>OY757021.1:43640247-44082747 GCA_963580285.1 Lucinisca nassula | reverse complement strand
CCTATGACCTTAGCTGTTGGTGGGACGTAAAACTCAAACACTCACTGATTTGAGATTTAACATCCCCGTCAACACTGTATAGGTCATTTTGGAGACGTTGCTTCTAATTTTGTCGGACATTTACCAGACACTGAAATAAAATGACATCTCAAGCCCTGCCGCCCAAAGAAACCAATAGGGTTTATAAGCATGGACAGTCAGACCCGCACCGCTTTGCCTGGGCAGGCTTAGATCTTCTACGTAGTTTACCAGGACTCGTATGCGGTCGGTTTCAGCACAGCATGGAAGCATTATGCAGCCCATCCATTTCCTCAAGCCCAGATGGACCAGGGCTGGTTACATCATACAACCCCAAAAAGTGTAAACAAGCCGAAAATAATGTCAGCGAGCCGATGGGTGGGTGGGTGGGTAGGTTCCACTCGGAACAATATTGAAATAAAGAATTTATGAGCATTAAAGCACAAAATAGGAACCTCGGTTTAAAGACTCAACCGTATTACAAAAACACGCCTATACACATACATTGTAAACTTTACCGACGAAAAAAAGAAGATCTTAAGAAGAAGAAGATGTGTTTGTGAAACACGAATATGTCCCGGGGCATGGTCATTTTTTCTTCGAAGTTGATCACAGGTCAAGATCAAGGTCACAGGTCAAGATCAAGGTCACAGGTCAAGATATTTTGTTTGAGTAGGAAGACATTGTCATAAGGAGCCTACATGCTCAATATAAAGTTTCGAACTCAACAGGATCAAAAGATATGACCAATAATACTTTCATCTTTTGGTTGGATGTTGTCGGTCGTCGTCCGCGTCTGACGTCATAGTCTTCTGACGTCAACACTTTCAAACGACATCTTCAAAAGACAACTCCTCCTGTACCCTTTGCCCAATTTCATTCAAACTTCACAGGAATGTTGGTTAGGTGACTCCCTACCAAAATAGCTAAAATTGTTCAGATGGTCACCAGAGCTAAAAATAGAAAAAAAAAATCAAACGACAACTCCTCCTATACCATTTGCCCAATTTAATTCTAACTTCAAAGGAATGTTGCTTTGGTAAACGTCTACCAAAATAACAAACAATCCCGCTCCAATGAACAAGATGGCGACCAGAGCTAAGAACTAGAGGAACTATCACTAAAGGTGATGATTAATACCCCCGCCTCAATACTTGACACAAGGGTAAACATAAACAGTGTCCACTGAGTCCATTCAGGGGCAATAACTCCATAATTGTTGGACATATTCTCCTGAAATTTGCGTCTGCACATCTACTTATCCTAGTGAATAAGTATGCCAAGAATCCATTGAATCCGACTGACAGTGAAGGAGGAGTTCAGCGGACAAAATTTTGCAGCAACCACTTTTCAGTGATTCAGGGGCAATACCTCCATAATTGTTGGTCAGATTCTCCTGAAATTTGCGTCTTGCACATCTACTTATCCTAGTGAATTAGTATGCCAAGTATCCATTGAATCCGACTGAAAGGGAAGGAGGAGTTCAGTGGACAAGATGTTTGCAAACAAATCAGGGTCAATAAAGTATGTTTCAAATTGATTCAGGCGCCATAACTCCGTAAATATGGGACAAACGTTAGTGAAATTTGCGTCTTACACATATATACCTCCTGGTGAACAATTATGGCAGGTATCAATTGAATCCGATTAATAGTGAAGGAGGAGTTGAGCGGACAATGTTTTTAGCACATTTTTTAGCAAATCAAGGGCCATAACTCCGTAATTATGGGACAAACTTTAGTGAAATTTGTGTCTTGCACATCTACCCCTCCTGGTGAACAATTATGGCAAGTATCAATTGAATCCGACTGATAGTGAAGGAGGAGTTGAGCGGACAGTTTTGCAGACAGACCACCCGACCGCCCGACAAACCAACCGACAGGCTGACTCCAGGATTCCCCCTTCAAACTTCGTTTGCGGGGGTATAAAAAGAAAATCATCTAAATGTGCTTCAAACGCGAACTCCTCCTAAAGCCTGAGCCCAATGTGATTCAAACTTCACATGAACGTTGCCTAGGTGACTCTCTATCAAAATAGCTAAACTCGTTCTGCTCTGACAAACAAGATGGCCACCAGAACTAAAAATAGAAAAATCTTGAAACTACAACTCTTCCTTTACCCTTGGACCGATTTCATTCAAACTAATGCTTAGATGACCATGTACCGAAATAGCTAAAACGATTTTGCTCGGATGAACAAAATGACTGCCAGGGCTAAAAACAGAAAAACATCGTGAATTTGCTTCAAACGCGAACTCCTCCTAATCCCTGGGCTAATTGGATTCAAACTTCCAAGGAATGCTGCTTTGTTGACTCACAACCAAAATAGCTAAAATCCTTATGCTATGACAAACAAGATGGCCGCTAGAGCTAAAAATAAATATCTTCAAACGACAACTCTTCCTCTACCCTTGGGCCAATTTCATACAAACTTCGTAGGAATATAGATGACCTTCTACCAAAATAGCTTAAATGATCCCGCTCCGGTGAACAAAATGGCCACCAAAGCTAAAAATAGAAAACTTTGTAGACTTGATTCAAACCAGAACTCCTCCTAAACCCTTGGGCCAATTTGATCCAAACTTTGCAGGAATGTTTCCCAGGTGACTCCCTTTCAAAATTGCTAAAATCATTCCATTCCACCAGAGCCAAAAAAAGAATGTATTAGAGACAGTGATACTCAGGTGAGCGAATCAGGGCCCACTGGGCTCTCTTGTTCATTAGACCTACAGCTGTTGACTGGGTGGTAAAACCACAGCACACATATTGAGGCGGTTATAAAAAGTACCAACAATCAATTTTTAGCAGAAATTTTCATAATGACACCAAAACTTAAGAGCCTTACCTGAGCAGTTTCGAGATATTTTGCTCACACGCTTTCCCTGTGCTAAAATGCCAAAGTCCAATGACGGAGGCTGCCATACTATAAGCTTTCCCACCCCACCCCCCACCACCACCCAGAGCCGTCAACTCAGGTGAGCTAAAAGCTTCATGCGAATGCAGATGACAGATGCCGTCAAGGTCAGAAATTACCCCACCCCACCACCACGGCAGCTCCTGCAGGGAGCACAATGAGCCAAGGCAGCAAACTCTACATGACTGTGTGCACAGTGAATATTGAAAATAGCCTGCAAACGTTCACGTTTTGATCAAAGGCTTCACTTGACTTCTTCATGCTAACAATGAATACCCTGACCGGACTGTGCCAATGTGCAAGCTGATGTGTGTATACAGAAAAAACTTCAACATTCTATATATAAATTTTGCTGCACCCCCGCCCATCGGGGCTTGGAGAAATAGATGCGGTTGCATGGTGCGCCCAAGCAGAGCTGATACCAACCGCACCTGAGTACCGGTAAACCGCTTAGAAGATGGAAGCCTGCCCAGACAAAGCGGTGCAATTCTGACCGCCAATGTATATAAACCCTATTGGTTTCATTGGGCTTTGGATGTCAATTCAAAGTCCCAACAAGGGGGCAATGATGGCCCTGGGTCGCTCAACTGATTCATAGTGTAACAAGTGGACCCCGGGGGCAGGCCCCAGGGCTATAATTTGCATAATCTTGGTAGAGGTCTAAAAGGGGATGCTTTCATACCAAGTACCGAAGACCGGGGCCTTCCAGTTTGAGACATACAGATTTTTAAAGGTTTTCCATATATGAATCTATATAAAACCTGTGGTCTCTGGGACTGCGCCATGTTGGCCAAAGGACTATAATTTTAACAATCTTGGTAGAATTACACAAGACGAAGCTTCATACCAAATATCAAAGACCTTTGCCTTCTGGTTTCAGACAAGATTTTCAAAAGTTTTCCCAATATAAGTCTATGTTATCAAGTGGGCCCATTTTTAGCCCCAGAGCTATAATCTGAACAAGGTTGGTTGAGGTCCACTAGATGAACCTTCATCCCATATATCAAAGACCTTGGTCTTCTGGTTTCAAACAAGAACATTTTCAAAGGTTTTCCCTGAATAAGTCTATGTAAAACAAGTGTGCACCGGCATGGACCCATCTTTGGCCCCGGGGCTATAATTTGAACAATTTGACCTAGGCTTTGTGATTTCATACAAGAGATTTTTATAAAGGTTTTCTCTATATAAGCCTATGTGAAACCAGTGGGCCCGGAAAGGGGCCTTTTTTGGCCACATGGCTATAATTTGAACTATTGCTTTAGAGGTCCACAAGATGAAGCTTCATTCCAAATAACAAAGATTTAAACCTTCTAGTTGCAGGCAAGACGATTTTAAAGGTTTTCCAAATATAAGTCTATGTAAAACGAGTGGGCCCGGGGCCGAGCCATTTTTGGCCCCATGGCTATAATTTGAACGATCATGGTTGAGGTCCACTAACAAAGCTTCATACTAAATATTAAAGAACTGAGCCTTCTGGTTTCAGACAAGAAAATTTATTAAGTATATGTAAAACCAGCGGGTCTAAGGGATTGGGCATTTTTGACCCCAGGTCTATAATTTGACACTCTTGATAGAGGTCCACTAGACGAAGCTTCATATCAAATATCAAAGACCTGATACTGCTGTTTTAGAGAGAAGGCTTTTAAAGATTTTTCCTGTCTAAGTCTATGTTAAACCAAAGGGCCCCGGGGCGGGGGCTTTTTTTACCTCAGGGCTATAATTTTCAACAATCTTTATAGAG
Source organism: Lucinisca nassula (assembly GCA_963580285.1). NCBI lineage: Eukaryota > Metazoa > Mollusca > Bivalvia > Lucinida > Lucinidae > Lucinisca > Lucinisca nassula. Next base: position 44,078,075 of record OY757021.1, on the reverse strand, counting down.
GTGAACTACATGTAGATGAAGCTTCATACCAAATATCAAACACCTGGTCTTTCTGTTTTCAGACCAGAAGTGTTTTAAAAGGTTTCCCTATAAAAGTCTATGTAAAACCGGTGTACCCCGGGACAGTGGCAGTTTTGGCCCTAGGGCCATAATTTGAAAATCTTGATGCAGGTCCATTAGACACAACTTCATTCCAAATATCAAACACCTGGACCTTCTAGTTTCAGACAAGAAGACTTCTAAAGGTTTTCCCCCATTTAAGTCTATGTAAAACCGATGGGCCCTGGCGCCGGGGCATTTTTTGGCCCCAGGGCTATAAAGTGAACAATCTTGGCAGAGGACAACTAGATGCAACTTCATACCAAATATCAAACACCTGGGCCTTCTGGTTTCAGACAAGAAGATTTTTAAAGGTTTTTCCCTATATAAGTCTATGTGGGTGTGTCTATTGGTGGGCCCCAATGCGGGGGCATTTTTGGCCCCAGTGATATCATTTGAACAATCTCGGCAGAGGTTCACCAGATACAACTTCATACCAAATATCAAACACCTAGGCCTTCTGGTTTCAAAGAAGATTTTTTCCCTATATAAGCCTATGTAAAACTGATGAGACCCGGACCGGGGGCATTTTTGGCCCAAGGGCTATAAGTTGAATATACTTGGTAGAGGTCCCATAGATGAAGCTTTATACCAAATATCAAAGACCTAGGCCGTACAGTTTCAGAAAAGAAATTTTTTTTTTTAAGTTTTCAGTAAAAAAAAAAATCATTTTTTGCTCCTGTGACCTAGATGTCCAACGGACCAGAACCGTTTGAACAACTTTGAAAGGAGACAACCTAAGGATAATTCCTGTGAAGTTTGGTCAAAATCCAATCAGTGGTTTAAAGAAATTGTTTACGCACGCACGGACGCACGACGGACAAAAAGTGATCCCAAAAGCTCGGGTCGTCACTACGTGACAGGTGGCTATTTACGAAGAGGGTTTAGAGATGAACCCCTAAGATGCCATGAAAAAATCTATCGGAAAATGTTCTCTGTTGCATCTTCTTGCAGGTTTTGCATCCTGGCAAACTGTGTGGACCCTGATCAGACTGTACCTCTAACAGCGTGGATATTGATCAGACTTCTCCTAGCATATTTTGCTTCTCATTTTTTACGTTTCCTTAACTAGGTCGATAGTTGCTAAATGCAGTATTTGAGAGAGTCTACACTGTATGAATACAAAAGATTGAAATTATTATTACTGTCAGATTCACCTTAAACTGGAAATGGCTCTGCCCACTCAGGAAGAATTCATTTGGCAGAAGTGTGTGAGTTTATAGAAAATAATCGATAACAGTTGAAAACAATCAGCTTGGTCTTCTGCTCTGAATCATATTTTTTGTTTATTTTGGTTTAAGGCCCTTTCAAGATTGTTTCACTCATATCGAGCCGATCGTTAATCAGAGGTGGGCGAAAACCGGAGTACCCGGAAAAAACCACCTGACCTTCCATTGCAGAACTTGGCGTCTCACATGATCAAGAGTCAGCGCTCTTAACCACTAGGCCACGGAAGCCCGTTTCTGAATCATGTACATGTACTTTCATTTCATTACTATTATATCTAAAGCATGATCTCACAATGTGCTAGTAACTTATCCTGTCCAGGAAGAGTGAAGGGAACTGACTGGCCCAACATGACCTTAGCTGTTGACTGGGTATTGAAACAAAAACTGTATCAGAGAACCCTTTTATTCTGTTTATTCTGTTGCAGTGTGTTGGAGTTTATCTGACTGAATATCAGGGAACTTTAATTAAGAAGGGCAAGAGGTTGCTCCCTACTGTTTAATTGCTTCAGCCCTCGCTGACACTAGAATTTACTAGAATTTAATGATGCATCAAAATGAGCTAAGAATCTGCCTACATGTATAGTGCATCTTGCTTGGCTGAAGAAGAAGAAGAAGAAGAAGAAGAAGAAGAAGAAGAAGAAGAAGAAGAAGAAGAAGAAGAAGAAGAAGAAGAAGAAGCATTATCACTGTACTGGCTAAGAATGAAGTAAAATTTATTTGTCTGTTTATTTATTTTGAGTTTGTTCGTTTCATTTGAGGTTTAACGTCCCCGTCAACACTGTAAATGTCATTTTGGAGACGTTGCTTCCAACTTTGTGGGACTTTAACCAGACGTTGATATGATATGACATCTCAAGCCCTGTCGCCGAATGAAACCAATAAGGTTTATAAGCATGGACGCTCCGACTCGCACCGCTTTGCCTGGGCAAGCTTAGATCCTCTAAGCGGTTTTCTAGTATTAGGGTGCGGGTCGGATTTAGCTCTGCGTTGGAGCATCGTACAGCCCATCTATTTCTTCAAGCCCCGATGGGCGGGGGCCTTATTTTTTTTAAGTATAATGGCCCATGGCGAGGCGGTTGAGACCAGTACCCACAATCTATCTTTTTTGCCGAAATAAGAAAAATAATGTATACCCCTGTAAACCCCAGTTTTACTGTATACAAGAAAAATCGCCAAATGGTATTTCGTTGGGTTTTTGAAAAAAGGTCAACCAAAAGGTAAAACGTAAAAAGGTAAACCGGGACGCGGACGCCCGGCCGCCCGCCCGACCGCCCGCCCGCCCGCACGGACATCGCTGTTCTAAAGGACGGAATTTTTCCTTGAAAAAAAAAAAAAAAAAAAAAAAAAACGTCCAAAACGTGGGGTCAAAATTATATAGGCGTGCTTGCCTGATGATAAAATGTATTCGCTAGATGGCAAACTGTGTAGAAGCCATCTGATCTGGACCTACATTGTTTGCAAAGGTCGACATTGTCGTGTTCAACGGGATAAGGTCTAACAAAGGACCGACAGACGCACAGAACCGTAGCAAAACAATGTGTCTCCTCCCCTTTCAGGGGAAGGGGGCTTAATAAATAAAATAAATAAATAAATAAATAAATAAATAAATAAATAAATAAAAATAAACTGTAAATGAATAAAAAATGAACCTATGAATTCCGTCGTTAAGACTGATCTTGAAATCTTTTCCTAGTCACTCTTTCCCTTCCTCTGATTCAAGAAGCGCTTCTGGTGAAAAGGATGTGTGCACTTATACTCAAAATAAATAAATAGATAAATAAACTTTACTTCTGTTATCGGCCCCCGCCCATCGGTTCTGGTTGCATGATGCTTCCATGCAGAGCTGAAACCGACCCGCACACGAGTACTGGTAAACTGCTTAGAGGATCTAAGCCTGCCCAGGCAAAGCGTTCCGAGTCGGCCCGTCCATGCTTATAAACCCTATTGGTTTCATAATTGGGCGGCAGGGCTTGAGATGTCATTTCATCTCAATGTCGGGTAAAAGTCCCACAAAATGGGAAGCGACGTCTCCAAAATGACATTTACAGTGTTGACGGGGACGTTAGACCTCAAATCAAACAAAATTACTTCTGTTACTCAAAGATATTCTAAGCCAATGGCCCAATGCAGTGATAATGTCTCCCAAAGGGCAATTAAGCCCCTATTTTCTTAAAGATCGACCCTAGCTATCAGTGGCATTCCAGTGAAATGGCCATTAATCTCACTTTAATATAATTTATGTTGTTGTACTGGTCAGCTGTAATGTCTGGCAATTTGTTGATTTATTACACAATGTTGCAATATGTAACTGATGTTAATGGCATGTACATGTACTTTGGTTTGGGTTTTACGACCCTTTCAAGATTATTTCACTCATGTCGAGCCGATCGTTAAACAGAGGTAGGCGAAAACCGGAATGCACGGAGAAATACCACCTGACCTTCCGTTGCAGAACTTGGCGTCTCATATGTGGCCCCAGCGAGGCTCGAACCCACGGCGGTGAAAAACCTAATGACTATGAGTCAGCGAGGTATGCACAAGATAGCCTGCTCCCAACAAAACGAATAATACTTTTTTATACGTACATGTCTGTGCAAACAATGCAGAGGACATTTGACGCCTTTTCAAATATATTGGTAAAATTTTAGCACCAAAATAAATAAATAAATAAATAAAAATAGAACTAAACTTTTCAGGTAACAATCCTGATATTTTTCACGCTGTTTCTACTCGAAACACAGACCGTGGGCAATCGATAGAATCGCCTCGGCGAGGCTGTTTTTATGACTACCCATAATCTATGTTTTTCAGATAAAAATCCTGATATTTTTCATGTTTCTGCTCAAATCACAGACTGTTGATACTCGAAAGAATCGCCTCGGTGAGGCTGTTTTTACGTTTACCCACAATCTAAGTTTCTGAGCAGAAAAAAGAAATATAATGCTAATCCCAGTCAACTCCAGTTTTACTATTTCAAAATGGGGTTTAAGGGGTCAGAATCATATAAATGTACTCGTAATTTGTGACAATATACTGATCGCGAAGGTATAGAAAATAAAAGCCAAAACTGAACTAAGGCCCCCCAAAATAGCCGTGTTTTCGCTAACCCAACGACCCTGCTTCAGACACTGACTCTACTAGTTTTATCAATAAAGAACAAAATAAAAATTTAAACACCAACCCTATCATTTTCAAAATCCGACCCTACCCAGTCTCGTCTTTGCATTTTCCCATAGTATTTTCGCGTTTTAAGTACATTCTTGTAGTTTTTGGTCATTTAGTACCTTCAAAAATACAGAGCTGAATTTTTTGAGCATTTAAAATGAATTATGATAAACAATCCAAGTCTCAACATGACAACTTTATTAACAAAAAACATGTACTAAAACAAAAATACAGTACATAGAAAAATACAGGCCCGACCTTGTATTTTCGAGGAAAAATAATAAAAAAAGTCTCTCCCACCTACCGACCAAATTTTTTTTTCAGCATGATAGTAGAAACACAACTATTTTACACCTAGATAAAGATATCAAACACTAATTCTTAAACATCGAGGCGACTGCGTATTTGTGATTGTCGTATTTCAAATCCGCAAAACGCGTTTGTGTATGGATACTCTGTCACACACTCAATGCGTATTGTTTTTCGATGAGTGCATCAGCGTCAGCAAGCAAACGCAATGCGTATTGTTTATCGATATGCTCAATGCGTCTGCATGATTAAAACTTCGCAATACGCGCAGTGCGTATTCGTTTCATATAAGCACGATGCTTTTGCACACGTAAACTTTGTCACACACGTATTTGCGTATTTCTGTTTATTTTGGCGACTTTTTCCTGTGGTGTGTGTGTGTGTGTGTGTGTGTGTAGTTCGAAGCATCATTGATCCGCTGGCTGTATGGTATGGTATGAGTGTATGTAGGTAGGTAGGTCGATCAAGGACTGGTAGGTTTGTAGCTGTAGGTTCATTACATTGCGGATACGTTAAACTACACCCCCCCCCCCCCCACACACACACACACACCACCACCACCCAAAAAAAAAAAAGTAAATGGATTAAAGTTGTTTAGATATTTGGATATGGTTAGGTGGGTCCATCTCAGCAAGCACACGCCGCAACCGCATCAACGCCGGCACAACGCTACGACGCCTACGTAGCGCTGTATCAGCGTCGGCGCAACTTCACCACGCCGCACCGACGCTAACGCGTCGCCGCCCGCGACATGCGCCCAATGAGGTGGGTTGCGATTTATTGTTAGGTTTGAATGAGTATATATTGGTTTAATTTATAATTTGAATAACTTGCATATTGTTTGAGTATCGTCATGACGACATATCTTTTCAGATAAAAAAAAAAAAGATTGGCCATGGGTACCAACCAGAGCTGCCTCCCCAACGGGCACACGGCGCGCCAGTGATGCCATAACGCCCGTCAAAAGTCACGATCCCAATGCGACGCCATATAAGCACCGGCGTAACGCCTCGACGTCGCGCCGGTCGGCGAGTCGGCTTAGCCACAATAAGAAATGACTTGATTAATGACAATTTTAACATCATGATGATTTCACCGCAGGTTTATACAATTTCACCTGAGACTCCTACAAAATACTGACGTTTTCTGAATTTTCTCTATTTTGTTATCAGATTTTAACCTCTAAACTAAACCATCTCTCTGCTTTGAACTGTCCAGAATGGGTATTTAATTATCAGGCTGTTCGCAAAAATCCGGAAACACTCAAGAAGTTGCTGAAGCTAAGCCTAAAACTCGGCTTTTAACTATACACATGTATAGAGGAAAATTCATTTCTAGGAAAAAAACAGGTTTGAGTGAGTGGGCACGCGAGCGAGCAAGTGAGTGGGTGAGTAGAAAGGTAAGCAAGTGACCCTGCAGGCACACAACTTTAGCTAAACTTTGATTCAACATTGAAACAAAGTTTTAAACTTGCCCAAGTCTGTTAATTAATTATCCATTGTAGAACTATTTGTTAAAAAATAAAATAAATAAATAAAAAGCTAAATTCCCCTGTATGAACAAATTAACACCTACATTCAGAGATATAGACTAAAGAGACTTTTACATATATTTTTTTGTTTAAAGGGACATTCATTTGATATCAAAAATATAAAAATATTTAAAAATGTAAATGTAGGGACTTGGGCAAGTCAAGTAATGTGGAAAAGTCACAAAAATAAATAAATAAATAAATATAGTATCCCATTTTGTACCGAATGGGATATCCCATCCCACAAACAGAAGGAGTGCATTTAAGAATAAAGGGGTACCAGACCGAGTAGAATTTAAACGTTGATAAAAAATGGTTGAACTTTAAGCAAACAGTTAAGGTCTTGTTCTGCAGCATCTGATACGGGCCTGCACTGTTTGCAACGAGTGATAAGTTGTTTCCTTATTCCCTTTTCCTTATTAATCACTGTTTTAGGTCAGTTGTAAAGTAGAATAAACCACGATTACGCGTAGCGCGAGTGTTTTGTCTACTTACAACTCACCGACAGTGATTTATCGCTCAATAAATCACGGACTAGAGCTGATCTATTTCGATTCTAACACACTAATTTCGACAAAAATGCCAATGATTTCTTCAGATTCTCTCTATCTTCCTTCATTTTAAAGAAACCCTGCCAATACAATTGACTGCATCACATGCGTTTACCTGTTTTCAAACATACATGCATGTGAACTCTCTTGATAACAATGTTCGTGCAGCTGGAAGTGTTTCCGCTTTTAGAAAACAACTTAAACATAATGCCCCTCAAAATCCTAATGTTCCCGTATATTTTCTTTCTGGTGAAAGGTTCTTTTCAATAATGCATGCTCGGATCAGGAATAAATGTAGTAACCTTAAAGGTGATTTATATTCGAACCACATTAGTCTTACTCCATACTGCAATTACTCAGAAGCTGTCGAAGACGCTGAACACTTCTTTTTCAAATGTCCTTACTTTCAAACAGAACGTGTAATAATGTTTCAGACAACAAGGACCTTTCACCCTTTAAACTTGAATACAATTCTATACGGTGATGGATCTTTGACCGATTTGAAAATTCACTTATTTTCAATGCTGTCTAAAAGTTCATTAAAGACACAAAACGATTTAATAATTCTAAATGTAATCAAATTATCCATCTGTTGATGTTTACCTGTTTCCTCTTATGTACGGCTACCATGACTAACATATTCTCCCGACAATACCATTTTTATTTATTTATCTATTTATAAATAGCACGTTTTCAGCCATGAAAATTAAATATTTAAATACAAACTCATACGGCTCATAATTTGTTTTAATTTATAATGGAGTGAAGCTACATGTATGATCATCCATGCAGTGCTGTGCATTCTTTCTTGGTTTTAAAAATGACATTTTTAGGGTAAAAAATGTATATTGTTTGCTCATTACGAAAACACGCCTATACAAATACATTGTAAACTTTACGGCCGAAAAAAGGAAAATTTTAAGAAGAAAACTTGTAATTTTATTCTTATTTCTGCTCAAAATATAGATTTTCGGTACATGTTAGAACCGCCTCATCGAGGCGGTTCTCACAAGTACCCACAATCTATATTTAAAATCAGAAATGAAATAAGAAAAATAAATTTTACCCCTGTAACACCCAGTTTTAGCATATAAAAGTGTGGTTAAAGGGGGTCACAATTATATCAATTATATAGGTGTGTATTCGTGATGATTATTTTGACTGAAATTTAGATTGGTGGTGCTCGCCATACCGCGTACTAAGGCGGTTCTAACGTTTTAGAACAAGGATTTTTGTTTGTTTGAATTGAGGTTTTACGTCTCCGTCAACACTATTTAGGTCATTTTGGAGACGTTGCTTCCAATTTTGTGGGACTTTTACCCGACATTGAGATGAAATGACATCTCAAGACCTGCCGCCCAAACAAACCAAAAGGGTTAATAAGTAAGAACGGTCTGACTCGCATCACTTTGCCTGGGCAGGCTTAGACCCCTAAACGGTTTACCAGTACTCATCTGCGGCCAGTTTCAGCTCTGCGTGGAAGCATCATGTAACCCAATCTATTTCATTAAGCTCCGATAGGTGGGGGCAAAAATATAATGTATACCTTTGTTATACTAGAAAGGAATTTCCAAGCTTATGATTGGACTGCGCAGTGACAATTATTTTACACTGTCAGCAAATATGCCCGGCAAAAAAAGTTCTGCACAACTGGGTTTTTTGCCAATTTATTTTACTCACATGTAGTATCTGTTTACATATTATATAAAATCAGCTTTTAGCTCACCCTTTTGGAAACAGTTTACTTTAAACAGAATCAAAATCGCACAAGAAATGCTGGAGATTTTGGCTTGACAAGGTACCAGGGGTCGGCAGTCAAAAATGACAAAATTATCGATTTTCAATGCCATCGTTTATTACCTGTCCGTCTGTTGGCTTAAGACGTCTAAACGCGTATAGGCTGAAAGGCATTATTTGAATGGGTCTTTGGTTAATTTTGGTAAAATGCTGCTCTTGTTGTTGTTGCTACTGCTTCTGCAGACGTGGCTTGTGATGTTCTGTTACCTGGCTTTTGTAATATTGGTGTTGCATGCGATTTTAACAGTGAACATTTCTGTTAAAAGTCACCATCAAATTTCTTATCCAATAACATGCATGGAATTAAAAGTGCTCACCAGGTTACATAACCAACTGCATTTTTGCATGATTTTTGAAGATGATCATCATTTCTATTAAGCGATTGGTTACAACAATGGCGAATGCTAGACCTTTCCGAGCTTTGAGAAAGCTAACTAATGAAGAAAGAGCCCGGGCGCTTGGGCGTTTAGAGGCGGGGGCCCATCCACAAGATGTGGCTTATCAGTTGAACGTGCATCGCAGCACTATTGTCTGCATTTGTCAGCGTCATCAAGCAACGGGGGCTGTTTCCGACCGACCCAGATCCGGACGACGGAGAGTTACCACCCATCGTGAAGACCGATACATTGCGGTAATTGTAGCAAGGTGAGGTTTTGTTGATGGCCCCAGTCTGGAGAGAATGTTGAGACAACAACGGGGGCCTGGCGCACGTCGAATCTCGGTACAGACAGTTAGGACATTGACGAAATTCTAAGACCACATGCTGTACCGTATCTCAGACAGATGTGCCAGAACTCCATCTTCAAGGACGACAATGCGAGACCACATCATGCCAGGATTGTCGATGCTTTCCTGCAGCAGAATGGTGTGCAGAGACTTGAGTGGCCACCGATGTCCCCTGACTTGGCGTGCATTGAACATTTGTGGGATATTCTTGGTTGGGCTGTAAACAAACGGGCCAATCAATACACAAGACTTCCAGACTTGCAAAGACTTCTACTCCAAGAATGGGCTGCGATTCCTCAGCATCACATACAGAGACTGGTGAATTCCATGAGGAGGAGACTTGACGAGTGTCGTGTGAATCTTGGTGGCTATACCCATTATTATCCCCTCGCACAACATAGTTGTGAGGGGGGATATAGCATTTGTCCCGTACGTACGTACGTACGTACGTACTTTGTCAGCGCTCTAGCGCCTACATTTCTTGACCGATTTTTATAATACTTCACACAAATGTTCCTTCTGACAATATCTCGAGCGAGTTCGACGTTCAAGGTCATGACCTCAAGGTCAAGGTCGTTGTGGCTATTTTTAGAAAAACTTTGTCATCGCTCTAGCGCCTACATTTCTTCACCAATTTCAATATAACTTCACACAAATGTTTCTTATAAATATATCTCGAGCGAGTTCGACTTTCAAGGTCATGACCTCAAGGTCAAGGTCACTGTGGCTATTTTTAGAAAAACATTGTCATCGCTCTAGCGCCTACATTTCTTCACCAATTTCAATATAGCTTCACACAAATGTTTCTTATGAAAATATCTCGAGCGAGTTCGAATTTTAAGGTCATGACCTCAAGGTCAAGGTCAATGTGGCTATTTTTAGAAAAACTTTGTCACCGCTCTAGCGCCTACATTTCTTCACCAATTTCAATATAACTTTACACAAATGTTTCTTATAAAAATATCTCGAGCAAGTTCGACTTTCAAGGTCATGACCTCAAGGTCAAGGTCACTGTGGCTATTTTTTGAAAAACTTTGTCATCGCTCTAGAGCCTACATTTCTTCACTGATTGCAATATAACTTCACACAAATGATCATTATGACAATATCTCGAGCGAGTTTGACTTTCAAGGTCATGACCTCAAGGTCAAGGTTACTGTGGCTATTTTTAGAAAAACTTTGTCATCACTCTAGCGCCTACATTTCTTCACTGATTTCAATATAACTTCACACAAATGTTCATTATGACAATATCTCGAGCAAGTTTGACTTTCAAGGTCATGACCTCAAGGTCAAGGTCACTGTGGCTATTTTTAGAAAAACTTTGTCATCGCTCTAGCGCCTACATTTCTTCACCAATTTCAATATAACTTCACACAAATATTTCTTATAAAAAATCTCGAGCGAGTTCGACTTTCAAGGTCATGGCCTCAAGGTCAAGGTCACTGTGGCTATTCTTAGAAAAACTTTGTCATTGCTCTAGCGCCTACATTTCTTCACCAATTTCGATATAACTTCACACAAATGTTCCTTATGACACTATCTCGAGTGAGTTCGACCTTCAAGGTCATGACCTCAAGGTCAAGGTCACTGTAGCTATTTTCATAAAAACTTTATCATCGCTCTAGCGCCTACATTTTTCCACCAATTTCAATATAACTTCACACAAATGATCCTTATGACAATATCTCAAGCGTGTTCGACATTCAAGGTCATGGCCTCAAGGTCAAGGTCACTGTACCTAGTTTTAGAAAAACATTGTCATCGCTCTAGGGCTTACATTTCTTCACTGATTTCAATATATCTTCACACAAATGTTCCTTATGACAATATCTCTCGCGAGTTCCACTTTCAAGGTCAAGGTCACTATGGCTATTTTTAGAAAAACTTTGTCGTCGCTCCAGCGCCTACATTGCACGACACGCAGAAAAAGCGACCGACTGAAGTCGGTTGATTTTCTAAGTGCCCTAAAATCACCGTGTCATTCTGTCATTCGGTCAATCGGTCAATCGGTCATTCTGTCATTCTGTCAGTCTGTCCGTCCGTCCGTAACCCGTTTGTGAAAATTGATGATAGTGACTTAACCGCTTGGAATATTTAAACAATTTTTGGCATACTGATAGATATCAATGAGATCTAACCAATGAACTTGCGAAATATTATATTCCATTTAGTATAGCCTCGCTGAGGCGAAAAATATGAAAATTTTCGAACTGCTTCTCCTCAAAAACCGTTGGACCGATTGAAGTCAAATTTCATATGGAGCCTCTATGGGATGGGGGAAACCAAAATTTGCTCATGGGGTCCAGGTCACTTGACCACAATGGCCGAGAAGCCATATATGGTCTGTCTGTGTGTCCGTCCGAAACCCGTTTGTGAAAATTGGTGATAGTGACTTAACCGCTTGGAATATTTAAACAATTTTTGGCATACTGATAGATATCAATGAGATCTAACCAATGAACTTGAGAAATATTACATTCCGTTTAGTATAGCCTCGCCGAGGCGAAAAATCCGTAACCAGTTTGTGAAAATTGGTTATGTGACTTAACCGCTTGGAATATTTAAACATTTTTGGCATACTGATAGATATCAATGAGATCTAACCAATGAACTTGAGAAATATTACATTCCGTTTAGTATAGCCTCGCCGAGGCGAAAAATGTGAAAATTTTCGAACTGCTTCTCCTCGGAAACCGTTGGGCCGATTGAAGTCAAATTTCATATGGAGCCTCTATGGGATGGGGGAAACCAAACTTTGCTCATGGGGTGCAGGTCACATGACCAAAATGGCCGCCAAGCCATATATTGTCTGTCTGTCCGTCCATAACCCGTTTGTGAAAATTGGTGATAGTGACTTAACCACTTGGAATATTTAAACAATTTTGGCATACTGATAGATATCAATGAGATCTAACCAATGAACTTGCGAAATATTACATTCAGTTTAGTATAGCCTCACCGAGGCGAAAAATCCGTAACCCGTTAGTGAAAATTGGTGATAGTGACTTAACCGCTTGGAATATTTAAACAATTTTTGGCATACTGATAGATATCTATGAGATCTAACCAATGAACTTGCGAAATATTACATTCCATGTAGTATAGCCTCGCCGAGGCGAAAAATGTGAAAATTTTCGTACTGTGTCTCCTCGGAAACCGTTGGGCTGATTGAAGTCAAATTTCATATGGAGCCTCTATGGGATGGGGCTAACCAAAATTTTCTCATGGGGTCCAGCTCACATGACCAAAATGGCCGCCAAGCCATATATGGTCTGTCTGTCTGTCCGTCCGTAACCTGTTTGTGAAAATTGGTGATAGTGACTTAACCGCTTGGAATTTTTAAACAATTTTTGGCATACTGATAGATATCAATGAGATCTAACCAATGAACTTGCGAAATATTACATTCCATTTAGTATAGCCTCGCCGAGGCGAAAAATGTGAACATTTTCGAACTGCTTCTCCTCGGAAACCGTTGGGCCGATTGAAGTCAAATTTCATATGGAGCTTCTATGGGATGGGGGAAACCAAAATTTGCTCATGGGGTCCAGGTCACATGACCAAAATGGCCGCCAAGCCATATATGGTAAAAACCCTTCAAAAATAGTCTTCTCCAGAACCACTGGGCAGATTTCCACGAAACTTGATAAATGGCATCTGGGACGTAGGCCCATCATAAATTGCTTAAATGGTGACCCTTGGTTGACCTTGACCTTCTTTGTGCCTAGGTCAAACTTTGACACATATGCTTTTGTATTGGAAAATGTGAGAATGCATTTTATCCTGCAAACGATTCAGAATACAGTACTAAAGATATATTTTTGCTCCTTACGATAAGGCGCATTTATTGGGGGAACCGTTTTAGGTCCAGGTCACATGACCAAAATGGCCGCCATACCCATATATGGTAACACTCATAAAGCTAAAAGCATCCGGCGGGTCGTGCACTTCAGCTGAAGCACTGGTTTCTTCACTTATTTCAATATAACTTCACACAAATGTTTCTTATGACAATACCTCGAACGAGTTCGACTTTCAAGGTCAAGGTCACTTTGGCTATTTTTTGAAAAACTTTGTTATTGCTCTAGCGCTTACATTTTTTCACCGATTTCAATATTACTTCACACAAATGTTCCTTATGACAATATCTCTAGCGAGTTCCACTTTCAAGGTCAAGGTCACTGTGGCTATTTTTAGAAAAACTTTGTCATGGCTCTATCGCTTACATTTCTTCACCGATTTCAATATAACTTCACACAAATGTTCCTTATGACAATATCTCGAGCGATTTCGACTTTCAAGGTCAAGGTCACTGTGGCTTTTTTTAGAAAATTTTGTCATCGCTCTAGCGACTAGGTTTCTTCACTGATTTCAATATAACTTCACACAAATGTTCCTTATGGCAATACCTCGAGCGAGTTTGACTTTCAAGGTCAATGTCTATTTTCCAGGTCAAGGTCACTGTGGCTATTTTTAGAAAAACTTTGTCATTGCTCTAGCGCTTACATATTTTCACCAATTTCAATATGACTTCACACAAATGTTCCTTATGACAATATCTCGAGCTATCTCGACTTTCAAGGTCAAGGTCACTGTGGCTACTTTTAGAAAAACTTTGTCATTGCTCTAGCGCCTACATTTATTGATGGATTTTTATAGAACTTCACACAAATGTTTCTTATGACAATATCTCGAATTGCTTTGACTTTCAAGGTCATGACCTCAAGGTCAAGGTCACTGTGGCTATTTTTAGAAAAACTTTGTCATCACTCCACAGCCTACATTTATTAACAGATTTTAATATAACTTCACACAAAAGATGCTTATGATAAGATCTTGAGCAAGATCTTCTTTCGCGGTCATGACCTCAAGTCAAGGTCACTATGGCTATTTTTAGAGAAACATTGTCATCACTCTAGAACCTACATTTATTGATGGATTTTTAAACAAATTTTACACAAATGTTGCATATGATAATATCTCAAGCAAGTTGGACTTTTGCCATTTCAATGTTTTCCACACACGAAGTTGTCTTGTGCGAGGGGATTTGTATCGCATGCGATGCCTTGTTGATAATCGAGTTACAGTTCAGAAACTGTGATTTTGTCATTTTTGACAACCTACCTCATGTGCCTTCGGAGAAGCATTATTCATGACTCAGTGATGATATTCTTGTTTTGATTTCTGTTTATTATCAGGATTGAATTGTGGTGTAATTATTTTTTCTGTATATTTTTTTAGGCAACCAGGTCGAAAAAACCCAGTTGTGCAAAACTTTTTTGCCGGGTATATATGTAACCCTCTCGCCTTCGCTGATTTGCGATGTCCCCCAGCTTGAATCACTAATTTCATGCACCACGATAATTTCAAGCTATCACGGAGGCGGTTCTAACAAGTACCCACAATCAATGTCTTTACCCAGTAAACCCCAATTTTCTCTATATAAATTGGGAAATAGGGTTGGTCGTTTCACGGACTCGTTCGCGTGATGGTAGGAAGTGTGGCTTGGTAATCTGACCGGCTCGATATGACTTAAAAATGATGACTAGGCCGTAAAACTCCAAAAAAACCAACGATAATATATCCATGTGACTTATTGAATTCCTACATATCTCCAACGCAGTTATTTTCTGATGAGAATGGGTGATATTTGTCTCACTACCCGTTTTGTTTCAACTGCATCATCTTCTTCATTAAACTTAAAAAAAAAAATAATTTCCAAATTGGTTTTAATTTAGCTCTTTATCTTTGGTGTCAGAAAGCACTGTGAAGACATAGAATTTATTTAAGAAATAGATCAGCTCTACTATGTAACTGTGATTTGTTGAGTAAAAAATCACAGTTTGGAGGTCAGTTGTAAAGTAGATCAAATCACGCGCGCGTGATTTGTCTACTTACAACTGACCGCCAAACTGTGATTTATTACTCAACAAATCACAGACTAGAGCGGATGTATTTCGACTCTAACACGCTGAAAAGCGGCAATAATGTTGTTGTTTCCTTCAAAATCTCACAACCTTTCGCCATCGTCAGATGAAATTCCACTATAATTATCGACTGAAACACATGCATTTATAATCTTTTCTTACGTTTTCGATGCGAGAAAATGACGTTACACCGTCTAACATCAAGGAAATTGACTAGTGACGTCATTAATTGGCAGATTTTAATGACGTCACTCGTCACCCTCTTCCTTGCCATGATTTGTTGCAGAATCAAACACAGTTATTTTCCATTGCCTATATAGGCGCCCTGTGTTAGATTTTTTTTCTTTGATCGATGACGGTGAAATAATTTATAAGTGTTCTAAGGCTTTCGAGTAAAAACGAGTGAGCGATAGCGAACGAGTTTTTTTACACGAAAGCTTAGAACACGAGAGAATTATTTCTCCTTAATCAATCAAAACAACAAAATAAACTGTTTATTACATTTTCATTCATGTTTTACCATTGAATTTTCAAATTCAGTCATTCTGATTTCCAACCAAAACGGTTCCCGTCAGGGTATGGATTAGTTTTGTTTGAAAATCAATCGCCATCTTGTTTTCATTTCAATGCATAAGTCATCCTGTCTTTGTAATAAAGATGCACAAATGTCATGAAATTAGAACTGTATTTTCAAAAAAATAATACTTTATCTTCGTGTTGCAGGTCTCTCCTCAAAAACATCAAATGGACGCGAAAGTTGAAGTCTGATTTCTATTATTTTATCAGATTTTCCGTCAAACGTCTACTATTGTTATTGTTGTTACCGACGACATCAGCAACGTCGCCTAGCAATTATGACATCAAAACGTTCGAAACTAAGAAATAAACGAAATAATTCACTGTTGAACGGGTTTTCTTTCACCGAGAAAAATAGGTATTTCATTGTTAGAAATGTATTAAAAGACAAACATGTTTGATTGTCAAAATATTTCAGATAATAGAAACTTGATTGCTGTTTGTGTCTTTGATCTTTACATAGAAAAGAAACATTTGACAGGAGTACCCCTGTGAATCTAAGTTTTCTCAATATAAAGCCGGGTTAACAGGGGTATTTATAAACGGTTTTGTCGAAAACAAGGGTAGCAAGAAAGATTTTTGTTATTATCTAGCTACACATGTACATCGTCACGGCAACAAGCCTTTATAATTCTGACCCCATTACGAAAACACGCCTATACAAATACATTGTAACCTTTATCGCCGAAAAAATGAAAATTTTAATATATAAAACGGTATTATTTTTCCTATTTCTGCTCACAATATAGATTGTGGGTACTCGTTAGAACCGCCTCACAGAGCCGGTTCTAACAAGTACCTATGAGGCGGTTCTAACGAGTACATACAATCTATAATTTAAAGCAGAAATAGGAAAAATAAGGTATACCCCTGTCAATTCCAATTTTACTATATAAAACTGTGGTTCACGGGGGTCAAAAGGACAATTGGCATGACTTCACTTCCGCTCAGGTCCGCCATTTTCGGAGGTGTAAACAAAGGTATTCTGCTATATGACCTTACCAAATGTGCACAAGAAATATTTTAAATCAGTCTCAAACCTCTGACAAAAACTTACACTATATTGTTGTTCCGTATATTTCCTTTTATTTCTGATGATTGTCGATAAAAAAAAATCATTTTGCTTTTAAAACCTTTAAAAAATGATAAAATTTTACCGATAAAAACCGAAGCTTTCACCTCCACCAAATGAGAAAAATGGCGAGAAAGATAACCGTTCTTTGTTTCTGTTAACTGAAGAGTTCCCTGTCGGCTGTCCTTATAGGCGTGTTTTCGTGATGCACTCGAATCCAAAACTTAGGTTTAAAGGAGTAAACCTTATTTATCTTATCTCATATAGATTGCCGTACTCGTTTGAACCACAACAATCTATGTCACAATTTTTATTCTGAAAGTTTTCGCTACTTTCTGTGGTAAAATTGACAATGTATTTGATTAAGTGAGTTCTCGTAATGACAGATAAGACGCAAACCGACCTGTTCAGATGCATAGACCTATTGATTTTTGGGTCGAAGCATGAAAACTCTACAGTGCTAAAATTTACCTGACTTTCACTGAAGGCAATTAATTCGAAGAAAAAAGAAGCGTTAATTTCATCGCAGTGAGGTCAGCGCGTTGCGTGATAGTGTTATCAATAGAATCTGGGCTGACATCATGGGTTGGGATTGGCAAACGTGGTAGACCCAGATCAGACGCCGCAGAGTGTGGCGTCCGATCAGAGTTTACAAAGTATAGCTTACAGTACAGTAGACGAATATGAGGGCCAGACGCCACAAAAACAACAACAATAACAAATAAACAAACAAACAAACAAAAAAAAAAAAAAGAAAGAAACTGGTAAACTGCGTTTCGTGTCTGGGTTAAACGAAAAAGTTTAATTATTATATACCCAGAAAATGTCCCGTTTACTTTCTACAGAAGTTACCGGTCAATATTTTTCCATATTGCCCGTAGTCAAGTTCATATTGCCCGTAGATAAGCAGTCACGTTCACAATAGAACTACTTTCAAATTTGTTCATTTCGATACTAAAAATCGGCAGCCATCTTCAGGAGTATTTTGAAAGAAATATAACCGACGCTTCGCAAAAAAATGGCGTCCTGTGTTGGGACACGTCAATGGTTTTAATGACGTCAACCCACCAACGTTAACGTCGTCTTCACTTTGGCGCCATTGGGCGTGGTTTTTCAGCGTGTAGGGATACACTTAACGACCTTCAATATTTTCCATTTCAAACCACTTTAAGATGTATAATCTGATTTTACGTTCAGAAATTCATACCAGACAATCCTGGATTCTAGCCGACATTTGAATTTTTGGGTATATAATAAAAAGGTTATTGACTTTATATTGTGAAATATTCGGCACGAGTTCATATGGCGAAGAAGCACTCGCAAGCTCGTTCGTCCTTCGCCATATGATCTCGTGCCGAATATTTCACAATATAAAATCAAAAACCTTTAAGTCTTAGTCCAGCCTATACACCGACACTCAACCCATCAGTACATTTAGTGCTTTGATTGATATAGAAGAGTGAGTGTTTGAGTTTTACGTCTCACCAACAGCTAAGGTCATACGGAGACGGGACCTCGGTTTAAAGACTCATCCGAAAGTCTGGAGAAGCCCGGGATCGATCCTGCGACCCGTGGTTTACAAGGCGAGTAGCTTAAACACTACACCACGGTGGCTTCTGATTGATGTAGAAACTCGGTTGCAATTCCATCAACAAACGCCCTGGTTCTGGTCAAAACTAAGACTGGCTAATCGGAGCTGAAAAGTTAACCGATTATCAGTCATGTCATTGCGATCGATAATCGTTAATAGTCGCTGTTTTTGGTCATAATTTTACCTGTCTGAGCATGTCTCTTACCATATGTTGTACTTTATTATATGTATTTTTGAACAGACAGGCCTGAGCAAACAGTGTAGACCCAAATGAGACGCCGCAAAATGCGGCGTCTCATCAGGGTCTGCACTGTTTACCACTCACCCAGCTCTTTTAGGCATAACTTTGGTTAGTAAATTGTACTTGTCAAGTAATCGATTACAAGTAAATCAGAAATGATAATCATTTTTCTGGAGTTTATCGATTATACGATTTATCGTGTCAGCCTTAGTCAAAACAGGCTGATAGGCACCTTTATTGACTCGCAAACAGCAAAAACAGGCTTTCTCATTCCTCCTAGGCCGATCATAAAAATCTTCCCTTTGCTGTCACCCTACCTTCCCGGGAAAATAGCCCCTGCCCCTCCCCCCTCCTCCACCCCCCCCCCCCCAAAAAAAAAAATATTGGCCATCATGATTGAGTGAGCGAGTTTGAGTTTTACATCCCACCAACAGCTTAGGCCATACGGAGACGTGCCCTTGGTTAAAGGGCACATCCGAAAGTTTGGAGAAGCCCAGGATCGAACCAACGACCCCTGGTTTATGAGGGGAGTAGCTTATCCACTACACCACGGTGGCTTCTACTGGACACCACGAAGAAGATGCTTGTTTTTAATTGTCCTGTGTTATTATTCATTAGGCCTTATCCTTCTGATGATCTGCTTTAGCCACACCCAATTCTGACTGTCCACCAATGAAAGTACTTTATATAACGTATGGATTCAGTTCATAAACTGCATGACAAACAATGTAGATCCTGATCAGATGGCTTCTTCAGAAGCCCTCTGATCAGGATCTACACTGTTTTAAAACTAGGGGTTGCCACGTTCAGCGGAATATTTATGCGAACTGAACAAATTATTTGTCTAAATCGCGACGGAGTGTGGCCACTTAAAATCGATTTGAATTCGTATCGCTGACCGTTCCAAGGCGGTTCTTTTTCGCCGTTTAGTTTTGTTATGGTTTGTTTTTGGGTGTTTGGGCCGCTTATATTATCTTATTTTGGATAGCCAGTTGTCCATTTTGTGGGAAAGTAACTGTTCTTTTGGCTTTCCGCTATTGATGTTTCCTTTAGGGTCTGTTGTTTCATGTTTGTGTTTCTTTCCCTTTGGTGTCTCTGATGGGAGCTGTGGGTTAATTGTATCGATTCCTGATTTCCACCCCCCCCCCCCCCCCCCCCGCTTTTGTTTTACAATATTTCTTCAAAATGTCCTTTCAAAACGTCTCACTTTGTATATGCGATGTTAAAAGAGTAGTATGTGGACATAGAACTACTGACAGAAAAATGAATAAAGGTAAATACATATTTAGATCCAATAAATAAAATTTATGATAAAAAAAAAACACAAAAACAATTACCTACCTACCTACCCATCTAGAACACTATGGGTCTGGTGACAGCAAATAAATAATTTTTAAGGCTGACCCTATATATAATGCAAGATGTGCATCTGCCATGTCTAATACCTGCAGAAAGAGTTGACGGAATCATTACACCATTAACATGTTGAAAGTTTGGTTTTAAAAAATGCAGAATTATTTTTAATGTAAAGTGTTGGCGCAGATTATAAACATGGATTAAACATTGAAATCCTTTCTTTTATACAGAAAATTTGGATGAAATATCAAGTCTTTCAACCCAACAGGCACACTTCGCTAGGGCAACGTCAAACCAACCGTAGATTTGACGTTGCATAAACGCCATGACATTGTGCCGACGTTGATGCGACGTCACAATGGCGCCATGTGCCTGCTCGGGATTCTTATTATTTATTAAGCTAACTTTTTTTTATTTTTGTTTGTTTGTTTGATTTGAGGTTTAACGTCCCTGTCAACACTGTTAAGGTCATTTTGGAGACGTTGCTTCCAATTCTGTGGGACTTTTACCCCACATTGAGATGAAATGACCTCTCAAGCCCTGCCGCCCAATGAAACCAAAAGGGTTTTATATAAGCATGGACGGGTCGAGACACACCGCTTTGCCTGGGCAGGCTTAGATCCTCTAACTGCTTTACCAGTACGCGTTTGCGGGTCGGTTTCAGCTCTGCGTGGAAGCATCACGCAGCCCATCTATTTCTTCAAGCCCCGATGAGCGGGGGCGACCTAACTCTTTATTTATATAGTGCATATCATAACGATACAACTGCGTGTGTCATATAGAGGATATTTGATTTTTTTTTTCAGTGTAAGATCGACTTTTATTTCACCGAATGAACACCAAAACCAGTATTTTCCCGAGTGGCGTAGCCACGGCTAAAAATACCAGTTTCGGTCTCCATGATTGAAATAAAACTTGATCTTAAATTAAGAAAATCAAATTTTCTGTTTCTTACATGCTTCAAAACGGAAATATTAAGCTTAAATAATCGCGTCTCTCACCCTCAGATAAAACAAACTTTGTTCCTGGTCGTTACGCGCCAATTTAGTGGTGTCCAACGTATTTACTGGCAATATATTGGTGTAAACTGAACGTTTGCATTTCAGTTTACACCTGAGAAATAGCCTGGGATGGCATTTCTGCGAATGATTACTGAAATAATTGAGAGATTAGTTACCAAAGAAGGTGCGGACAGATCTAACGTCGCGCGACAAAATACGTGACGTCAGCGTCGAAAATGATGTCATTAACGTCCTCGTGACGTGTGAACGGGCTAAGCGTCCTTTCAATTCTAATACAGTTCATTAATTTTCAATCATCTGACAATGAAAAAACTGACCACAGAATCAGATTTTGAGAAAAAAAGTAGTCTCAAACAGTGAAAAATAAAATTGATATCAGTCACTGTTTGAAACTGATTATCGTTTTCGATTTCACGGAGAATATTAGAATCTTACATTGGTGTGAGGGGTGGATGGAAAAATCCGTCCCGAGGGACACTGTCCGGCATCACGAGGCTTGCCGAGTGATGCCGGACAGTGATCCCGAGGGACGGATTTTCCTATCTACCCCTCACACCCATATTGGATTCTTTTTCTTGCATACCTTCCATTTCTTAAAGCGGATTTTTAATGTCGCAGTCACTTCGGTTACCAACGTCCGCTATATTGTGTTGACACTGCAGGAATGTTTAGTGACGTTGCTGTGACGTCAACCTTAACGACGGCGCATGCGAGGTCGTAATCAACCAGTGCATTTATCAAAAACGCGATTATATTCGAAACACCAGGGTCAGAACATAAATTTCTATCCCAGGGTAAAATCACGGATTTCCTTGTCTGGTGTGCGAGAAAGCTCTTTCTTACATGGTTTTCAGTGAAATATAGAGATTTCTCAGGAAAATCGAAAACGATATTGTCACTGTTTCAAACAGTGACTGATATCGATTTTATTTTTCACTGTTTAGGACTACTTTTTTCTCGAAATCTAATTATGCGTTCAGTTTTTCCATTGCCTGATGACTGAAAATTAATGAACTGTATGAGAATTGACGCTAAGCCCGTTCAAACGTCACCAGGACGTTAATGACGTCATTTTCGGCGCTGACGTCATGTATTTTGTCGCGCGACGTTAGAACTATCCCACCTTCTTTGGGAAACTAATCTCTCAATTAATTCAGTAACCATTCATAGAGATGCCATCCCAGGCTATTTCTGAGGTGCAAACTTAGTTTACACCATATATTATACCCGGTAAATACGTTGGACACCACTAAATTGGCGCGAAACGACCAGGAACAAAGTTTGTTTCCTCTGAGGGTGAGTGACGCGGTTAGTGAAGCTAAATATTGCCGTTTTGAAGCATGTAAGAAACAGAACATTTGATTTTTTTAGTGTAAGATCAAATTTTATTTCACACATGAACACCAAAACTGGTATTGTCACTCGTGGCTACGCCACTCGTAAAAATATTAGTTTTGGTGTTCATTCGGTGAAATAAAATTCGATCTTACACTAAAAAAATCACACGAGTGACAATACCAGTTTTGGTGTTCATGTGTGAAATAAAATTTGATCTTAC
Organism: Lucinisca nassula; assembly: GCA_963580285.1. Taxonomy (NCBI): domain Eukaryota; kingdom Metazoa; phylum Mollusca; class Bivalvia; order Lucinida; family Lucinidae; genus Lucinisca; species Lucinisca nassula. The sequence goes on along the minus strand of OY757021.1, from coordinate 44,055,322 downwards.
ACTAAAAAAATCAAATATCCTATATATATTTCATTGAAAAGCATGTAAGAAAGTGCATTATTTCTTATCTCTAATATCTTTACTTTTCATGGCAAAATTGCGTTGGATAAGTTCTTATTTATACTGCAAACATAGGTTGTGGGTTCTCATTAGACCCGCACCATTGAGGCGGTTCTAACGAGCACTCACAACCTATATCTTGGAGCAGAAATAAGACAAAATAATACTGTATACGCCTGTAAACCTATTTTCATGTATAAAAATTGTGGTTTAGTGGGTGTTCATATCTCCGTCTTGTTAACATATTGAAAATAGCAAGTCTGTTTGTTTTTAAGAAACAATTCCTGTAATTTCTTAAGTGTAAATCTTTACACGATTTTGATTGGATGCCTGGCTATTCAAAGTCTCGTTAGCTAAAATACAATAAGAAAACACGCCTATTTAAATATATAGAAATTAACCGCCAAAAATTTAAATTTTTAGATGAAAAAAAAAGATAATTTTCTTATTTCTGCCTCAATCATAGATTGTGTGTGCTCGTTAGAACCGCCTCATTGAGGCGGTTCTAACAAGTACCCACATCCTATGTCCTGGAGCAAAAATAATGAAACTAATAATTATATACCCCTATAAATCCCAGTTTTCCTTATATGAAGTCGCGTTTAGAGGGGTGTTCATTACATGGACTTGTTAACATATTGCATATTGTTGTGCAAAGCATCGTCAGCTTAAATAGCCCGCAAGTGACCCAACTGTAATATCGTTCTTATTTATCCAAATACAGGTCGTGTGTGCTCGTTCGAACCGCCTCATCGCAGCGGTTCTAACGAGTACACACAACCTATGTCTTGGGGCAGAAATGAGAAAAAATAAAACATACCCCTGTAAACCCCATTTTTTCTACATAGAGGTTTAGAGGGATGTTTATTACAGCGACATGTTTACATGATAGATCTCAATTTTTATATCTAGGTAACATTAAAAGTTGAAAATGAGGCCACACTAACCCCCGCCACACTGAACTCCACTTTAAATAGAGAAAACTGGAGTTTACGGGGATATACATTATTGTTCTTATTTCTGCTCCAAGACATAGGTTTTTGGTACTCGTTAGAACCGCCTCAATGAGGCGATTCGAACGAGCACCCACAACCTACATTTGGAAAATAATTAAGAATAATAACCGGCCCCGATAGCTCAGTTGGTAGAGTGTCCGCTCCGATCCGGGGAACGGGAGGTCACGGGTTCGATCCCGGGCCGCGACATACCAAAGTCGTTAAAAATGGTACTAACTGCTCCTCGCTTGGCACTCAGATATACGGGGTAGAGCTAGGACTGGTGGACCCAGTGTCAGGATAATGTGACTGGGTGTGGTATCATGTAATGTGTCTTGGACATGATACTTCAGTGAGGCAGCACTATAAATGTGAGCATTGAGCTCCCTGTCGCAACCAGACACCGTCGTGATATGACTGAAAATTGTTGAAAGCGACGTTAAACCCGAATTACAGTTGGCCACTAGCGGGCAATTAAAGCTGACAATACGGCGGTTCTAACGAGTACCCAAAAACGTATGTTTGATGCAGAAATAAGAAAAAAAATATTTTTTTTTTCATCTAAAAATTCAAATTTTGGCGGCAAAATTTTCAATATATTTAATTAAACTAAACATTTTGAAAAAAAAGGAAAACAATTCGAAATCAAGAAAGCATGACTCGTGATCAGGAGGACGCGGGTTCGATACCTGCCGGCGTCGGCAACATTATTTCGTGGAGACTGATCATGAAATTCTTTCTACGGTCATTATCTCCCTTCCGCTGATTGAAGAAGGGCAGTTGTCAGTTTCTGGCGAAAGAATTTGCATGGTACTGGTTAACCGCTTACGTATAAGCCTGCCCAGGAAAAGTGTGGATTGGTAAACTACACGGCCCTTGACTATGCCGTTAAACTTCAATACAAACACACAAACAAACAAACAGGATAAATAATGAAATTCTCGGACAAAAATTAAGCATCACTTTCTTTATCTATATATATTTCCCTGAAGATACACCACGAAAACACGCCTTTATAATTTCGACCCCCTTAAACCCCGCTTTTATACAGTAAAACTGGGGTTTACTGGAGTAAACCTTATTTTTCTTATTTCTGCTCTAAAATATAGAATGTGAGTACTCGTTAGAACCGCCTGGATGAGGCGGTTCTAACGTGTACCCACAATCTATATTTTACAGCAGAAATAAGAAAAATATTACAACTTTTCATCTTAAAGTGTTAGTTTTTCGGCGGTAAAATGTACAATGTACATGTATTTTAATAGACGTGTTTTCGTTATGATATTAATCTGGGATCAATGGCTTAAATGGTTCTCGGGACAGCTGAAAATAAAATACATTCGCTTTACTTTACGAAATACAAACATTTCAAAATATATTCTTCCGGCAAAATCCATGTTCAAACAGCACGCGAATTTCATGATTTGAACATGAGTTTTGTTGTCTGAACACGGCCTCTAGTCCATTCAAGAACAGCTGAGAACAGCGAGGTTCATAGGATTTTATGCAAGAACACAATATCATCACGTGAACAAGTCCGTAATATGACTACAACCACGCAAACCCCACTGTATATAGAGACAAAGGGGGTTTAAGGGGGTATTCATTATCTTTCTTATTTTTGCTTCAAGACATAGGCACCTACAACCTATGTTTGCAATATAAATACGGATTTTCATAAAAAGTAGCCATTCTTTTAATGTGAAATATTCATTAAGTTGCACGGGTTAGGTATCGTAATGTCATAATTAAAGCACTTAGGGTACTTGTGGGTCGAATTGTTTCTGAGTGTGGGCTGGGATACTAGTCCTAGGATTGGCTTGAAACTGTTTCATTTAATGTTCTAAGAAAAGGATAATCCATTGCAAGCAAGGTGTACAGCGAAGAACTGAAAATTATTGAGTCTTCAAGATTTTTTTCTGGGCAAGACTAGCTAGTTTCGGCCAATGAGGCCTCATCAGTTACCCTAAAATATTTTCAAAGTTCAGCACTGGAACCAATGATCCCAAAGAACTAGAAAAATATAACCCACGCTATGATGAAGGGCAGGGAGACATTTTATGGAAACCGCACATTTCCTTCACACCCTTAAATTCCGTTTTTCAGCAAAACGTGTAGACCGTGTTCAGACGCCGCGTTCTGTGGGGTCTGATCTGGGTCTACACTGTTAACGATGCTCGACCCAGGAATCCAGTCCAGATTCTATACATCACACAAACACGCCTATATAATTTTGACACCACCCCTCCCCCCCCCCCCCCCCTTTGAACCCCACTTTTATATAGTAAAACTAGAGTGTACAGGGGTACACCTTATTTTTCTAATTTCTTCTCTAAAAAATAGATTGTGGGTACTCGTTAGAACCGCCTCGATGAGGCGGTTCTAACGTGTATCCACAATTTATATTTTGAGCAGAAATAAGAAAAATATCACAATGTTTCGTCAAAAGTTTTCGTTTTTAAGTGGTAAAATTTACAATGTATTTGTATAGGCGTGTTTTCTTCATGGATAATCCTCTTATGTAACATTCGGCTATTTTCTATTCATACATGTAACCGTTATTCCGACAAGTCAGTGATAAGTGGACTTAAGCACTGAAGAAATTTTATGCCTAGTTACTTTAGGTCGATTGACAAACAAACGATCGACAAATCATTTCAAGTCTAGATAAACAATATGAAGGACACAAAACACGCACGCGCGTATTTAACATTAACAATAACAAGTGTAGTGGTTGCAGTGAGTGGGATGGCAAGGTTTGGAAGATCACTTACAGTAGACATAAACGAGAGCTTCATTGAGATGGAGTTGGGGTCATCATTTGTCAGATCATCGCTAGAGTGTTCAGCAACCTGTTATACAAGCGATGAATGCCATGCATTTCTTATGAACCATGAAACAGGTGGGTACCAGAGTTGCAGACAAGTTCTCGAAACTAATTCTGTGCATACGTAACTGTATAATGTGTTTGTTTGAAACGTTATGGCCCAGTAAACCCAATTAAGGTCATACCGATCGTGTAAGTTTACCTAACCAAGCTTCCTTTATACATTAGCGGTTATCCAATACAGTGCACATTATATCGCCAGAAAAATGATTTACCTTCTTGAGACGGTAAAAGGGAGAGAGTGATTCATTATCAGTCTGCACGAGTATCCCATGTGTCCTCAACAAAGACTTGAATCGGACTGCATGCTAAGACTGCATTACAATAACACACCCGTGCGATATAGTGCAGTTTTCACTTCTCCAAAACAATGGCTACTTTTCTGATGAAAATCCTTGATATTTTTGTTTGAAATCTTCAAAGTATAGGTTGAGGGTGCGCGTTAGAACCGCCTCAATTCTAACGAGTACCCACATCTTATATCTTGGAGCAGAAATAAAAAAGAAATAATGTATACATCCGTAAAGCCCAGTTTTCTCTTTATAAAGTGGGGTTTAGGAGGGTCTTCATTTCACGGACTGGACCTTCACTGGCCGCTCGAGGGTGGTTGGGTGAGTCAAAGGTGAAGGGTATCTTGCGTTAGCATCCAATTGTTATTGGCTTAAAGCTGTCCTTGCAACAGGTAAGGTTAGAGGGGAAATGTCGGGTTTTCTTCTGTTTCTCCACTTCGATTTTATTTTTCCCTTTCACCTCTGTCTCTCACTTTCATCTCTTCTATCTATTATCTCTCTTTTCCCCCTTTCTCTGATTTACAGTGTTGACGGGGACCTTAACCCACAAAACAAATAAACGAAAAACTAGAAATGTGTCAATACAACACAAATGCCCCCGCCCAGGGGGCCTACTTCACCCCCCCCCCCAAAAAAAAACAAAAAAAAAAAAAAAAAAAAAAAAAAACAAATTGCAATAACACCTGTCATTGGACAGCACAACTCGCCTGGAAAAGTGTCCTTAGTTCATTGGCATAGGTTGGTGTATTGCTGATTAAACCTTGGAAAAATAACAATTACCAAATAGGAACTCAATACATCAAATGATTTGGAAAATATGATCTCTTACAAATGTTAACATTAAACATTTCTAAGTCTGCAACCTTGACCTTAAAGGTCATGGGGCAGGGGCGTGGTTATGGCGGAATGAAACTTTTGACCTGTATCTATCATTATTCCAAATATGAAGCAAATCCATAAAATGGTTCAGGAAATAAGAACTCTCAAAAGACAAGATATAAAACATTTCTATGTCAGTGACCTTGAAAATGAGGTCAGGGGTAGGAGGTATGGCTCAATGAAACGCTCGACCTGCAACTATTGTCATACCAAATATGAAGCAAATCCATTTTAAAGTTTGGAAAATATAAGCTATTAACATACTTAAATTTGAAAATTTCTATGTCTGTGACCTTAACCTTGAAGCCATAGGCATAGGTGGGGTATTACTGAATAAAACTTTGGACCTGTATATATCATCAAACTAAATATGACCCAAATGAATCATAAAAGTTCAAGTTCAACGTGGTAAAAATACCTTAACCCGAGTCTTAAACGTTAAAATTTTTCTTAGTCTGTGACCTTGACCTTGAGGTCATGGGTATGGGTGGGGGTATTGCTGAATAAACCTTTGGACCTATATGTATCATCATACAGCATATGAACCAAATTCATTACACAGTTTGAAAAATATGAGCTCAAGTTCTACCTGGTACAAATACCTTAACCTGGGTCTTAAACATAAAAAAATTCTATGTCGATGACCTTGATCTTGAGGTCATGGGTATGGATGGGGGTGTTGCTGAATAAAATATTGGACATATATCTATCATCATACTAAATAAGAAACACCCGGAATGAGTGTTCGAGAGCGATTCAATAAGCTTAAAGCTTTCATCGCAATCGAACTAAAATAAATTAGTATAAACTAAATAAGAAACAAATCCACCGTATGGTTTTGAAAACATGAGCTCAAGTTCTACCTGGTACAAATACCTTAACCTGGGTCTTATACGTTATAAATTTCTAAGTCTGTGGCTTTGACCTTGATGTCATGTGTATGGGTGGGGTGTTGCTGAATAAAACTTTGGACCTATATCTATCATCATACTAAATATAAACCAAATCTAGTGTATGGTTTGGAAAATATGAGCTCAAGTTCTACCTGGTACAAAAATCTTAACCTGAGTCTAACAGGATTACGTACGTACGTACACACTTTCTTACAGAAGGACGTACATTCGGACGCAAGTACGCACGTACCCACGGCCGCACGTACGGAAACCCGAAAAACTCTAATTCCCCCGGCATCATCCGATGTGGGGGCATAAAATTAAACAAACAAACAATTCTTTGATTTAGGCGAGACAGAATGACCCAAAGGGGTGGATGTGTCGATAAACCCAAAACAATAATAATAACATCACTGGCAGCTCGAATATAATGTGTGTTTGTTTGTTTGATTTGACGGTCTTTGCCGGGCAACGTCCCCGTCAACACTGTTAAGGTCATTTTGGAGACGTTGCTTCCAATTTCGTGGGACTTTTACCCGACATTGTGATGAAATGACATCTCAAGCCCTGTCGTCCAATGAAAACCAATAGAGTATATTAACATGGACGGTCCACCTCGCACCGCGGTTCCTGGACAGGCTTAGATCCTCTTAGCGGTTTACCAGTACTAGAATGCGGGCCGGATTCAGCTCTGCGTGGAAGCATCATGCAGCCCATATATTTCTTCAAGCCCCTATGGGCGGGGGCCGATAATCGGTAGTGACCTACATGTATAATACCTTCTACTGACCTATAATACGTCTAGTGACCGTCTAGTATATCGGACCTACTTTTCAGGTCCCTATTTTACCCCCCCCCCCCCCCCCCACACACACACACACACACACAAAATCCCAATAAATTCTTTGAAAGTTTTTCTTTATTTCTGCTCTAAACATAGATTGCGGCGGTTCTAACAATCTAACAAAATACAGAAATATTTGAGCAGAAATAAGAAAAATGATGTATAATCCTGCAATCCCCAGTTTTACTATATTAAAGTGGGCATTCGTATAGGCGTATTTTCATGAGGAATTACAATCGTCAATAGTAATGAACGAGGACGGAATCTGATGGAACTGTGTGCATGCACTGGCTAATTGATGTCTTTGCCGGGTAAACGATTTCGCTTGGCGTGTCTTGATAAACTCTAAGACCCCTGTAATCTTCAAATTATATTGCGAACAATGGTTAACAGATGTAGACAGTATTGTACTAATTTGGGCTCAAAAAAAAAGACTGTGGGCACTTATAAGAACCGCCTCATTAAGGTGGTTCTATCGATCACCGACAAGCTATGTTTGGACAAGCATATATAAATATGCAGCAGGTCAAGGGTTAAGTCCTGTTCTGACGGCTTGTGAAAAAAACTCAGGATCTTCATATTTTGTCATTCAGCTCATGAATTTGTTGCAATGATATGAATCAAGTAATCTGATTGGTTGATAATTAGTAGTGGTGGTTGTGGCATATATAAATATTCAGCAGGTCAAGGGTTAAGGTTTATCTTTAGTTATTTCCCTTAACCTTTATCCCGCCGAATAATTAATTAAGCCACACCCATTTCTGACCGTGAACCAAACAGATTACTTGACTTAATTTATTCCTGCAAATTCACAAACTAAATGTCAAACAGCGGAGTTCCTGATCAGATCTGGAGCCATCTGATCTGGATATACACTGTTTGCAAAGGTAAGGGTTATCGCCTACAGCAGGATAATGATTAAACTGAAATGAATTTTGTTTATACATGTGCTGTGTAGAATATTCATCACAAGCCCCCGCCCGCCGGGGCCTGAAGAAATAGATGGGCTGCAAGATGCTTCCACGCAGAGCTGAAATCGACCCGCACACGAGTACTGGTTAACCGCTTAGAGGATCTAAGCCTGCCCGGGCAAGGCGGTGCGAGTCGGCCCGTCCATGCTTATAAACCCTATTGGTTTCTTTGGGCGGCAGGGCTTGAGATGTCATTTCATCTCAATGTCGGGTAAAAGTCCCATAAAATTGGAAGCAACGTCTCCAAAATTACCTTTACAGTGTTGACAGGGACCTTAAACTTCAAATCAAACAACAAACAAAATAATATTCATTACACTGTGAAGATAATTGGTTGTTACTCTGCAAAGAAATTTCTAAGCTTTTGATTGGACAGCGCAAGGGCAATTAGTTTCGATATACCCCGTGAGCAAAAATATATTGCGATGTCTGCTATCTTGGATTTATTGCAGTTGATAAGAAATATAAGCAATATAATCTCATGGACCACAATAATTTCCAGTCAATGAATTTATAAATAAAAACTTTTTGAATGCTTTTCAGTCATTCGGTCCGTTATTTCGTTGTCTCCTTTACATCATGACGTAAACGGTTTCCAACTGAGCAGTGATCAACGTAGTGCGTGCAGAAAGGCGCGTTGGATGACGTCACATGTAAACATGTACTTCTCACGCCGCCACTACAAAAGAATCCTTTGTGAAACATTGTAACAATGCATAAAATGTGGTCAAAATTCTTTCCAGTATAACAGACTCGTTATTTTGACTGTTGACGGCCTTACGGCTCGGGCAAATATCGCTCTCAGGCGGGGAATATGATCCCAAGTTCCACAACAAGAATAAAAAAAACTTATTTATACCGCAATCAGGCATTCTAGTAACCTAATAAAGGGGCCGAATAACTGCACGCTATAATCGGTAGTGACCTACATGTATAATACCTTCTACTGACCTATAATACGTCTAGTGACCGTTTATAGATCGGACCTACTTTTCAGGTCCCTATTTTACAAGTATAAACAATAACCTACAGCCTTTCATACCTGAGAAAACAACGAAACTGCAAGTTAAAGTCTTTGCAATATTTATTTAAACAGATTTTCAGAAATTTCAGCTAAATTTATACCTTCTCGGCCTTTCCTGGTTTGTATGGCCCGTTGGAATAACTGCGCACTGCCACTGCAGTTGCGTCTTTACCTCGAAAATAATTTATAAAGCTAAAATAAACTATTTATTTGTAGATTTTCATACAGAAAGTAAAGCGCTGAGAAACTTTTATTCGAGCGTCCATGTTGTTTCCTACTCTTTGTGGTGCGGTGACGTCAGAAACATTGCACTCGTTGACGTCACATTATACTACGTGTGCGCGCCTTGGCACTGAATGTTGTTTAACATGCCACGCTGTCTGTCATCTTTTTTGCTTAAATTTGCTAAATTATTGCAAAACTCATTGATTGTTTTGAACTGAGGCTAAAGCTCGCCCCTAAAAAATTGTCTAAGGCTCACCGATTATAAAGAGGATCTTACATGAGTGTTCATGTATTATTGAATTTATTAAACAAGTTGAAGAAGAAAAGGGATAAAATGCGAGGCTCTGCCGAGCATTAGGGATAAAATGCGAGGCTCTGCCTCGCATTTTATCCCTTTTCCTCAACGAGTTTAATAAATTCAATGATGCAAGAATCTATTTATCATATGACATTTAAAACGCATTTTATTCACGATTGTTTACAAAAATGTCAATATTCCGCCAGTAGTAAACGGAACGTCATTTAGGACATCGTATATGTAACATTACGGGGCGTATCTAGCTAATTTCCATATTTAATCCACGAGTGGATTATCGGTAATATTACATGGCGTTATTACACTCTCTGGCGCGACGTCATATGATTAACAATTTTAGTCGTGACGGGGGAACATTCCCTGAATGAGAGCGATATTTGACCGAGCCTTTAGGCGAGGGTAAATATCGCTTTCAGGTGAGGAATGTGATCTCACGTTCCCCGTCAAGAATCAAAATAACTTATATTATTTTTATTCGTGACGGGGGAACATTCCCTGCCTGAGAGCGATATTTGACCGAGCCTTTAGGCGAGGGTAAATATCGCTTTCAGGTGAGGAATGTGATCCCATGCTCCTAGTGAAGAATAAAAAAAAAGAATTTGTTATACTGGAAAGCTTTTTTGAAGACATTTTGTACATCGTTGCACTGTTTTCAAATGTATTCTTTTGTAGCGATGGTCGTCAGAAATACATGTATTCATTTGACGTCATCAAACGCACCCTTCTGCACGGAGTACAATGGAAAAAGTTTTACGTCATGTTAGAATGACAGTTTTGTGACGGAATACAATAAAATTAAGTACCGAATGAATGAAAAAAAAAATCAAAAGTGTTTATTTATCTATCTATTGGCTGGAAATGATTGTGGTGCATGAAATTATTTTGCTTATATTTCTACAGTAAATCCAAGATGGCAGACATCGCTATTCAGCGAAAGCATGCTCGAGAGGGTTATATTTTGCTCACGGGGTATATGGAAAATAATTGTCATTGCGCGGTCCAATCAGAAGCCTGGAAATTTCTTTGCAGTATAAAAATACACGTATTTAATTACACAGTGTAAAAATTCAGCAGACTCTGTAGAAAGTACAGTTTTCACTAGTGTTCTTTACATGCGATTGTTAACGTAATGATTATTCCGAATTTCAGGAGAATGCAGAATGTTCGACAGAGACATTTCTGGCCTGGGAGATGGTTCACTGTTATCAGACGGTGTTTTTTCTTACTACAAGGAAAGGGGTGAGATCATATGTTCAATAGCACATGCTTCTCGTGAAAATCAAAATTCTAACACAACTGGCGCGCCGACTGTCGCAGATTGTAAGCATCCGAAATGGCTTAACTTGGCTTTTCGTTTTATCAATGTAATAATAATTCTAATTCTCGATCATTATGTACATTTCTATTGTTTTCATTGGTTAAAATGGAAGTTTTATACTTCGATGAATTCCTGCAGCAAGAATCTCAGAACTGTTTCATTCGGCCACAGACCGCCCCCGCCCATAGGGGCTTGAAGAAATATATGGGCTGCATGATGTTTCCACGCAGAGCTGAATCCGACCCACACACGAGTACTGGTATGGTAAACCGCTTAGAGGATCTAAGCCTGTCCAGGCAAAGCGCTGTGAGTGTCGGACCGTCCATGCTTATAAACCCTATTGGTTTCATTGAGCGACATGGCTTGAGATGTCATTTCATCTCACTGTCGGGTAGAAGTCCCACAAAATTGGAAGCAACGTCTCCAAAATGACCTTTACTGTGTTGACGGGGACGTTAAACCTCAAATCAAACAAACAAAATTCGGCCACAGATAGTAATATAACGTGACGTCAAAGAACACGTCTACAAACCGCCCGTTACGTCATTGTATAAGAAGTGAGATTAAAAGATGCGAAACTTTTGAAAACGTAAATTTTAGAAGACAAATTAACTGAATCTAACGATTTGACGTTTTTTTTTTTTTTTTTTTTTTTGTTTGTTTTTTCACTTGGGTTTCTTTCAAAGAGGACAGCTTCTAATTGGAAAGCCGTTGGTAAGATCATTCTAACACTTTCGAACGAGTTCCTAAAATTCACAATTTTGCTGACATTTTTAAACTTTCGATGATAAAGTTGGTATTGTAAGGAATGAATCATTATTTTTTATTCTGGCTTCATGCAGTTTGTGAGTGATTCGCCGGATTTTACACATAAATAATATCCCAAAAATGAAATTCATTCCAATATTGAAAAACAATTTCAAGTACCCTCGTAACATGTATATTCGTGATGATATCGGTAACATTTATAAAACTTGGAATGTACCAATGTAAACCCACAATTTGCATAAAATAATTAAGATGCCTAACAATGTTATTACTCTGATTTTATCCAGAGATAAAACCTGTAGTGATGGCGTTATACATTTTTGGGAGTTTATCGTGGCCCAGATAGGTTATTTTCAACTCACATGCAACTTGAACAGCTTTCGAAACATTACTTAAAATACAGTGTAACAGAGAAATATCAGAGTTTTATATAGTCACTACCAATTTTGCATTTATACCGCAATCAGGCATTCTAGAAACCTAATAAAGGGGGTCGAATAACTGCACGCTATAATCCGTAGTGACCTATAATACCTTCTACTGGCCTATAATACATCTAGTGACCGTTTATAGACCGGACCTACTTTTCAGGTCCCTTATTTACAAGTTTAACAATAACATGCAACCTTTTATACATGGGAAAACAACGAAACTGCAAATTAAACTCTTTGAAATATTTTCAGAAATTTCAGCTAAGTTCTTACCTTCTCGGTCTTTCCTGGTTTGAATGACCCGTTGAATAACTGCGCACTGCTACTGCAGTTGCGTCTCAACCTCGAAAATATTTTTTGAAGCTAAAATAAACTATTTAGTTACAGATTTTCATGCAGACAGTAAAGCGCCGATAAACTTTTATTCGAGCGTCCATGCTGTTTCCTACGCCTTTGTGGCGCGGTGACGTCAGACACTTTGCACTCGTTGATGTCACGTTATACTACGTGTGCGCGCCATGGCACTGAATGTCGTTTAACATGTCACAGTCTGCTATCTTTTTTGCTTAGATTTGCTGAATTGTTGTAAAACCACTTGATTGTTTTGAATTGCGGTATTAACTAAATACATGGATAGTGTCTTTAATAATAAAATATAATCGGTTCGCCCCGACAATTTTATAGGGGCTCGCTAAAGCTCGACCCTATAAAATTCTCTAAGGCTCACCGATTATATTTAATTATTAAAGACACTATCCATGTATTTACTATATTCAGGGTGGGCAACGTACGTCACAGTCACGTGATTATTTTGATATTGGACACAAACTTTATTTAGGAAGTACCGTCCGACAAGGAATTCCTGGCAGTTACGCCATAATTAGTTTACTCGAATATTCAAATGATATGGAGAAGCCTCCGTAGTGTAGTGGTTACGCTACTCGCCTTATAAACCAGGGATCGCAGGATCGATCCCGGGCTTCTCCAGACTTTCGGATGGGTCTTTAAACCGAGGTCCCGTCTCCGTATGACCTTAGCTGTTGGTGGGACGTAAAACTCAAAACACTCAAATGATATGGCCTTTACTTGAAATCTAAGAGTAAGATTATTTACATACCGCCAAAGCCTTGTGGATTTAGTGGCCGAGAGAGTAGAAGGATTATTCTGCAGACCAAGAAGTGTCTGGTCCGAAACCCATGTAAGTCGAATGATTTTTGTTGTCTTTTTTTTTTTTTTTTTTTTTTTTCTTTCTTGGCCTCGTAACACACGGGCACGCACGCACGCATGTAAAATCTGCCTTACCAGTGTGGCATGTTAAAAGTTGATAATTACGACGTGTACAGACAACCAGCGCTGACATCCCCTGGGCCGTTGTGCCTGCTGTATAATCAGTGGGCGTGTTCTGCTTATACGATAAACCCAAGCGCAAATTTATACTGGAAAATCCTTTCTATTTTTAGCTTTGTTATTGATTTGACGTCACTGCAAGACCTAGTTTTTGGGTCGATTGTAATCGACAATCGATCCAGATTGAACAATATACTAAAACCTGACTAGCTAAGGCAGATGGCCAAATCACCACCGACACCGATCCGTGAAAAAATATTGCTCCTTATTCAAAACAGTTTCAAAAGATCTTCATATCAAAAAGTGGCATTGCTTATGTAGCTGAAGAGAATAATTTGTATTTTCTGTCGAACGCACATGTCGCCCTGTTTACTTTTCAATAATCGTGTACACCTTATGAATGAAAGTATCGTAGATTAATTCGCCTTGCGTCTTTTTATAGCTCAACACAGATTAACACATTTTGTACCGGGAACCACAAAACGGGTAATTGCCAAACAGTGCAGGCCAAGGTCAGTCGCCGTAAAACGTGGCGGTCAGTAGCCGTAAATCGCGGCGACTGGTCAGGGTCTATACTGTTCGCAAAAATGCTCAGCCATTTTCCAAATTCATTTTGAAGAAAACATAACCTGACATCCCCAAATAGGCTATACATAAAGTGGAAGATTCCCTTCAGTACAAAATGGGTCAAAAGTTCAAGGTATAATAGCAAGCGCATCAGTTATAAATAAACTAGGGGAGACCAGTCGAAAACTATCGATGACGTTGTGGGTAAGCCAGGGTAAAAACCCAGACTACCTCGGTAACGGGACGTTATCATCACAAAAACCGGGACGATTCTTCCTTGGGCGCATTTGTTCCCATTCCGTTATTATTCTATGAAAGTGAGGATAGGAACCGGAGGATTAAATGACAGGCATTTTATTGATACGCTGTTAATTAGATGCCATTTTGAATAAAAACTTTTTACAACAGACACTAACCGTTTTGTTTATATATCTTCATGATATATCTATTCTTGTAAACATGAAGAAATCATTAACAAATTTATTCAGGCTGAAATTCTTCGAAGAAAAGATAAAGAAATGTACACGTATTTCAAATCGAAAATAATAAGAAGAAACAACATCAATGAAAACAATTTTGATGACCATACAGTCCCTTAATACCCTTGACTGTAGCTGACTATGAACAAAATCCAGGTACCGGTCGTTTATAGCATCGATAGTCGCCTCCCTGTGACGTCAGAATGCAGTGCAAAAATCTGGACTGAGCTCGTGCATTGGGGCACTGGCAAACAGTGGATACCTAATCAGACGCCACGTATCGTGGTGTCTCATCAGGTTTACACTGCTTGCTTAAAAATACTGGAATTTAAGGGTCCAACGAACAGTTCAATTCTAAGTTCAGGCTACACTCAGAGACAATCGACCCGCCAGTGCTCAATGCTTTGATTTTACCAGTACCTTCGCTTCAACTAAGAATACCTCGTGTGCCGCACATACATAACATAGCTTAAACGGTAAAAGGCATCTAACGCGGTTAAACGCGCATTGGTTTTTAGTTGTTGTTTTTTGTTTGTTTGTTGTTGTTTTTTTTTTTGTTTGTTTTTTTTTTTTTTTTTTGCATGTTTTGTCTTTTCATGAACTTCAGCCGTTCACCAGATCATTCAAGAAAACCTCGATTTTGTAGTGATATCAGACACATTCCCGTTTACCCGCGAGTCTAAAAGTGACAAAAACCGACCGAAAGAAGCTTTCACAAACAGTGGAACTGGTCAGATCTCACGTCTCAGAGACAACTAGGCGCGTGTTATTCACGATGTGACATAGCAGTGCTGTACAATGAAAAATGCATAACGGACACATCGCCATTTGTTTGTATAAGGGACACACAAAATAATCTAAGCAGATCCGTAGTCTGGATAGTTCGGTTAGCGAACCGACTGAAGGAATGGCCTTCCTGATTAATTGAAGCGAGGGGATTGCCTAAACAAAGTCTGTGTCCGAAATCAAAATAATCATGTGACCGTGACGTACGTTGTCCACCCAAAAAATGCAAAATTGATAATGACTATATAAAATTCTGCAAATACTAACAGGTCCAGTTTTTGACACGTTCTTTGTTCATGATTAGCTGTGAAAGCATATTTTCTGACTGGGCAATTAAGATGACACCATTGCGATCTATGTTAGATCAAAATACTCGTATGTCGGAATTTCGGAATACCACGAAAATGTATATACCACGATTACATATGTTTGACCCATACTTGCCTTCCCTTGTTTATAATTTCACTGCGTTTTGTAAATTTTAGTTCATTATGATAACACACACATGTGACAAATAGAGGATCTTACATGAGTGTTCATGTATTATTTAATTTATTAAACGAGTTGAGGAAAAGGGATAAATGCTTTGCCGAGCAGTTTATCCCTTTTCCTCGACGAGTTTAATGAATACATGGGCACGAATGCAAGATTCTATTTATCATATGGCATTTACAAAAATGTCAATATTCCGCCATTAGTAAATGCGACGTTGTTCAGGACGTCGCACATGTAACATTACATGACGTATCTAGCTAATTGGCATATTTAATCCACTAGTGGATTAGCGAAAATATTACATGGCGTTATTACACTCTCAGACGCGACGTCATATGATAAAGTGTATTCTATCGTTTCTCCGAAATGACTACTTTTCCGATGAAAATTTGTGATATGTTTCTTAATTTTACTACAAACATAGGTTGTGGGTGCTCGTTAGAACTGAGGCTTGGAGTAGAAATAAGAAAAATAATGTTTCCCCCGTAAACTTCAGTTTTCTCTATATAAAGTGGCGTTTAGGGGAGTGTTCATTTCACGGACTTGTTCACGTGATGTAATCCTATATAACATGTGTCACAAAAATAGACATTGGCAGCGAAATATATATTTCTATTTTGATTGACTTATTTATTTTACGCGAATATTGACCAAAGTTGGTAATCGTGGTACATACATGTTCATGGTATTCTGAAATTATGATCTATTATGATCTAGAAATAGATTGGTATGACCTCATCTGAATTTGACTGACAGAAAACATGCTTTTTTTTCACAGCTTAACAAAAACAATAATGTCAGAACCTGGTCATATTTGTTTTTTGCAGAACTATATATAGTCATTATGTGTTTTGTATGTGCTCTCTTTTGCACTCAGATTGCACCTTACATTGCTGACCCTTCTCTTGCAATCCAAGACCCAAATATGCAGACATTCCCCTCTTGTCCAATGTGTTCTATTTATAGTAACAGTATATACAGTAAAATTCCGCTATTAAGATCATCAGATATATGGAACAGTATTAAGGTAAAAACTCAATTATGCAATGTGCAATTACAATATGAATTGTTGAAATCGCACTTTGCATTATGAACCTTTCCATATCTTACTACTTTATTCGATTATGCAACATGCACATTCTAATTTGAGACATTTGTATTTAAATATGGCATTTGGACGTCCTATTTTGCATTATTCAGTTTCGATTCTGCTGTGGTTAGACGGGGTACCAGTCATTGAGGTGACGGTAACGTTCGGTAATGTCCGTGGATTTGCCGTATTTTTTCCGATGACAAGCGTCCGTTTGAGAAGATCGCATTCGCTTTTCCAGGGGCCAAATTCAAGCCAGCAGCGATAAATTTTATCCAGCTATTCAATAATTCGGATATTTACAATAATGTGTACGTTTGCATCTTTAAAATAAATTTTACAGCGCGGTTCCTTATTTATGAGAAACAGGATTTTTATTTAAAAGTTAATACTTGTTTGACGAAGGGAAAATACTCTATCGTTGAACATTTACTAAAATAAATTACTATGAGGGATTAGTCTGTGCCGAATCCGTGGATTTGAAATGAGCAATTATTGTTAAAATTGATTAATTCATACAATTTTCATAAATCTGATCCTTCTGAGGTGTTATTTATAAAGATATTATTTACTAATTGCAACCTCACTCAAAACTCAAATGTTTGGATATTATAGAAGTATGTATATGTCCGCACAGCGTATCGCCGAGCGGTGGGGTAACCCCTATGTGCTTATGACGCCCGTTTACCATCACAACCAGTTTGTCTCTCTGTTCACCGGCAACGGGGATTCGTTCCCTGGGACCTCACCAGCTGACCACACGGGGAATTTGGAAAACAACAACTAGTTCCCCAATTCCCATTGTAATTCTGATGTAAATACTTCATCCATTAACATGAACAGTACTTACTCATTCTCAGCCCCGACCCGCAACCATAGAAACGCACCTGTGGTCACAATGACAGCTGTCCTATTCATATGTCCGTCTGTCTGTCTTCATAAGTTAGACTGGGGCAGGATAGCTTTCATCCAACAGAATCACAACGCGAAAATATTAGCTGGTCGTCTGTCAGTTCGTCCGTCCGTCCGTCCGTCTGTCTTCAGCCAGCAAAACCTTGCTGAGCTAGTGTCGCGACTGTCTTAACCAGCCTACTACATATTTCTTCAAGTTCTACATGTAACGATTTGGCAAATGGAGTGGCTGAATCCAAACCATTTTGTACTTACATGTATTTCCATGTATTAGGTCTACACCAAAGTTTTTTTTTTTTTCTTCTTGTTTTATTACAGTTAGACCGCGTACAGCGTACCCAGGTTTACCTGGCGGAACTTAACGACATTATTTATTTATTTATTTATTTATTTATTTATTTACTTATTATTAAAGTTTACAGAATCTAGAAAAAAATGTTTTTGATGCATTAGATTTGTACATTTTACCGCCGAAAAATACAACAACAAAAATTGAAAGATGAAAAGTCGTGATGATATTTTTCTGACTGTTGCTTAAAATATACATTTTGGGTACACGATAGAAGCGCCTCTTCGATGCGGTTTTAACGAGTACCCACAATCTATATTTTGGAGTAGAAATGAGAAAAAATAATGTTTACTCCTGTCAATCCCAGTTTTACCCTTTAAAAGTGGGGATCAAGTGTGTGTGTTGGGGGGGGGGGATGTGAGTGCGTTTTTAGTTTTACGTCTCGACAACAGCTAAGGTCATACGGAGATGGGACCTGGGTTTAAAGACTCATCCGAAATTCTGGAGTAGCCGGGGTCGATCCTGCGATCCCTGGTTAATGAGGCGAGTAGCATAACCACTACACCACAGAGGCTTCCAGCGCTTGATATGTTACATTGTAGCAAGTGCGGGTTTTCCACCTGCACTCCGGTATGAAAGAATTTGCTGCGCGTTGTGTTTTTCTCAAACAAGAGGGCCATGATGGCCCTGGATCGCTCACCTGACCCATATGATAGAGTTACAAGTGGGCCTCTGGGAGGGCCATTATTGACCCCAGGGCTACAATGTGCATAATGTTGAGGGAGGTCTAAAAAGGTGAAGCTTCATACCAAATATCAACAAAGCCTATAATTTGAACAATCTTGGCAAAGGTCCACTAGATGAAGCTACACATCAAATATCAAAGACCTGGGCCTTGGGGTTTCAGAGACCATTTTTTAAAGATATTCCCTACATAGCCTATGTAAAACCAAATGGCCCCGGGGCGGGGACATTTTTGGCCTCAGAGCTATAATTTAAACAATCTTGATAGAGGTCCACTAGATGAAGCTTCACACCAAATATCAAAGACCTAGGTCTTGCTGTTTCAGAGAAGAAGATTTCCAAAGATTATCTCTATATATAAGTCTATGTAAAACCAAAGGGCCCCAGGCCAGGGGCTATAATTTGAACAATCTTGGTAGAGGTCCACTAGATGAAGCTCCATACCAAATATCAAAGACATGGGCCTTGTGGTTTCAGAGAAGAAGATTTTTTAAAGATTTACCTATATAAGTCTATGCAAAACCAAAGGGTCTCGGGGCGGGGGTATTTTTGGCCCCAGGACTATAAATTGAATAATCTTGATAGAGGTCCACTAGATGAAATTTCACACCAAATATCAAAGACCTAGGCCTTGTGGTTTCACAGAAGAAGATTTTTAAAGATTTTCCCTATATAAGTCTATGTAAAACCAAAGGGCCCCCGAGACAGGGGCGTTTTTGGTCTCAGGGCTATAATTTGAACAATCTTGGTAGAGGTCCACTAGATGAAGCTTCATACCAAATATCAAAGACCAGGGCTATCTGGTTTCAGAGAAGAAGCTTTTTCAAGATTTTCCCTATATATAAGTCTATGTAATACCAAACGGCCCTGGAGCGGGGGCATTTTTGGCCCCAGGGCTATAATTTGAACAATCTTGGTAGAGGTCCACAAGATTAAGCTTCATACCAAATGTCAAAGACCTAGGCCTTGTGGTTTCAGAGAAGAAGATTTTTAAAGATTTTCCCTATATAAGTCTATGTAAAACCAAAGGGCCCCAAGGCTGGGGCATTTTTGGTCTCAGGGCTATAATTGAACAATTTTGGTAGAGGTCCACTAGATGAAGCTTCATACCAAATATCAAAAACCTAGGCCTTGTGAATTCAGAGACAAAAATTTTTCAAGATTTTCCCCATATAAGTCTATGTAAAACCAAATGGCCCTGGAGCGGGAGCATTTTTGGCCAGTGGGCTATAATTTGAACAATCTTGATAGGGGTCCACTAGGTGAAGCTTCATACCAAATATCAAAGACCTGGGACATGTTGTTTCAGAGAAGAAGATTTTTTAAGATTTCCCTATATAAGCCTATGTAAAACCAAAGGGTCTCGGGCGTGTGCATTTTTGGCCCCAGAACTATAATTTGAACAATCTTGGTAGGGGTCCACTAGGTATAGCTTCATACCAAATATCAAAGACCTGGGCCTTGTGGTTTCAGAGAAGAAGATTTTTTTAAGTTTTTGGTGAAAAAAAAAAAATATATTTTTGGCGCCTATGACCTAGATGTGCAACGGACCGGAACCATTTGAACAACTTTGAAAGGGGACCACCTAAGGATCATTCCTGTGAAGTTTGGTCAAAATCCGATCAGTGGTTTAGGAGGAGATGTCCTTTGAAGAAATTGTTTACGGACGCACGGACGCACGCACGAACTGACGACGGACGACGGACGAAAAGTGATCCCAAAAGCTCACCTCGTCACTACGTGACGGTGAGCTAAAAAGTGGAAACCTTTGCGTTTTGTCACTTGAAGCCAAAAATCTAGTATAAAAAGTCAGATAGTTTTCTATTTTCTTATAAATTAATGAATGCATTTAACACAAACAGTTACGAACATCTATATAAACATGTGACAAAACAAACTGGGAATCAGACCCCCGGCCATCGGGGCTTGAAGAAATAGATGGGCTGCATGAACTGAAACCGACCCGCACACCAGTACTGGTAAACCGCTTAGAGGATCTAAGTCTACCGAGCCAAAGCGGTGCTTACAAACCCTATTGGTTTCATTGGGCGACAGGGCTTGGAGAAGTCATTTCATCTCAGTGTCGGGTAAAAGTCCCACAAAAGTGGAAGCAACGTCTCCAAAATGATCTATACTGTGTTGAAGGTGACGTTAAACATCAAATCAAACAATAGAACCAAAATGCCTAGTTTTAGAATTCCGTTGGATATGCCCTAAATCAGAAATAAATGTTAGGGGGAACGTAAGTCGTTTCTCATCTGAAGGCATTTTCACAAAAGAGAGTTGTAACTATGTTTGCTTCAGGTGATCATAAAGGAGCAGTCTCACCAAGGTCTGCACGACATTGGACAGGAGCCTTTCTGTGCCATACAAAATTATTATAAGTATTTACAACAAATTTATATTTTAGAGGTGCAATGGCCTGAACACATTTGCGATATATTTAGATAAAACTTGGACACAAAACAAACACAGCAAAGCTGATTCCTGGTCTGACATATAAAATAAAAATTATGTGTAAATGATTTTATCGGGAAGGGTGTAATGTCCCCAAATCGTCCGTTTTATGCCAAAAATATAGTTCTCTCGTTTCTTTCACTCCTCCGTGTCACCAATACGCTTGCACATTCTTTTTGGTATCTTCCGAATACAGGCGGACGTTTACGGAAAAACGATCACAGCGCCACTTAACGAGAATAATGAGAACTAGAAGAAGCAGAAGCGGAATATTTTGCACAATTGTAACTGAATATAGCATAACAGAATATCAAAATTGCATATTGCAATCTCAATGTTGCATAATTGAGTTTTTACCTACAGATAGACTGTCTCTTCCCATTGTTTTAAAACAAGTTGGCTGCTTTCAAAAAGCATCCAATAGGTTTGGTCTTGTCAGTCTACATTCTGATTTGAGCCAACTGATATCATTATCCCACTTAATGCATTTTTGAATAAAAATAATAAACTTTAATACAAAACGTGTACATAAAATTTCGAAGTCTGTGACCTTGGTATCAGGAGGGGTAGGTAGTGGTGAGTATTCTGTGGTAAATTGTTTAACGTCATGGCAAGTATAAACTAAATGTAACTTACATATGGTTTACACATGTATAGCACAAAACTTAACCAAACGAAAATGTAAACCCAAATTTTTAAAAGGGTCATAACTCTGTTAGTATTTGTTGGCATATCTTCACATCTTAGCCTTACTGCATACACATTTTAGGCTTGATCGGATGAAAACTGTATAGTAGGAGTTATACGGAAACGAAAAAAAAAGTTTACGAACGGACGGACGGACACCAACCCCATAACTTAATACGACCGTTTGTTTTTTGTTTTTTTTTTTTTTTTTTTTTTTTTTGTTTTGTTTTGTTTTGTTGTTGTTGTTTTTCAAACGGGCATATAAAAAGATTTTTCCTAAGTCATCAGGCCTTCTATAGGGCCTTGGTTATCTATTTCATTTGTTGTTGACGTCCCTGTTATCACTGTATGAGTCTTTTTTGAGACATTGCTTCCAATTTTATGGGACTTTTACTCAGTACTGAGATAAAACGGGCAGAAATAACTCCTTCTCAAGCCCTGTCGCCCAATGAAACTAAATGGTTGGAACACCATTCTTGGCTTATCAGATACATTAGCTCCCATCGAATGCGCCAAAAAGTCTTTTAACAACTCAGTCTGTAACTGGTGGTAGGTCACTTAGTAGTCATGAAGTTTTTGAACAGAAACTATTGCTATCTGTGCTGGGCTCATTAACAATAAACAACGACCCATCAACGTTATGACTTTCTTTCGCTCCCTAAATATTTTATATATTTGGAAGAGTTAGAACCTTCGACCTTGGCACTGCCGTTTATTCTAGTAGCAAAGACATGAAAATGTTTTTACACACCCAGCGATCTTTTTTATGTTTGGTTTTACGATCCTTTCAAGATTATTTCATTCACATCAAGCCGATCGTTAATCGGAGGTGAGCGAAAACTAGAGTACCCGACGAAAAACCTCCTGACCTTCCATTGCAGAACTTCTCATTATGTGACCTGAGCCATGCTCAAACCTACACCGTTGAGAGACCTAATGATTAAGAGTCAGCACTTTTATCCACTAGGCCACACGGAGGCCCGTTACACCCAGCGATCTGTATAAATGAGGAAAAATAACGTTCTCTGTCTTTCCAACATTTATGTATTATTAGAGCTACCACCGTACCGAAAGGTGTTCAGAATATATTAATCTGTTCCTATCTGTGTGAAGTAAACTTTGCAAGTTTTGTTTATTTGTATTTAACGGCCCTGACAACACTGATTTGGGTCATGTTTGGGCCTGTCAGTGTACCTATCCACGCTTTTCCTGAGCAGGCTTCTCCGTAAGCGGTTTACCAGTTCAGTGCATTCTTTCACCAAAAACTGACCCCTGCCCTTCCTGAATCAGCGGAAGGGAGAGAATGACCATAGAAAAGATTTCATAATCAATCTCCACGAAAGAATGTTGCCGACCCCGGTAGGTATCAAACCGGAGTCTTCCTTATCGCCAGTCAGACTGCATCCGACTGAGCTACCGCAGCCAGCCACACTTTGTGAGTATTAGTAGTTATGTTCTGTTGTTTTTCGTTTCCATGGCCCCATGGACTTACTCCATAATGGCATTGGCATACGTAAAATTTGCGAAAATGACCGCTACTCCTGCAAAAGTAATTTCTCTTTTGATATGTCTAAGGGGTATACTCTTAAACGAAAGAATTTGCTCCTGGGGAGTAAATTCTTCCCTTTTAGAGTAGACCCCTTGAGGAGCAAATTCTTCCCCTTTTAGAGTAGACCCCTTTTTCAGTTGGACAGAGTCAACAGAGTAGCAGCCATAAGGTCCATAAAGTTGTATTTCCATCACGAAATCATGCCTATAGAATTGTGATCCCCTTTGTTATGTTCTATAAAAGGGTTACTCTTTGGAAGCAAGGAATACACAACAGAACTGAAAAATATGGTGTGCACATGTTTTCCGGGCCAGACTAGCTAGTTTCGGCCAATTAGGCCTCATCAGTGACCCTAAGATATTTTCAAAATTCCACAATGGAATCAATGATCCCAAAGGACAAGAAAAAATAATCTACACTATGATGTAGGGCAGGGAGACGTTTTACAGCCGCCACACATTCCCACACACCAGTTGTAGTGAAGTTAAATATGTTCTATGAAAGGGCTATCCTTTGGAAGCAAGGAATACACCACAGAACTGAAAAATATGGAGTGTACATGTTTTCTGGGCCTGACTAGCTAGTTTCGGCCAATTAGGCCTCATCAGTGACCCTCAGATATTTTCAAAATTCCACATTGGAATCAATGATCCCAAGGGACAAGAAAATATAATGTACACTTTTATATAGTAAAGCTCGGGTTTGCAGGGGTATACATTAATTTCCGTATTCATGCTCTGAGACACTAGATTGTTGGTACTCGATAGAATCGCCTCGTCGAGGCGTTTCTGTCGACTCCCCGCAATCTATGTTTTGAGCAAAAAAGGCAACTTGAATATTCCAATTTTTCTTTTTAAAATTTCTTTTTCTTTGGCCAAAAAATGACAATGTATTTGAATATATAGGTGTGTTTCGAAATACGGTAAAAATGGTAGACTACGGTAGGTGACCAATTAGTTCGAACATCCAAGCAGTTCCAACACCCAAAATTATTTCGAATCTGTGGCTGAAAACTTTCTCATTTAATTCGAACTTCCAAATTTTTCAGAAATCAGAATTTTTAATACTTTGAACACACAAAAATGCCGAAAAATACATCCAGAACAAGCATTTCGGACCGTTCCCGGGTTTATCATTACAACATCGTACTGGTCGTATATGAGCTAGCGCACGAAAAAAAAGAAAACTTAGCATGAGTGAGTGAGTTTTAGTTTTACGTCCCACCAACAGCTAAGGTCATACGGAGACGGGACCTCGGTTTAAAGACTCATCCGAAAGTCTGGAGAAGCCCGGGATCGATCCTGCGATCCCTGGTTTACAAGGCGAGTAGCGTACCCTCTGCACCACGGAGGCTTCTAAACTTAGCATGAACTATGTGCGACTTCCAAAGACTCGGATTAACATGCACTCTGTGAGGCAAATGGTTTCGCTTCTCTCACTTGGATAGCCCTGTGGTAATGGAAGGTTCATACCCTCACCGAATACTGATCAGACTTTGAGAAACGCAGGCAGCAAGTGCTTAGATCAACCTTGATGAGCCACAGGAGTTTTGCTTATTTATGTTGTGAAATCCCATCGTCTGCATCAGGCTCATGCGATCAGCGAAGACTCTAATCGGATTGCATGAGTACGCTAAGATGTGTCTTCGCTGGTTACTCAACGACCTGCAAACACTGAACATGCGCACCCACTACCGGTATGTAAGGCAAAGGGTTTCACTTAGCCTTGTGACTTCGTAAGATTTAAGGGTTCAGTAAAGACTGATCACATTGCATCGATGTGCAGGCTGATGGGCGAAGACTCAGGTCAGCCTGCACATGCATGCAGTCTGAGCAGTCTTCGTTGTTCGTATGTGCCTACCATGGCCTCTGTGCTAATCAAAGAGCAACAGGTGAAAACTATGGCCACATTGGCTAGATGCGCAGGCTGATCTGGTCCTTCGTTTGAAACGGTTTTTTTCGCCGTGCGCCGGCTTAAAACGACTGTGTAAATTTAACCGGCCAAATCTGCTTGCGACATTACAAACACATTCCAAGCTACCAAGTGCAAGGATCAGTCTGTTCAGATCTCCTATCTCGAGTAAAATACTTATTGCGCATGTGCGTACAGAAAAGACTGATAAGTCTGCGCAGTTGTGCAATCGGGATTGTGTCTTCAATGTTCAAGAGGTTTGAAACGTTTCATCGCGCACAAAGTGACGATCGCACATGCACATGATAAAATTGTGTATGGTGTCCGCATTTTCTTTTTCTTGTTACTTTCCTATCTAAATAACATGATGGTTTTGCATCCGCAGTCTAACCAGTCTTCAGCGGACTTCTTCGATGGGCATTGAATTGCTACACGCCCCCGGCTTACGCTGATTTGAGACAGCATATGAGTTAACAGAGAACACACGAACAAGGCTGCGCAGTCTCGCCTGAGGCTTCACTATGCGCCTGGACAATAAAGGTGTGTGTGTGGGGGGGGGGGGGGGGGGGGGGGTGGTGAAGTATCTATGCGCCTAGCTCCACTGGGTAGCTGCACGTGCGGGTTTCAACATCACATCCCATATATACATGTAGCTGGACTTTGTCTGCTGCGGTGTAGCCGGAACAAAAGAAAAATATTACAGACAATCAGGAAATTCTTTGAAAAATATATGGGTTTCTCTTTAGAAAAGAATTTGCTCCAAACAAATCAATTTCTGTTATTCCTGATATCACAAATTGACTCGCACATTTTAAAGGGAATAGTGATAGTTCAATAGGTGTAAATGTCGTTAATGACAATGTGTAACCTTATACTTGTCTCGCATTCAAAGAGCCCCTGCACACACTGACTTATTTATAGATCAAACGGTTCTGCACTGCATAAGTGATATTTATAACTTCTAATCACTTGCGGATTGACAGGGCCGCGGAAAAAAAACGAAGTTGTTTAAAATATTGAACCCAGCCTGGTCCAATGCATGGAATTCTTTCAGATCAAACAGTTCGAACACTTATAAATTTTCAATCTGATATTTTCTAATAATTCGAACACCCGGATCAGTATTTATTTGTTTTACTGTTCGAATTAATTGGCCATTTACCGTAACTGCCACACCTGCCAGGTGTTTCCATTTCCCTTAAGATATTTATTGTTGGAGTTGAAACGCTTGCTTTTCGGTCTGTTTCGCTATTCAGACAGGCTGTTTCCTGTAATTGCAGTGAAGTATTGCATCATCGTTAAAGCTGATTGGTTGATCGCGTCACGTGCCCCTCCATGGAACAGTTATAATCTGGTCATTAGACAGGGTTTGCCCGCCTTATGACGACCAAACCAATGAACAGTCCCAAATGTGGTATTAATATAGGAATTTTACTGTAGTAAGAAACGATGCAGTGTTCGAAGTGAATGGCAATGATCGTTAATCGATACAATTAATCCACACCTCCCATCAGAGACACCAAAGGAAAGAAACACAAACATGAAATAACTAGACTCTGATGGAAACATCAATAGCGGAAAGTCAAAAGGACAGGTACTTTGCCACAAAATGGCCGATTGACTATCTAAAACGAAAAGATATAAGCGATACACACATTCAAAGACGAACTATTACAAAAATAACCCGCGACAGAAGAAGCCTTGGAATGGTTAGTGAAAAGAATGGGGGCGTGTCGGAGGAGGGGGTGGGCTTAAATTGATTTTACTCGGACACAATCCTCGCCATTACTTCCGTCGCGATTTTGACAATAAGTTTGTTCAATCCGCATTACCCCTTCCTGACTCATCAGTGCATCATCTCCTAGAATACAAAAATCAAACAACCACAGAGATAAAACAACGGTGAGGTATCGACAGCAAGAAATAACTTAAATTATGAAGCAACTGTAAGACTCCAATGGGCCCGAAAAGAGACAGAGCATCAGGTACCAACCAAACATTACATAAAATTATTTTTTAATACATTCTCAGTAAGTCTTTACGCTGGAACCGTCATAGAATCCGAGGCCTGACCCGTGCAATTAAAGAGGGAAGCAAACTTAAAAATCGTGACTGGCTTAACTACCATGCATTTAGTCTGTCGTACGGCATTTATGCTGCACCCAATCCTTTTATATCGAAGAGTGATTTTACGAGGGCAAATCAATAAGTGACCAGACTACCCTTAGCACCCTGATCGTGGCATTCACTCATAAGAAATAGAACGCCAAACATAGCTTGTGATGCAAAAGCAAGCTTTTCGTCAAAAGTTGAGTACCGTGCTGTAATTCGGTACTTGTATTTAGAAGGGAAAACAGGTCAGGAAATACATTGCAATTAGACCAATGCTTATGAGTCTTCTGCGCCATCGTATGCACAAGTTAAATTCTTGGTTAGGCAACCCAAATGCGGTAGAACGTCTTTAGAAGACGAAACCTGGTCTGGACGCCCATAAGATGCCACCGAGTAACAAAGTACGGGATCTAGTGTACTCTAATAGGCGAATTAAGGTGGAAGATATAGCGAATGCTTTCCACATTTCACACGGTAACGTTTCAACAATTTTACATGATCGCTTGGCTATGCACATGCTAACAGCCCGTTGGGTCCCAAAATCCCGTAGCGACGAGCAAATGGCAACCAGAGCATTACTATGCAGCGCATTGTTGAAGCGGTTTAGGTTAAAGGAAGATAACTTTCTTTCTCGTTTGATGACTGTAGACGAGACCATTAATATAAGCCAGAGAATAAAATTGACAGTCGCCAGTGGGTAGAGCCGGGGTCTCCGAGGACAAAGAAGTTCAAAACGCAACCCTCTGTTGACAAAGTCATGGCAGCTGTATTTTGGGACACACAATGCGTTATTATGTTGGGCTTTCTAGCAAAGAAAAGTACAATGACAGGTGCGTATTATACAAATTAACTCGACCAACTGAGAAATGCGATCTGTGAAAAAACGCCGAGGTAAACTTTGCAGAGGGGTGCCGCTCCCACAGGACAATGCAAGAGTCCACACTTGCACAATTGCAATGTATGCTGCTGAGCGAAATGGGTACGAGCTAACACGGCACCCCGCCTATTCTCCGGACTAAGCTTCTAGTGAATACTTCCTATTCCAAGAATCGAAAAAGGATATCCGTGGACGTCATTTTGGGTACAACGAAGAAGTCGTGGCGGCAGTTGAGGAGTGGGTAGGAGACAAGCGCCCTGGCATCCTCAGTTATGGGCTGATGGCACTGAAACAGCATAGGTACTTTCATCGATCTCACCCAGTAAAAACGTTAGGCTGTTTTTTATTGACTCACCGTCGAACCGAATTGGGTATGGAGTCATTGCAAGTATATATTTTCTGATTTTTGGAGCGTAGCTGTTGCAGCGTAGCTCCAGTGAGATGAGAAGTGATTTCGGCACTACTTTCGGTGTTAATGCATATGACCTGAGAATATAGTACCCCGTGTTAACGTAGTAGATTATTACGCCATGCGGTATCTTCTTATAGACTGCTTCACAGACCACCTATTTCAAACGGAATAGATGAATATTCTTAATAGATGAACTGTGTAGCAGTCTAATCGTTTTATAGTTCAGTTCATATAACCCAGTTTACAGCCCATTTGTACCATAAAATCCCAAACCTGGCAACTTGCAAACAGGACAAACCCAGATCAGATACCACACAACGCGGAGTCTCATTATGCCCTTCACTGCATACTAACAAAAAAGGTTCAGCCATGTTTTGCCAAATATTTCGTGGAAGCCACAACCTGACATCCCTGATTTTAAAATGAACTCATCCCATACTGATATAAGGTGTTGAGGATTCCATTCGTTTAAAATGGGTTAAAAGTACGCAGTGTGGGTCGATAATGTATTACCAAAATAAGACAGTTGGAATGAGTATGGACAGGTGCACGTCAAGGCTTATATTGAAAGGAGTAAATTTTGCAGTTTAGACACAGATGAGACGCCACTTGTTGTAGCGTCTGATTTGGGTCTGCTATGTTTGTCCCTAAAAAGGCTGCTAGACATATACTCAGAGTATGGGTTAATGTGTGTGTGTGTGGGGGGGGGGGGGTGGGGGTGGGGGTGTTACTTTTTTAAAGCGACTTGTCTGCGTCCTAGGCACGTGACCATAAATAAAGCAAATTTTCAGCTCAGACGCAAGTTCGATACCTGCCGGGTTCG
Source organism: Lucinisca nassula (assembly GCA_963580285.1). Classification (NCBI taxonomy): domain Eukaryota; kingdom Metazoa; phylum Mollusca; class Bivalvia; order Lucinida; family Lucinidae; genus Lucinisca; species Lucinisca nassula. The sequence continues at coordinate 44,025,884 of OY757021.1, read as the reverse complement.
GCAACATTCTTTCCAGGAGATTGATCGTGAAATCTGTTCCACGGTGATTCTATCGCTGATCCAAGAAGGGCAGTTGTTGGTTTCCGGTAAAAGACTGTGTACTGTGCTGTATTGACAATATCTAACCAAAGAAATTGCCTTAATGCCAGATCATTTCATAAATGGCCTCGTCGAGGCAATTTATTTTTATATAATAATAACGGAGTATAATGTCTAAACCTCTTCAAATATTCCTATGGATTGATATTGACAATAACTAACCCAAGAAACTGTCGTATGCAAGATCACTTCATAAATGGCCTCACCGATGCAATATATATTTAGAAAAATGTTAACAGAGTATAATGTTCAAACCTCTCTGAATATTCCGATCATTTTTGGCATTCGGGTTGATATTGACAATACCTAACCCGTGAGGCTGTTTTATGCAAGATTACTTTATGAATGGCCTCGCCGAGGCAAAATAATATAAAAAATGAATACAGAGTATAACATCTAAACCCGGCTTTGATCATTTTCGGCATACAGGTTGATATTGACAATACATAACCCGCAAAATTGTCTTATGCCAAATTACTTTACAAACGGCCTCGCCTAGGCAAACTGAAAAATTGTTTCGAAGTGTAACTTCTAATCTACTTGGAATATTTTTGACAACTGTTAGCATGCAGAGAGATAATGTACAGATCTAACCAACGCGATTCCTGAATGCCCAATTTCTTTATTTTAGCCTCGGCAAGGTAAAAAATTCACCCACTGACACGGTCTTATAACTTTCAACCCGACTGGTATATTTTTATAATGTTTTGCATGCAGATGTAAATTGACAAGATCAAGCTAATGGTATTGTCTAATGCCAGATAGCTTTATAAACAGTCTCTACGAGGCAATTTTTAAAGACTGATTGCGGATGTATAACTTATAAACTGCTGGGAAAAGTATGATAATTTTTCACAATCAAGTCGTAACCAAGAAGAATGTCTAATGCAAGATAAATAACCTCCCAAAGGTAATTTTTCAAAAACTGATTCCATAAAATAACTTTAAAGCCGCCAAACAATTGCGCAAGCCGCAGTTATTGCACGAACTATAGCTCAGCAGAAATCTTCAAGTAAACTGTTGAACTGCATGGTTGCTGTATTGCTCAAAAACATTGATTGTGGGTTCTTGATAAAAACTGCCTCGCCAAGGCGGTTCAATCAAGTCCCCGCAATCAATGTTTTGAGCAGAGATAAGAAAATATCACAATTTTGTACCTTAAAATTTCCATTTTTTCTTTTTTTTTTTTGCCAAAAAAAAAATGACAATGTATTTGTACAGGCGTGTTTTCGTGATGGTTGTTGCGGGGTCTACACCTTAGCGTGAGTTAATTTCAATATTGGTCTTGTTGCTTTAACACGACTTCTGGCCCAGAATAGCTTCAAACAGCTATGTTCATTGGATCAATATGAGCCTGAATTAAAATACCAATCAGACGCTAAATCAAATTATCAAAGCTACGCTCCATCAGCACTCTCAGTGCTTTGATTATCCTAAGTCACCATAAAATTCGGTTTCCGATAGACCTTGTTGCAGAAAAGATTTAAGTCCAACATTGGATTTTGAAAATAAATCGGAATGGCATCTATAAAATCTAGAAAAGGCTTTGCGTGTTTTTTTGTTTCTTTTTGTTGTTGTAATATTACCTAATTTGTCTCTCTGTGTTACGAACCCTGATATATTTGCCGGTTCCGGAATTTCGAAAATCTCGGTGATTAACCCTTTTTTGTACCAAATGGAATCTTCCTCCTTATGTAAACCAGGAGTCCATTTCGAAATTTAGGGGTGTCAGGTTGTGTTTTCTTCAAAATTTACGAGGACTGTTCAAATATGAATGCCATTCGAACGTTTTCTCATGCACTAATGCGAAAATCACCTGGAAATAAATACCACAGCATAGAAAAAACATTTTACCTATAAATTGATACCAAACCTGTTAAAATCCGTCCACTTTAGCCATGTATAGCGTTCGATAAACACTGTATACTCTTGTATACTAATACAAAACATGGTTGGAAGAAGGTCAGAGTACGCCGTTGAAATACGGTCCTATATTAAGAATCGTTGTATTCTTGGTATACGGTGCAAAGACATTTTTGATGAAATATGTTCGGTTTAGGGGCATAATGAAATGTCTTTTCCGACAGTTTTTCGTTGGTGTAAGAAATTCAGCTGTGGGCTAGGCTCAACAGAAGATGCACCACATGATCGTCGGCCGAAAAGAGCAACATCTGCCAAGATGGTTGCTAGAATGAAAGAAATAGTTGCTACCGATGCACGATACACCGCTAGGCAAATAGCTAGTATGGTTGGCACCGTATTAGGAGCAGAATTCTGAAACGGGATTTGAAAATGAGAAAGATCTGTGCTAGATGAATTCCCCATCTGTTGACAGATGAGCAGAAAAAGACACGCATTCAGTGCGCCAAGAAGTTGCTTAAAAAGTTTCCAAATTACAATGCACGGTCTTTCGCTAATGTCGTCACAGGTGACGAGACAGGGGTTCAATTTTTTGAGCCAAAACGAAAGATTCAGAACAAAATATGGGCAACAAAGTATTGCATAGACCATGCATTGCAAAGCGGACCATAAGCGTCAAGAAGGTAATGTATGCCATATTCTTTTCAAATCAGGACCCTGCTATTCAGGTTGCTGTGCCTAAAGGCAAATCTGTAAATGCGAAGTTTTACAAGAATAAAGTTCTTCGAAAATTGAAGAAATATTTCAAAGAACGAAGACCCGCAACTGGTTTGGCAAATGTCAGATTGCTACATGACAATGCGACATCGCACAAGGCTTTCATTGTGCAAGACTATCTGAAGCAGGAAAAGGTTGTTGAACTCCCTCACACCCCGTATTCCCCCGACCTTGCCCCGTGTGACTTTTTTTTTGTTCCCGCGGCTGAAAAATACCTTTCTGGTCGAAAATTTGTACAGCGCAACCACCTCGGTTCTGCAATATTCCAGTGCCTTCATAGTATACCTCGAAAAGACTACCAAAATGCATTCAATGATTGGATCAGAAGACTGAAAGTTTGTATATCTGTTAAAGGGGAATACTTTGAGGGGGCAAAATACATTTTTCATCGAAATCTATCACGGAATCATTTTTATGTGCTTAGTTGCATTCATATTTGAACAGTCCTCGTAGTAGGAAAATGACTGAACCTTTTGCAAACAGTGTAGGCCCTGACCAGACGCCGTGTTCTGCGGCGTCTGATATGGGTCAGCACTGTTTGCCCTGGTACCCGTTTTGGGGTTTCCGGTACTAAATGGGTTAAGGATGTGTCCATGTGGTATCTGAGTTTTTAAGCATACTGAATATTTTATTATTTTAAAATATACACTTTAACATTGAAGTGTGCTCATAAGTAAGGCTAAATAAATCAAAAAATACCTTTATTTGGACCTTGGACGTATTTACATCAATTAAAACAAGTTGGCTTCCTTCAAAAAAGGAATCCAATACGTGGGCTGGCAATTTTTCTAAACTTTGGGTTTTGGATTATTTTTAAAACACATAAGATCATCAGTTCACCAGCAGTTTATTTGTAGAACAAATAAATAAATACAAAAATATTGAAACTATTTGTTGTCTAAAGTATTTTAATTGTCTGCAATTAAAAGAAAAACAAAGCATTTTTAGAATAGCTTATTGGTACTCTTATTTAGCAATAATAATCACATTGTAACAAAATCAATAAAAAAGCATGTTTCGGTGAGAGATGTGCAGTCATATACAATTTAAAAATGTTTTAGAAGTTGCTTCTAGATAATTCTTTAAACTGAATGACTTATTACATGCGAAGGTATTTTGATTTGATTTTAATGTTATAGACTAGATTTTGTCTTTACACAAAAGTATCTTTAGGCTAGATTTAACGTAATGTAAGTACTTATCAAAACTGGATCTGCCACGAAAAATGATTCACTTAAGTGGTTATAATAATGGCGGATAGGATTCTCGCGAAGATTTATATAAAAAATAGCCACCATTTTTTCTGTAATTTATGAAGAAAAAAAAACACAAACAGATGACAGGAATATCTGCACATTATAAAATGCTAAAACTTGCTTAAATCATTGAAAACATTTCAATCGTTTAAACATTCATGTATTCGAAAGTGTTTCAAATTAAACTTAACTGCTCTGTACCGTTCAGTCCATTATATGACTTATTTTGTGCATCGTTTGAGAGCTGTTTCAAAGTCTGACTTAAGGCTAAACTAATGTAAATGTTTATTTTACGTCAGTTGTCTCCCCGTACATCAACCATAGTGCAGTTTGTGTTTTACTTTTGGTCCTTTGAGATCAGCGTGAATATTTTGAGAAATCGGAAATAAATTATTGGTTTAGACTCATATTCTAGGCGGGTTTTTAATTATTTGGACCCCATTTTGATTTATATCAGTCTTTGAATCGACTGCCTATTCGAGATTCGCAAAATTGCAGTATGTTTCCTCTGGCTTTCTTTGCCGGATCATAACAGGGTCACTGATGAGGCTTTATTAGCCGAAACTACGTAGTATGACCCATCTTCTTTCTTTTGAATGTTTTCATTGCTCTTAAGGGAACTCATTTTTTATTTTTATTTTCCTATGTGGTTGAATAGTCTCAATGTATTAGTAGTATTAGTGCCTACGAATTCCCAAACCTTTTCTGCCCATTGCTAAATGAATACTACATGTATCCAGCTTCAATCTCCATTTGTCTATTACATTATATTTATATACAGTCGTCTCAAATCCGAAGATTTGGTTTCATATTTACCAAAAGCGTAGAACGGCGTCTCGGGTTAGAAGTCTTAGTTACATGTTTTACCTAAAGTTTTACATACAGTTACATGTTTTATTTACCCAAAGAAGTAGAAAGCTACACAGACTTCTATTTTAAAAACGGACGATTGTAGTTGATGGCTGATTACGTGATTTGTCCGAGCGCTACTGTAGGTCAATGAATAAACGTCACCGAATTGTAAAGCAGTCTGATGGTTTCTCTTCGTTTGTTTATATAGAAGCCTCCGTGGTCGAGTGGTTACGCTTCTCGCCTTGTAAACCAGGGGTCGCAGGTTCGATCCCGGGCTTCTCCAGACTTTCGGATGAGTCTATAAACCGAGGTCCCGTCTCCGTATGACCTTAGCTGTTGGTGGGACGTAAAACTGAAACACTCACTCACTCACTCACTCGTTTGTTTATAGAAAATTACTCTGCAACACCGACAGGGATAAGAATCAAAATACCTACATGAATCTACTTTCACTCAATATGTAAATCATCGTAATAAATGCAGCTTATAATAAAGGAATGAAGTTTAACCGCATTCTGCTTTTTCTGATCGGTTTTATGCAGACCTTGTATTTTTCTGAATAACAAAAAGTTTATTCCTTGGCATTCCCATCACGTTACAAAGTTAAAGTAATATACACCCCTGCAAACATTACTTTATTGAGAGAAAATGTGGAGTGGGCAAGGGGTATTATTCCTCAAAACATTATGATAATACACCTGTGCGACACAGTGCATTCTTTCTTATTTATATTGCAAACATTGGTTGTGGGCACTCGTTAGGCCCACCTCTGCTAGGCGATTCTTACACACAACCTATGTCTTGGAGCAGAAATAAGAAAATAATTTGTACCCCTATAACCCCAGTTTTCTCTATATAAAGTGGGTTTGAAGGAGTGTTCATTTCACGGACTTTTCATTTTTGTTATAGTGCGTACATTACACTAACACCCTTGCAGTGAGCACTGCTGTTAAGTAGAAGAGAAGGCAATGATTTATATAATAAAAAGTGGGGATTGCAGAGATAAGGATTAGTATTGTAACTCTACTAAAAAGAAAGTTTAGAATGGCTTCACTGAGGCGGTTCTAGCGGACCTCCAATGATAATAACAAAAATAAGGCAAAGAAGACGAATTCTAAAACATGCCACTACATGTAGTTTTAAACCTGTATCAGAAATGTAAAGATTCAACACCTGTTTTTGGGTCGATTGTTTTACAATCGACCCAAAGTTACTAAGAGGCAAATCAAAAAATAATGCTGTTGCCCACGTGACAATCACTGATTTGGGGAAACCAATATTATCATTATAAATAGAAAACGTCGCGCAATTTTTGTCGATGTTACATGTAAGTCAGAGCTATCTATAGAGTCTGGTAAGGAATCGTGTGCTGGGTTCCGCAAACACTGAATACCCAGATCAGAATGTGGCGCGGAATGTGGCGTCTGCTCCGCCGGCTGCTCAGGACTACACTGTTTGCTTAAATACTGGCATTTAAGGATCAAACGAAATAGGTCAGGCCAATGCCAGGCTGCCTCCGTCATGAAAGGAAAACAAAAACAGTATCTTAATATAGCCCGCGCTCTCACGCGACGACTTTCGGAAAATACTATTAATAAAATTGTTAGAAAGAAATGGACGTTTGCACATATGTATGCTAAGCCGACCAAAAAAAAAAGACAATATAACGTTACTTTTCACACTTCTGCTTATAACATATCTAAGAACCTAGGAATATTTTAGAGCAAAACTTTTAAAGGTGGTATCGTTATTAGACATACAGCATAGACCCAAATCGGAAAGACAGTACATCGCGTCTGATCAGGACCAGCAATGTTCGCCATACATACAGCAACATTTTCATTTTAGAACATGATTCAGGTCCGTACGCAGACTCTATAAAATGTGGGGAGGGTGCGAATTCCGGGTAATTTGCAGAATGTGAAATACTGCATGAATTTGAGATAATTTTCCAAATTAGGAGGGGTGGGTGGGGGTTGTCACTCCTGCGTACGGCCTGCATTAACAGGTAGAATGAACAAATTACTTTGTTTAAAAACATTGCACTGAATCACTGTTATTCAGTAGCTGGGATGCAGTGGTGGGACTGAGCGAGAAAATGCCAGAGAGGAGAAACTATGGCAGTGTGGATCCTGATCAGCAGAAGCATTCGATGGATCTACACTGTTTGCAAAGGAGAAGTTGGATAAAATGTTATATTACATGCATAACAGAGAAATACTATGATTTCTACCAGACATAATCTTGGTATTTTCCTTTTTGCTGAGAAGAAATATTTCCTCTTAGCCGGAGAAATAAATCTGATTCTCTTTAGCTGGAACTACTTTATGTACAAGATACAAGATACCGCTTTTGCAGTAAAACCGTTATATTCAAATGCGGGAAAGTTTCAGTCTCGTCGACGTCATTCATGACGTAATTGCAATGGTGTCTGGGAAGACATCAACAGACGTTCAGAATGAGTGACGTTTGGGTCGGATGCAACTTTAAACAAAAGAAAACATGGACATGCGTTTTATCACTGAAACACGTTGTTTCTTCTGTTTATGTTCAAAACTGTAGAAAGCGCTTTCAAAATGGCGGCCATCCAGTTTTTCTTCCACCCAGATTCTGTAACACTACGCTGATTGAACCGTTAACATGAGCTGTAAACAGTCAACTGAACGGAAATTCAGACCCCAAATTCAAGATCCATTCGGTCCTTAAAGTCTATGGAAGTGCATGTAATATAGAGTATAGAGATTATTCATTTCTTCTAATTGAAATGTGGTATTAATAAACATCGGGGGGGGGGGATAAAAATCCGTTATCGGATTGTTCTACATGTACCTCCCTCGGTATTTCAAACAGGGGATATACGTGTACCTGTAATAACTTTTCAAGCACATATCAGTGTATATTGTCTTGCATATGAGGCTAAGCATTATCAAGGAAATATTATAAATCTGTTGAGATGATTGGATATATGTATATACAGAAGGCGAATAAACACATTAACAAATGATACGTTAATAATTTGGAAAATATCACGAAAACACGCCTATATAATTTTAACCCCCTTGAATCCCACTTTTATATAGTAAAACTGGGGTTTCAGGGGGTTTTACCTTATTTTTCTTATTTCTGCTCTAAAATATAGATTGTGGGTACTCGTTAGAACCGCCTCGATGAGGCGGTTTTAACGAGTGCCCACAATCTATATTTGTGGCGGTTCTAACGAGTGCCCACAATCTATATTTTGAGCAGAAATAAGAAAAATATCACAATTTTTCATCTTAAAGCCTTCATTTTTTCGGCGATAAAAGTGGCAATGTATTTGTATAGGCGTGTTTGCGTAATGTCTTGAAGGAAAATGCTTCCAGTACAACACCAAGAACGTCATTTATTTTTCTTTCTTTTTTTCACTGAATACTTTTCTTATAAAGAAGCGATTTAACGAGTACCCACAATCTACGTTATAAAGCAGTGTTGCTGTTGGTTGTTTTTATCCGCGTGACTATTGCTGGCGATGAACAAAACCCAGGCAGCAGTGTTTAGTCTTCTCCCTGTGCCATCAGAGGGCTGTGTAAAACGTAAAATCTAGACTGGACTCATGTACGGGGTATTGACTTATCAATCGACACAAAGAATGTACGAGGCATTCTCTAATACAGAAACTTCACGCCTGCTGTTTATTGTTGCTGACAATTAACAAAATCGCGGGACTGGTTGTTTATAGCACCTAAGAGGTGCAGTGTAAAAAGTAAATTCTGGGCTGTGCTCGTGCAGGGGGGGGGGGGGGGGCTTTGGTAAATAGTGTATACCTGATCAGATGCCACATAACGCGGTGTCTGATCAGGTCTACTCCTACTCTGCTTGCTTTAAATACTGGAATTTAATGGTTCAACGAACAGATCAATTCTCAGTTCAGGATATATTTTCCCAACCTACACTCAGAGACGATCGACCAACCGTTACTCACAGTGCTTTGACTTAATATTTCCCCAACTAAGCTGTTACTGTTACGCAAACAATTCTGCAAATCAACCCAATACATCTTAAACAATTATGTAGACATAACTCTACATGGAAATGTACCTAGCTATATAAAAGCGGTTAGTTCAGTCCTTATTAGTTTCTCTGTGTGTTCTTACGTTAGAAAGTCTTGCAAACTAATGTGATTTTTCAGGGCCATAAAAGAGTTGAAACCGACCCGCACACGAGTACTGGTAAACAGCTTAGATAATCTTATCCTGCCCAGGCAATGCGGTGGGAGTCGGCCCATCCATGCTAATAAACTCTATTGGTTCCATTGGACGGCAGGGATTGAGATGAAGGTAAAAGTCCCGCAAATTGGAAGCAACGTCTCCAAAATGACCTTTATAGTGTTGACGGGAACGCTAAACCTTAAATCAACCAATCAATCATTCAATCAATCAATCAGGGCCATAAAATACTGTTGCTAAAATATTCCTTCTTTCCAGACCAAACATAGATTCAGATAATAAGGATACTCGTTAGAATCGCCTCGACGAGGCAGTTTTAACAAATACATATCGATCTACTCAGTGCTATAGCAGTAGTAAAGAAGTTGCATTCACCCTTGCGAAACCTTGCATTTTTGAAAAGCCCCATGGATAAATTCAACGTATGTGCACTGAACTAATATTTTCAGGTTATTAACCCCAAAACGTTTCTGGAAATGACTACCCCCATTTGCCTAGCGTTCCATAAAGGGCACAAAGAAATATTGAACTAATTTTGCGAAAAGTAGAGACAGAAATCAGAAAAGTAGAGACAGAAATCAACCGGCGCATATGCACAGTCCGGTCAGGGGTTTTGCTGCTTTTATCAAAATACATGCGGCGAGCAGACGACAATTCTTCCGACTGCCAGTGAAGCGCTTGGCATTAATGGGTTATTTACAGTTCAATGGGAAACCCGTTTTATTTATTAACACATTTACGCAGCTGGTCCCTGCTAATGATATAGCAGACTACCAAAGAAGCGGAGATAACGACGAGAGTACCAGGTATGACTGACTCAGCAGTTAACCTTGCTGAACTCGGGTATTTCCAATACCGCGTCAGTGCTTATGCTATAAATAGACGTAATGGCTTCTGCTAGCTACCAATCGTTATGTTGTAGCCACCTAGCGGAGACATTTACGACAAGGGAACCAATCTAGTGGAGGTAATAACGAAGGGGAACCAATCTAATAGGGAACCAATCTATTGATCCACGTGAAGCAAAATCTTGATTTCGTGCTTGATTTCGTGGCTGAGAAGCGTCTCGCAAACGTTGATGTTTTACCATAGACAATTTTCAATCTCGTCCATATTCTTACTGCATGGGCCTAATAGGCCCACGCAAAAAGAAAAAAGAAAAGAACAAACAAATTTATTATTAAACAAATGCGGCCAAAGATTCGGGAAAGAAGCGGGCAAATGGTCCATCCTGGTCTCTATGCCGTACTAAATGAACTGTTAGATTCTGATTAAATGCTTGTCATAACTTTAAACATCCTCTGGACTTTTTGGGACCTTTGTTTATCAATCGAACTAAAGTTGCTGAGCACAAATTATCGTTCAGTGCTGCTGTCAGCTTCGTGAATTTTATTTTAATGTGAGGTCCGAGTTATGCGTAAGAGGGTTATAAATAGATTCTAGACTGGAATCATATTTTGGGTTTGGCAAACAGTGTAGACCCAAATCAGACGCCACAAAGTGCGGTGTCTGTTCCGGGTCTACACTGTTTGCTTAAAATACTGGTATTTCGGGGATAAACGAAACCGTGTAAATCTCACTAATGACTATCAACCAATCAGTGCTGTCAGTTTAAAGTTGCTTGTTTTCTAAGAACAAGGCCCTAGTGAAAAAAACTGCCATTTACCGGATGCAGACGAAATAAAAGGAAGCCCGTTATGGACCTTACTGGGCGACTAACGGAAACTATCAAACATAGAGTATATAGATAAGAAAACCCGCTTCAAGATAGCTCAATGTAAATTAAAATATTGACAGGTACAGACAGGTATAGTTCGCCAACAAATAGCTGGCAGTGACGTAGCTGACTATTTGAGCTATTTTACCGTTAGCCCCATAAGCTTTGCATTGTTCAGAACAAAAAACGTCGTGACGCCACTGTGAACTTTTCCTCGACGGACAGTAGGTATAGTCTTTCAAATCGCAGTGAGACGTAAATGCACTTTTAATTTTGGACTGGTATGCGTTTTAGGTAAATCGCCTTCTGTTGGGATTTTATAGTGGGCGATATAGTTTTACTGAGGATCGTACTACATCATATTAACCACTTGGCCACGAATTCCATATGATGGTATTATAAAAAAAACTTATTTATAATTTTAAAATCCTGTGAAAAAAGAAATCCGAAACCTGCTTCCCCTAGAACATGGAATGGTCTTATCACGCTTGAACGTTGAACTCTCAAAGGTCGTTGATAAACTATATTCTGGCTCAAGTCTACACGTCTATGTCGAAAAGATTATCAGACTGTCGCGTATAATTCTTTATGCTCCTGGTATTATGCTTAAATTAAAAGATTGATTTCAAATTGTTAAAGCTAATCCTATCTATCTATCTACCTTCATAAACTGCCATACGCCAGCGAGGACATTCTAGCCAGATGCGCTGTCGCACACAATTAATGGAAAAGAAAAGTTAAAAGCAGATAGTGAAGGGGACGAAAGATGATAGGTTAAAATAGTGAAGATGAGCTAAAATCAGGTTAAAAACAACAACTTATGGATTTAGGGCCTGGAGTGCTGCAGCTCATTAACTGTGACCTTGAATGTTTCCAGGTCTGGTGAGCATGCAGCGGCTTCAGGTAGGGCATTCCACTGGACAATAGCCAATGGAAAGACAGTGGAAATCATTCCACTGACCGTTCCAAGGCGGTTCTTCTGTGGCGATTTATTTATGTTGTTGTTTGTTACTTACTGTGTGAATCACTTGTGTCTTTTTATTTTGGATGGCCATATGGCCATTTTGTGGGAAAGTAACTGTCCTTATGGTCTTCCTTTGTTTTGGTTTCCATTATGGTCTGGTCGCTTAATGTTTGTGTTTCTTTCCCTTTAGTGTCTTTGATGGGTGGAGTAAGTTAATTGTATCGATTCCTGATCTTTTTTTACTTAAACTTATAATAATCTCTAGTTGTGTGAAGTTGACGGAAGGCCAAAGAGTGGCAGTGCCGTAGGTTTTCCTCAGCAATAGGTTGTATGTATTTGGGGAGGGGCACTGCTACATAACCGTGAACGATTTTGTAAAAAAAGCAAAGGCGCGCATCTGCTGGTCTCTGCTCTAGGGTTCTCCAACCAAGTAACCATGGCAGTTACGCTTGACCGGTAATCGTAATTACTTGTGGTCCAGCGAGCTGCCCTGCGTTGGACTTTTTCTAGCTGGAGTATTTTCTCTTAGTATGGGGATCCCAGATGAGGGCGGAGTACTCCAACTGAGGGCGGACCAAGGTGTTGTAGGCAGTCTCCAGTACCTTAGGATTTTTGTTTTGATGTTTCTTTTAATGAATCCTAAGGTCCAGTTAGCGTTTGCAGTTATACGGTCTATGTGGCAGTTCCATGATAGACCACTGGAGATATCAACCTCCAAGTACCTAGCACTGGTGACAACCTACAGGATTTGAACATGTAAAGTGTACACTGAATTTATTGCTTTCTTGGCTATTGTCACCCGTACCACCTGGCACTTGGATGGGTTGAACTCCACGTCCAATTGGTCCTCCCACATAGATAGTCTGTCCAGGTCGTTATGTAGCACAGTTCCGTCTTCCGTACCTCCAACTGTCAGGTACACGGCCGTGTCATCTGCGAACAGACGCACCTGTGATGACAGCTCAGCCGGCAGGTCATTGATATAGACAAGAAAGAGGATCGGCCCCGGCACTGAGCCCTGATGGACACCAGAGGATACAGGGACCGAACCCGATTCCTCGCCATCAAGTACTACCATCTGGGACCGGTTTTCCAGGAAGGCACGGATCCAGGATAGTGCAGTACCTCTGATTCCATACTGATGGATCTTCCAAAGGAGTTTGGAGTGGTTAACTTTATCAAAGGCCTTTGAAAAGTCCAGCAGTACTAAATCAATTTGTATACCTGTACTCACACTCTTAGCATGGTCCTCGATCAACTTGGTAAGGTGTGTTTCACATGCCTTTTTTCTCTAAAGTCATGCTGTAAATCATATAGAAGGTCATGTTTGCCAAGGTGCTTTACCAAGTGGGAAGCCAATATATGTTCGAGGGCCTTGCAAAGTATGCAAGTCAGGGAAATATCCTAGGATATTGCTTCCTTGCCAAGCACACCATGATGCTTTAAGTCTCTGCCTACGACTTTTGTTGACTTAGTTGTATACACATCTAAACCCTGTATAGTGATAGGGTTTCTTCGTGTTAGTTTAACCCTTTCAGCGGTACAACGATCAGAGTCTTTCAGGGTACAGTGACATTTCAAATGAAGTTTAATCAATGAGCTTATTACATAGAGCTTACGGATTTCTCTAAAGTTTCTGTATAGCTGCTAATGTCGGCAGTGCTGGCAGGGTTAGATTTCATTGGTCCGAGATATCAAAGATTAACTCTTAGCCAAAGAATCCCTGGGGTCATTTCCTGCTAATATTTCAACCACATGCAGACTCCATGGAGTGATTTATTACCTGGCAAGTACTTAATATACCCCTTACAAAATACAATATTACAATACTTACAGGGTTGAGAGATATTTATAACAACTAGGAGAGTTATTTCGTGCACACCAGACAAGGAAATCCGCGATTTTACCCTGGGATAGAAATGTATGTTCTGACCCTGGTGTTCCGACCCAAAATCGAATATAATCGCGTTTTTGATAAATAAACTGGTTGAATACGACATCGTATGCGCCGTCGTTAAGGTTGACGTCACAGCACGTTACATGCCGACACTAAACATTCCTGTAGTGTCATCACAATATGGCGGATGTCGGTAACCGAAGTGACAGCAGCATAAAAAATCCGCGCTAAGAAGTGGAAGGTATGCAAGAAAAAGAATCCTATATTGGTTTGAAGGGTGGACAGAAAAATCTGTCCCTCGGGATCACTGTCCGGCATCACTCGGCAAGCCTCATGATGCCGGACCGTGATCCTTAGGGCGGATTTTTCAATCCACCCATCACACCCATATAAGATTCTTATATTCTTACAACTTCATACACACAGCCGGGTTGTATCTGATTTTAATGAGGTGCAACACTCCTGTCTGACAACAGTGTTACGATTAAATTTGATAAGGGCATGAAAATGTCTGGAAGAACTGACCAATCAGCTGTAGTATTCCCTTCAGAACCAGACGACATACCTGATAGCTCTACGTGATCTCTTAGTTTAATTTATGGCTAATTTTACGAATATATATATACTTTAAGCACGTATGTATGCATGTAGTGAAACCATTGATCAGCAATTCTGGACTATTTAAAAGCCACTATAGGAAGGAAATTCATTTTTTTTTTTTTTTTTTTTTTTTTTTTTTTCGGATTTTCCGGCATATCACTCACAAACTGGGTGTTACTAAATCTGTGAGTGATTTGCCGAAGTTTACACATCAATAGAATCGACAAAAATGCTAATTCATTCCTTATTATTCCTACTTTGTCATCGAAATGCTAAAAACGGCACCAAACTGGTAAACTTTAGGCATTCTTTCGAAAGCGTAAGAATGAATTTACCAACCGCGGAATGAGTTTTCAAAAAGAAAGTGCCATCTTTGAAAGAAACCTGAGTGAAAAATGTAAATTCCTAAAATACAGTTTAATTGTCTTCTAGCATTTACGTCTTCAATAGTTTCTCATCTTTCAATCGATCGCTGTTGACGCCACTTTATATACACGCCCCCGCCTATCGGGGCTTGAAGAAATAGATGAGCTGCATAATGCTTCCACGCAGAGCTGAAACCGACCCGCACACGGGTACTGGAAAACCACTATAAGGCTCTCAGCCTGCCCAGGCAAAGCGGTGTGAGTCGGCCTGTCCATGCTTATAAACTCTATTGGTTTCATTGGGCGGCAGGGCTTGAGGTGTCATTTCATCTCAATGTCGGGTAAAAGTCCCACAAAACTGGAAGCAACTTCTCCAAAATGACATTTACTTTGTTGATGGGGATGTTAAACCTCAAATCAAACCAACAAAAGCCACTTCATATACAATGGATAACGAGCGGTTTCATAACGTGTACTTTGACGTCGTTATATTACTACCTGTCCCTGTGTGAAATAGTTATGAAATTCTTGCTCAAAATTTAACGAAGTATAAATCGTTCATTTCAACCAAGCAACTCGCTCAAAATGTACATTATGATGGAAAATTAGAATTATTCAGAGACAGTCCTCCGCAGTACTCTCAGTGCTTTGATTTTATTGAGTCAAACATACCCATTACTATAATACATTCGTTTGATATAGTACATTTTACATACTTCAAAAAGGCTAATTTTTCGGACGAAAATTTGTAATATTTTTCTTATTTGTTCTCCAAACATAGGTTTTAGGTGCTCGTTAGAACCGCCTCAATGAGGCGGTTCTATTGAGTACCCACAACCTATGTCTTGGAGCAGTAATAAGGAAAATAATGTTTAACCCCGTAAACTCCAGTTTTTCTTATATAAAATGGGGTTATCTGATGAGGCCTAATTGACCGAATCTAGCTTGTCTAGCCCAGAAAACATGTACACTTCATATTTCCAGTTCTGTGGTGTACTCCTTGCTTCCAAAGGATAACCCTTTCATAGAACATATTTAATGGGGTCTTTATTTCACGGACTTTTTCACGCGGTGAATAACTTCGTGGCTATTTAAGAAATAGATCAGCTCAAGAAACGAATCGTTGAGTGCAATCCCAGCATTACGATAACACCCCCGTGCGGCTTAGTGCATTTTTCACATCTCCAAAATGGCTACTATTCTGATGAATTGTTATTTATAAATGTTCAAAACATAGGTTTTGGTTGCTCGTTAGAAACGCCTCATTGAGGCGGTTCTAACGCGCACCTGCAACCTATGTCATGGAGCAGTAAAAAGGAAAATAATGTTTTCCCCCAGTAAACTCCAGTTTTTGTTTTTTATATAAAGTGGAGTTAATAGGGTCTTTATTTCACGGACTTGTTCACGTGATGAATAACTTCATGACTATTTAGGAAATAAATCAGCTCCAGAAATGACTCGTTGAGAAGTTAATCCCAGTTTTTGGAGGTCAGTTGTTTCCCTTTGGTGTCTTTGGTGGGTGGAGTAAGTTAATTGTATCAATTCCTGATCTTTGTTTTACTTCTGCTTTTAATTGGGTCTTTATTTCATGGATTTGTTCACGTTATGAATAACTTCATGCTATTTAAGAAATAAACCAGCTCCAGAAATGACTCGTTGAGAAGTTAATCCCAGTTTTTGGAGGTCAGTTGTTTGTTTGATTTGAGGTTTAACGTCCGCGTCAACACTATGTAGGCCATTTTAGAGACGTCGCTTCCAATTGTGTGGAACTTTTACCCGACATTGAGGTGAAATGACATCTCAAGCCATGCCGCAGGGTTTATAAGCATGGACGGTCCGACTCACACCGCTTTGCCTGGACAGGCTTAAATCCTCAAAGCGGTTTACCAGTTCTCGTGTGCGGGTCAGATTCAGCTCTGCTTGGAAGCATCATGCAGCCCATCTATTTCTTCAAGCCCCGATGGGCGAGGCCTGTTTAAGCGGGTGTTGATTTCACGGACTTGTTCACGTGATGTTAAGCATCCGCAACTATTATTGACATTTATACCTTTTGCGCAAAGGATTAAGCCTTTTACTGTGCGCTGACCTTCTCGGCTTACCTGTACAGAATCTCTTGTTGGAAATAGCAGGCGCTTTAATGGAAAACAATTTTTAAACAAATATAACTTTTTTATTTTACAATTTGACAAACATGTTTAAATCGAATTGTCCGTTTAAATTCCTTTAAGACGATATCAAATAAGTGGAACTTTTATTTAATTAGCTGCCGGCATTTTTCTTTTCAAATTAATAACCCTTAATCCCTACTTGAATCATACAAAACTGTGGAAAAACAACGATAGTACCCTACTTAACGGCTAAAATTTGCACTTTCTGTTAATTTTATGAAAAGGCGCCCGTATCAGACGCAATGTGTATTTCAAGATAATATTTAATAACGGCATTTTGCGATTAAACTTGGAGCTTATTCAGAAAAAGCTTTATCGTCTACACACGCGTGTAATCCCAAAGCGGGTCATTTTCAATCGACTGTAAAATCAACACATCTTCGCCTGGGCATCTCCTTGGAATGTAAATCAATCTAAGAATGCGGTGCCTGATCTGCATCTTATTTATTTATTTATTTATTTATTTATTCACGTATTTCTTTTTATTTCCATGATTAGATTTTTGCACATTCTTTATACTTACTACGCAAATTAAAATAAACATTGCTAGTAATAAGATTTATGATTACATTTGTTTGTTTTGTATGTTTGTATGGTTACAGAAGAAAGAAAAAGAAAGAAAGAAAGAAAGAAAGAAAGAAAGAAAGAAAGAAAGAAGAAAGAAAGAAGCCCATGTGAATTCGTCACTAAATTTCTAAAAAGTTAAAAATTTATCTTTGTTATAATTTATATCTTATTCCCATTACTCAAATACAGGCTAATCTGACATTTCGTTGTTCGCACATTGTTTTGCTGGAATACCAGAGGAATGCTTGTTTTATATTACTTTCTTTTCTTTTTGTAACACTGTTTTATTATTTAAATGCTATTGTGAATTCAGTCTGGTAAATATAAAAAAAACGTTAAGATGCCATTAATGCCTATGTTAATTGTTTTGTATTCATTATTATGATAATAATGAATACAAAACAATTAACATAGGCATTAATGGCATCTTGGTTGTAATGAACACCTCATTAAAAACGGCTTTATATAGAGAAAACTGGGGTTTACAGTGGTATTCATATTTTCTTTTTTCATTTCTTGTCTGTAACATAGGTTGTGGGTACTCGTTTGAGCCACCTCAATGAGGCGGTTCTAACTATGTTTTAAGTATTGATGAGTTTACTTTGAAGAATTAATTGTTTTTGAGATATCAAAAATGCACTATGCCGCACGGATGTATTATCGTAATGTGATTATTATTATTATTATTATTATTCATTTATGTATAATCTAATGATTATTAGAAAGTTTGCTAATTTATTTATTTATCTATTTTTATTTATTTATTGCAACTGTTAAATGATTTAAGATAAGGTGTTTACCCTTTTTCTGGTGTTCTTTCCATGATGCTGTGAAAAAGAATATGCATGTAAACCAAACTTTATACAAAACAGTCAGGTAATCAGGAATCAGTATGATTTTACACAAAAAACATAGGTAGAAAGTACTTGAAAGAACCATATCAGTTTGGCGGTTCTGTGCCCATATATTTTTTCAGCACACTCAGTTGGGAAACATCACTGAAGACAATTATCGCTTTTTATGACACACGTAATGTGTATTGTATACCGACTACTGAACGTAAGGAAGCCTGACGATTAATGGACACGTGCGCAATGTATACTGTATTACCGTCTTTCCGAAGAGATTAAAATTTATCGAATGACTTTATTCATATGAATCGGTACTATTTAGATAATGAGTATCTATTATTATTATTATAATTATTATTTTTATATCTTGGATCCAAAATACATGTTTGTTTGTTTGTTTGTTTGATTTGAGGTTTAACGACCCCGTCAACACTGTATAGGTCATTTTGGAGACATTGCTTCCAATTTTGTGGGACTTTTACCCGACATTGAGATGAAATGACATCTCAAGCCCTGCCACCTAATTACACTAATAGGGTTTATATGCATGATAGATAGATAGATAGATAGATAGATGATAGATAGATAGATAGATAGATAGATAGATAGATAGATAGATAGATAGATAGATAGATAGATAGATAGATAGATAGATAGATAGATAGATAGATAGATAGATAGATAGATAGATGGATGGATGGATGGATGGATGGATGGATGGATGGATGGATGGATGGATGGACAGATAGATAGATAGATAGATAGATAGATAGATAGATAGATAGATAGATAGATAGATAGATAGATAGGTAGGTAGGTAGGTAGGTAGGTAGGTAGGTAGGTAGGTAGGTAGGCAGGCAGGCAGGCAGGCAGGCAGGCAGGCAGGCAGACAGACAGACAGACAGACAGACAGACAGACAGACAGACAGACAGATAGATAGATAGATAGATAGATAGATAGATAGATAAATAGATAGATTTGTTTGTTTGGTTTGAGGTTTAACGTACCCGTCAACACTGTAAAGGTCATTTTGGAGAAGTTGCTTCCAATTTTGTGGGACTTTTACCCGACATTGAGATGAAATGACATCTCAAGCCCTGTCGCCCAATGAAACCAATAGGGTTTATTAGCATGGCCGGTCCTCCTCGAACCGCGGTTCCTGGACAGGCTTAGATCCTATAAGCGATTTACCAGTACTAGTGTGCGGGCCGGATTCAGCTCTGCGTGGAAGCATCATGCAGCCCATCTATTTCTTCAAGCCCCTATGGGCGTGGGCCAGATAGATAGATAGATAGATAGATAGATAGATAGATAGATAGATAGATAGATAGATAGATAGATAGATAGATAGATAGATAGATAGATAGATAGATAGATAGATAGATAGATAGATAGATAGATTATTGTGTCAATGAAGATCTGCCCGCATGAAACTCAGTAATTGCTTTAAAATGTGCGACCAGTAATATGTCAAGGAAAACCTTTTACTTTCTAAATCTTCAGAAACGCATTGTCTTTATTCAGTAATTTTTGCGTACATGACAACAATATCAGTCTATGTCTGCGGCGTAAAACAAATTAAACTAGAACTGTCAGAGGATCTGACTATAGCCCCGCTATAGCCCTGTCAGAGGAGAAAGACTCATGAATTAAAGGTAAAGACTTGTGAGAGGGTCAAATCCCTAACAAGGTACCTACGCCTTGTCTAAGTTAAAAAATAAGTTTTGGATAATGAAAAAAGCACATGCACATCTTCAGACCTATATGAAAACACCTGTTAAGTTTCAAAAGGATTGACCTAGAACTGTAAGTGGAGTTGCGATCACAAGGTAGCTACTCCCTATACATTTTAACATTAGTAGATCTCAAAAATTGTCTAAGTTAAAAAAGGTGAAATAAGGGAAATAAATTATTTAAGGATAATGAAAAAAGAATATGCACATCTTCAGACCTATATGAAAACACCTATAAAGTTTCAAAAGGATTGACCTAGAACTGTAAGAGGAGTTGCGGTAACAAGGTAGCTACTCCCTATACATTTTAACATTAGTAGATCTCAAAAATTGTCTAAGTTAAAAAAGGTGAAATAAGTGAAAAAAATTATTTAAGGATAATGAAAAAAAATTATGCACATCTTCAGACCTATATGAAAACACCTGTAAAGTTTCAAAAGGATTGACCTAGAACTGTAAGAGGAGTTGCGGTAACAAGGTAGCTACTCCCTATACATTTTAACATTAGTAGATCTCAAAAATTGTCTAAGTTAAAAAAGGTGAAATAAGTAAAAAAAAATTATTTAAGGATAATGAAAAAAGAATATGCACATCTTCAGACCTATATGAAAACACCTGTAAAGTTTCAAAAGGATTGACCTAGAACTGTAAGAGGAGTTGCGGTAACAAGGTACCCACTATCAAATATTACAGACAGACGGAATTCCGGACAAGATTACAGACAGACAGACAGACGGAATTCCGGACAAGGCAAATCCAATATAGCCCCCACTTTTTCAAAGCGGGGCTATAATAAAAAATGTTGTAAATAATTATATTGTCTAAATGCACGGCCAGTATTGTGGCCCAAAACAACAACAACAACAACAAAGTAATATTCAGCATTTCAGCAGCCTCACTGAGGCGGTTGGTTCTAACTAGTACCCACAACCTATGTCTTGGTGCAGAAATAAAGAAAATAATGTATACCACCGAAGTCCCACTTTTCTCATATAAGTGGGGGTTACAGGGTTTTCATTACACGGACTTGCTATCGTGATGATAAATCGTTGATTATTTAAGCAAGAAGTGTAATCTCGGATGAGACCCGGAGTCTTAATTGTTCATTTTAGCTGAATTATTCTAGGTATATGATATTACTTTTTAAATACAACTACAGGTCAAGTTAACGGCCCCGATAGCTCAGTTGGTAGAGTGTCCTCTCCGGGAACGGGAGGTCTCGGGTTCGATCCCGGGCCGCGACATACCAAAGTCGTTAAAAATGGTACTAGCTGCTCTTCGCTTGGCACTCAGATTTACGGGGTAGAGCTAGGACTGGTCGATCCAGTGTCAGGATAATGTGACTGGGTGTTGTATCATGTAATGTGTCTGGGACATGATACTTCAGTGAGGCAGCACTATAAACGTGAGCATTGAGCTCCCTGTCGCAACCAGACACCGTCGTGATATGACTGAAAAATTGTTGAAAGCGACGTTAAACCCGAATTCACACACACACACACACACACACACACACACACACACAGGTCAAATTGCCACTTACTGGTCTAGTGACTACTGTGTTTAACAGCGCGCGTCAAGATACTTGGTGATAATTCGATTATCAACAGGTAGTCGGAAGTGTGCTTACTCAATGTATTGATCGATTAACAATCCATCATGGACGATTATATTGACGAGCGTCATCTACCTGAACAGAAAGAAAGAAAAAAATAATAAGGAAGAGAAACATATAAACTAGCTAACAGACATTTGCAGCACAGGCCGCCACAATTACCTATTCACGGGAAAGAGAATAATAAAGTTTTCTTATTGCTTGTTTAAAATATAGACTGTTGGACCTCATTAGAATCGCCTCGACGAGGCGTTCTTACGTATGCTCAAACTCTGTGTTATCAGCATAAATGAGAATATAACAATATTTCATAATAAATAAATAAATAAATAAATAAAGAAATAAAGAAAGAAAGATGAATATTATTTGTGAACAACTAAAAACTAGAATTGTCTTATGCGAAGTTGTTTATCAATGATGGCATGATAAGGCTTACTGAGTCACTAAATAGACAGATAGATAATCGGCCATTATTGTGTCAAGACAGATTTATCCGCATTAAAATCAGTAAGAGTATCTCCTTTGTATTTCTATGCTTACAACTCACACTCAAGGTTCTCGTCTTAACGGATACATTACGAAAACACGCCTGTACAAATACATTGTAAATTTAACCACCAAACAATGAAAATTTTCAGATGAAAAATTGTGTTATTTTTCATATTTCTGCTCAAAACATAGATTGTGTGTGCTCGTTAGAACCGCATCGGCGAGGCGGTTCTGTCGCGTGCCCAAAATCTATGTTTTTTAGCAGAAATAAGAAAAATAATTTATACCCCTCCAAACCCCAGTTTTACTATACGAAAGTGGGGTTTAAGGGGTCAAATTTATATCGCCATGCTTTCGTGATGTAGCTCGATATAACAGTTATTTCACTGGCCGGTACGTAAACCTTGCAGACAACAATAGAAAATATATACTGCTATATTACTGCTTTAAAAGATGCGACCAGTAATATGTCTGGAAAACTTTTAATTCGAAATCTTCAGCAAAGCACTGTCTGTATTTTTGGCATACAACCCGATACTCGATATTACAACAATATTAATGTCTGTGGCGTAAAACAAATTTAATAATTTTAAATGTTATAAATAAATATATTATCAATATGCACGGGCAGTATTGTGGCCCAAACTGTGACAACAAAATAAAGTAACATTTACATTTACATTTCAGCAGATCAGCGTTTTAGTCACTTTCTGCTGATCCGCAGCCTGCTTAATTCAGCAGGTTTTTCAGCGTATTAGACAGGCCCCATTAAGTTAGCATATCCGCGGGACATAGTGTTTTTCTTTTCTTTCTTTCTTTTTTTTTTTTTTTTTTTTTTTTCGTATCTCCAAAATGGCAATTCATATCTCACAAACGGTTATCTACTATGTTTTGGTGCAGATATTAGATATTGTAATATAGGTTTTCTCTATGTAAAGTAGGGTTTAAAGGGGTTTTCATTACAGGGACTTGTGAATATGTGGCATTTCTAAACAATGTCAATTAAAATAATTCAACTGACACCCACCATAAACTATTAAGTTTTTTTTTCCTTCTTCTTTTTTTCTAATATATAAAGAAGAATATTTCATTTCAGCACACACAAAAATAGGATTTTTGAGAACCAATAATATTTTGTGTTAAGCACAAAAAGGCTCACTTTTAAAAGAGTATTTTTTTAGTAACGACAGAACAGAACTTTATTAATTTGGATATAAACTCAGGCCACACCAAAACAGCCAGTCCGAAAATAACTAGACATCAATTGACATGAACGATTCTCGTTCAGTATCCCCCGGGGTCATAAAAGCGAAACTGATTTCACACACAGCCGGCTTATAACACAGTTGAGATTACACAACAGGTACCTATTATAGGCCTCAGTCAAAGGGAGACAATCCAATATTGACTTGTAGTGTGACTATCAGGGAACAGGTGAATAGATTAAATGTCAGATAAAGTTGGCCATGCAGATCAAATCACGAGCAGTACAACAACGATTTATATGCATCCAAAATTTATCTATGTTGTGTATGTATACTTAAGAAATACAGTCGAGCTTCGATAACTCGAACACCTTCGGGACCATGAAGATTTGTTCGAAATATGGATAGTTCAAGTCATTGAGGGTTACTGATACTGCTAGCTGAGACATAGTTGGGATGACCTGAGGATATATTTTCGCCTTTTTTAAATAAATGTATGCTGCCTCAACGAGGCGATTCTAATGAGTACATACAACATACATTTTAATGTTAAAATGAAACAAACCTCCATAAATTGACCTAAACACACGGATTTCTTGAGCTATAGGAACATTTATCTAGGGACCCAAGAATGAGTTCAAATTAGACATGGTAAACGAATTATCCGTTTTCGAGTTATCGAAGTTTCACTGTAGATCAGCTGTATTGCGTAAATTGTTGAGTAATAAATCACAGTTTGGTTGTCAGTTGGAAGTAATTTGTCTACTAGACATGTCCGACAGGTTTTGTGATTTATTTCTCAACAATTCACGCAACATAGCTGATCTATTTCGATTCTAACACTCTAAATTGGATATTAATTGTGTTGTTTCCATCAAATTCCCTGTTAGAACTATCCCGCCATTATTACAGACTGTATCACATGCATTTAGGTCCTTTTGTAACGTTTTTGCAGTCAGAAAATGACGCCGTCTATCGTGATTTCATGCAAAATAAATAACAGTCCCTTTCAAATGCCTCTATATGCGTGCTGTGTGGGAATAATGTATATTTTACTTCTGTTGCAGCAATAGATGTGGTAGCTGGGCGAGGCCAGTATGCGTCACAGGTTTCTCTATACGGGGGAAATAGGGGATTTGCCCGTCGTGCCTTAGACGGCAATACAAATGGTTTATGGAGTAGTGGATCATGTATGCACACCGCCCGCGCGGAAAATCCATGGTGGGCTGTGGATATTGGTAGCATTGTCAAGTTCAGAAGGATTGTCATATATCAAAGGCGAGAAAGTTGCTGTGGTATGTTTTTAACTTTCTTTATCACATGACGTTGCGTTTGAGAGTGTAATAACGCCATGTAATATTTTTGGTAATCCGCTTGTGGATTATATATGAAAATTAGCCAGTTACGTCCCGTAACGTTACATGTACGAGTTCCTTAACGACGTCGCGTTTACTAATTGCGGACTATTGATATTTTTGTAAACAATCGTGAATAAAATACGTTTTAATAAATAGAATCTTACATTCGTGCTCATTTATTATTGGATTTATTAAACTCGTTGAGGAAAAGGGATAAAATGCTCGGCAAAGCCTCGCATTTTATCTCTTTTCCTCAACCCGTTTAATAAGTTCAATAATATATGAACACTCATGTAAGATCCTCTAAATCAATAATTTATTAAACTCGTTGAGGAAAACGGATAAAATGCTCAGCAAAGCCTCGCATGTTATGCCTTTTCCTCAAATCGTTTAATAAATTCAATAATACATGAACACTCATGTAAGATCCTCTCTGTCGTCCTGTTTGACATTTCTTTTGTTCAAGACTCCCAGAACGTTGTTTTTTTTTTTCTGATGCAATTTCTGATACTTTTCTGATTTTGGCTAGAAGCATAGATTGTGGGGTTTTGTTCGAATCGCGGCGTTATTCCACATTCATTCGCGTACATCAGAAAGGAATTACGAAGTTTTAGCATAGGATAGAAATTGAATTGTGTTTCTTGCACACCAGACAAGGAAATCCGCGATTTTACCCTGGAGTAGAAATTTATGTTCTAACTCTGGTGTTGCGACCCAGGCAAATAACATAAGTGCGCTTCAATTCTATTCAACTGCCGGAACTACTTCCGCACTACTTTTATTTCTTTAACAATATTCATGTGCGAGCTGTCAAAACGTACATAAAATCAATAAGGATGATAATTATTCAACTCATTTATCCTTAAAGGACACTGAATACAGGACTTTTGTATGAAATCTTAAAAAGAAGAAAAGATACTGTCTGTAGTTGTGCTATTTGCTACAAAATAAAAAGGAAATGTTTGGGAGGTGTTGTGCAAGAAAAAGAAAAAGAATCCAATATGGGATTATGTTGTAGATCGGCGTTTCCGACCCATGGGATGACCATGCTGAGCGGAACCGAGGCTACTGGGGTTCTGTCTACGCCTCGGTGCCGCCCAGCACGGTCATCCCTCGGGTTGGAAATGGCCATCCACAACAAAACCCCATATCAGATTCTTATATTCTTACCCCAGTGTTCTTACTCAGCAAACTACATAATTATAATGTGGTACTGTACAATAAAAAGAGCCCAAAGTTTTCACATCATGCTAAGAAGCCCTTACGATATACCCCTGTAAACCCCACTTTATATAGAAAAAAAGCTAGAGATTACAGGGTTATACATTTTATTTCTTATTTCTGCTCCAGCACAAAGGTTGTGGGTACTCGTTAGCACGGCCTCTATGAAGCAGTTATAACAGGCACCAACGACCAATGTTTGGAGTATTAACATCACGTGAACAAGTCCGTGAAATAAAGATCCCCCTAAACCCCACTTTATATAGAGAAAACTGGGGTTTAGGTGGTAAACATCATTTTCCTTATTTCTGCTCCAAGACACTGGTTGTGGGTACTCGTTAGAACCGCCTCAGGGCAATACTTCATCATGTCGCCCATATCACTGAGGTGCAATAGTTTTGATTATTACTCAATCGACTATATTAAGGGGAATGGGAACATCTTGCAGATTTTCCACCATTTTTCAAAGGGAGACAACTTTCGGGACTTCCTGATCGCTTTTTTATAAATCCTGTCCCACTGAAAAAGGGGTCCACTCTTAAAGTAAATAAGTTGCTCCTCAGAAGCAAATTCTGTCCTTTTATAGTTGACCCCTATTGATATGGGAGACAAAAATACTTTTGTAGGAGTTGCCTCCTCTGAAGCTGTTCCCATCGCCCTTAAGTGTAGTGATGTAGTTTGGCTACACCAGTTCCAACCTGAGTGAACTATATTACCGACCAATATTTATTTATAGGTTATTGACTTTATATTGTGAAATATTCGGCACGAGTTTATATAGCGAAGGACGCACGAGCTTGCGATTGCGTCTTCGCCATATGAACGACAATTACCTTTTTAATATATACGCAAAATTCAACCGTCTGCTAATTCAGGTTTGCCTGGTATAGAAATCAGATTATATATCTATAAGTGGTTTGAAATGGAAAATATTGCAGGTCGTTAAGTGTCTCCTTACACGTTGAAAAACCACGCCTAACGGCGCCAAAGTGAAGACGACATAAACGTTGGTGGATGTGACGTCATTAAAAACATTGACGTTTCCCAACACAGAACGCCATTTTTTTCCGACGCGTCGGTTATATTTCTTTCAAAATACTTATGATTTCTGAGAAGAAAGTATTGAAAATCTAAACAGATTTCAGGTAGATCATATTTTAAGCTTTTTGCACTTTGTCAGAAGCTATATTCGTGTCGTTTTATGTTCTTTCAGTCGATACCCTTTTTGGCATTTATCCCCTCTCAAGCCTTGGTCATCAAGGATAACAATAAAAACAGATTTGTGTTAAACAACAAATATCCATATCAATTATAAGCATTGTTTAATTCTAGACATTGGTTAATTCTAGACATTTGCTGTCACAATATGGTTTCAATATTTCCTTCTCATGAGGACTCTGGTTTAAACACTATTCATTGACAATTATTTGACAGCGGAAGAAGTGAATACAACCATATGGGGCAGGATCTGATGGTAAGCCAAGGCTTGAAAAAATCATCATGAGGAGATTATGATTAAGTATGTTTTAGCAGTTCCTTTATGATCCTTGATGACCAGGTGCCTAAGCAAAACAGAAACTGTAATCTGGCTTAATAAAGCAAACACTATGGTTTTAGCCAAATTCCAAGTGTCCCACAGATTTGTGAAAAAAAATTAATTATAAGAAATAATTTATCATTTATTTTTTTTTTTTATAATTTTGCTTAATTCTAAAAATAAGGTTTAGAAAATATAATTTATACAGTCATGTCAGTTTTATGTGGAATTTACAGCATAATAGCTCTCCCCTACTGATAAGTTAGGAGCCTTCATGCGGACTAAACAAAATTAGTGTATACCGCGACAGAGGTAAGGGCGAGGATTATGGCCATGTGGGATCGATTTAAGCCCCCCCCCCCTCCTGTCCGTGGAATTCTTTCCACTGACCGTTCCAAGGCGGTTCTTCTGTGGCGATTTATTTATGTTGTTGTTTGTTACTTACTGTGTGTACCACTTGTGTCTTTTTATTCTGGACGGCCATTTGGCCATTTTGTGGGAAAGTAACTGTCCTTATGGCCTTCCTTTGTTTAGGTTTCCATTATGGTCTGGTCGCTTCATGTTTGTGTTTCTATCCCTTTGGGGTCTTTGATGGGTGGAGTAAGTTAATTGTATCAATTCCTGATCTTTGTTTTACTTCTACTTTGAAGATTTTAATCCCCAAAATTTGAAATGATAATTAAAAGAAAAAAATACATTCTGTTTGAACATTAAATGATAATCATGAATAAGAATACCGAAAAAGCTGGTTAGTATGTGACTCTTCGGCACACATCGAAATTTCATACTTCATCTCAAACATATGTTTTTATAGAAGAAAATCTCTAGTTTGAAATAGTTCCCAAAATTTAAAGTATTTTAAAAAAAAAATGAACAACAAACCTTTTCTTCAAACACATGACTAAAAAATGACCGTGAACGCCACAGATTATTTCATATGCACTACAATGTTTGGGTTTCTTACAATATGTAGAGCCCAATCTATTACATATGTGGGGGCAATTCAAAGTATGGTGTCCTGTAGCTGGACACTTTTTACGTTGAAAGTTCCTTGCTGGACATTTGCTTTGTGAGTGATATGAAACACTGTAACAGTTGTGACATCCTTGATCATTTTTCGTAAAGTCGTTCACAACGCAGTGAGACGTGACTGTACTTTTAATTTTGGACTAGTCCGCGTTTAAGGTAAAGTAGAAGTAAACAAAGATCAGGAATCGATACAATTAACTTACTCCACCCATCAAAGACACCAAAGGGAAAGAAATACAAACATTAAGCGACCAGACAATAATGGAAACCTAAACAAAGGTAGGCCACAAGGACAGTTACTTTCCCACAAAATGGCCATATGGCCATCCAAAATTAAAAGACACAAGTGATACACACAGTAAGTAACAAATAACAACATAAATAAATCGCCACAGAAGAACCGCATTGGAACGGTCAGTGGAAAGATTTCCACTGGGGTGGGGGGGGGGCTTAAATCGATTTTACGTGGCCACAATCCTCGCCCTTACTTCCGCCGCGATTTAGACAAATTTGTTCAGTCCGCATGAAGGCCTCCTAACTCATCAGTGCAACAGCTCCGTGAACACAAATAATCAAAGAACCACAGAGGTGAGACAACGGTGAGGACTCGACAGCAAGAAAACACTGAAATGCTGGAGCAAAAGAAAACCAACAGTTAGACTCCGATGGGCCCGACCAGAGACAGAGCAGAGACAAATCGCCTTCAGTTGGGATTTTACACTGGGTGATATGGTTTTACTTCGGATCCTACTGCATCATATTAACCACCTGGCCACGACTTCTACATAATGGAATTATCAAAAAAAATATAATTTTAAAATCCTGTGAAAGAAAGAAATCCGAAATCTGCTTCCCCTAAAACATGGATTAGTCTTTTCACGCTTGAACGTTGAACTCTCAAAGGTCGTTGATAAACTATAGATGGTTCGTCTTTTTGTTGTTTTCTTTTTGAAGATTTATTTCTTGCTTTCAACTTTGTATTTGTCACACTTAGAGAACTTTCTTCACTTCGTGTTTCTTTTGTTGAACAGTCTGGCACAAGTTATTCTCCTCTTAAGTGCATAATTTCATCCCTTAAATCAGCCACTTCTTGAAGATATTGTTTTTCAATCCACTGGTGATGTGCTATTTCTTTGTCTGTTCCATTGTTTGTTGCCTCCTTAAAAGATAAAGTCTCAATTTCCTGTTGTTGTTGTTTTTTGTTGTTGTTTTTTTTTTTAGTTTTATTTCTTCCTGTGACAGTGCCGCTTTTAGATGAATAATTTCTTCTTCTGCTCTTTTTAGCTTGAGTTGTTCAATATTCAGTTTATGTTTCTTGTCAAGGATTTCGTTTTCAGCAGTTTTGAATTTCTGATTGGTTTGCATGACATTTTCTTGCTGAGCAGTAATTTCTAAACTAATGTGATCAATTTCTTGTTGAAGGTCTTTTAGTTTGTTTGTTTGAGGTGTTGACTTGTTCTGGTTCGAAATCATATTTTGAATGTCATGATTTTCCAGGGTGTAGAATGGAAATAGTGAACAAACAGACTTACGTTTAATGAAGATTTGCAGTCTATTCCGATCCCGTTGTTTCTGTTTTTCACTCTTCATCCTCTTTCCATCAACAAATTTATTATTGTGATGTGCGGTGATTGCCGACAGTGTCCGGTAAAGAATTACTGGCAACACTTGTGAATTCTGTCTGTTCCAGGAATTTTGGTTGATTCGGCGTTCCATAGTTTACTTTAATTTAGGGAATTCTCGCTAAACTACTTTGTGCGGTACTTGAAGTTCACGTACCCCTGTGCTCTCCACCAGATATTACGTACTACTGAGAAGCGTAAACGTACCAATAAGAACAGATTTGTGTTTAACAACAAACTATCCATATCAATTATAATCTGTCTCATTGTTTGATTCTGGACATTTGCTGTCACAATATGATTTCGATATTTCCTTCTTATGAGGAGATTATGATTTAGTTTGTTTTAGCAGTTCCTTTATGATCCTCGATGACCAGGTGCCTAAGAAAAACAGAAACTGTAATCTGGCTTAATAAAGCAAACAATATGGTTTTATACAAATTCCAAGTGTCTCAAAGATTTGTCAAAAAAAAAGTTAATTATAAGAAATATTTATCATTTGTTTATTTTTATACTTTTGCTTAATTTTAAAAACAAGGTTTAGAAAACATAATTTATACTGTCATGTCAGTTTATGTGGAATTTATAGCATAATAAATTTTCTGGGTATATAATAAGTTTTACTATTGGACGGTTCTGTGGGACGATCAGTGGTCTATATGATATCAATTTTTTAGAAACCTTATTTGAGCCTTGGCATATCCAAATCAGTGTTATAAAGAATCAAGCAAAACACGGTTAATGCGTTCTTTATATGTGCTGTGTTTACATACTATTAAAAACCTAATAGTGATTAAAAGTGGTGTTTTTCCAGATCTGAAAAGAAAACTAGAAATGGTGTTTGTAAAACACTATGCCCCCAACCATATGCTTGTCCATAAATGCCCAAATTTTCAAAAGGCCATTATCGCAAAAAAAAAATCAGATTCTTTTTCAAATGTTAATCAGGCGATGTACTAGTCATTCCAAATCAGCCTGTCAAGTTTTTAGGCAACCATTTAACATGTTTAAATAGTTTTTAAATATCTTGCAACAAGAAAGAAACACAATTAAATGACCTGAAAAAGCAAAGGACAATCACTACAACAAAATTTCATTAAACTGGTTGAAAATTTAATCAGGTAATCTCCTCCTCAGCCCAAATGAGTATACCAAATTTCAAGGCTCTAGCTCAAATACTTTTTGAGATATCTTGCTAACGAGATTTCTATGTTATTTAATTAAAAAGGAAACAAGGCGAAAAGGGTAGATAAGTCGGATAAGAAAAAAATACAGGTCAGTTAGTTTTTCATGAGGAAACCATAAATGAAATTTCAAAACACTAGCATTCATAGGTCTTAAGTTATACTATGCACAGGAAATCAAAACAATTAAATGGCCAGAAATTGTAAAGGGCCATAACTCTAACAACATATTATTGAATTGGTTGAAAATTTAATCATGTCATCTCCTCCTTAGTCCAAATCAGTATACCAAATATCAAGGCTCTAGCTCAACTACTTTTTGAGATATCTTGCTAACGAGATTTCTATGTTATTTAATTAAAGGGGAAATAACTCAAAAAGGGGAGATAATTCGGAAAAGAAAAAAAAACGGGTCAACTATTTTTTCATGAGAAATCCATATATGAAATTTCAATACACTAGCATACATGATTATAAAGTTATGCTATGCACCAGAAAGCAACACAGTTAAATGGCCAGAAATTGCAAAGGGTCATAACTCTAACAAACTTTCATTAAATTTGTTGAAAATTTAAATAGGTGATCTCCTCTTCGGTCCCAATCAGTATACCAAATATCAAGGCTCTAGCTCAAATACTTTTTGAGATATCTTGCTAACGAGATTTCTATGTTATTTAATTAAAGGGGAAATAATGTGAGGGGGCTGGGTTACGGGGTCAAGGTCACCCATAATAGCTTCACGCACAACGGGAACCACGTGTTAAGGGGTTGTCCGGCTGGGGCATCAGTCGAGCAGAGCGATACGGACATAAGTGATTACAATGTACGGACATAACTTAATGGAGAGACGACAGAGGGTGAAGGACGACTAAGGCAGAGTCTGCTAAATAAATATTATAATTTCATTAAACGACACGTAATGCCGAAATAGAACCTTGTTCCTTCTCCCCAGGCAGTAAACCATAGGACTTGAACTGTACCCTTGCCCTTGCTTGTCTGAAGGTCTCTAGATCTTTACAGCACTTAGTTAAGGTCGAATCAGGTCACATCAAGGTCAAGGTCATCAAAGAGGTATTCGAGAACCCACAGTGAGGGGCATAACCCCACAAGGCGTAGGTTCAATAATACCTCCCAGCATATATGACATAACATTCATATGTATTACATTTATACATAGTGCAAATTCTATAGCTAGTTCTGTACTTGCATTAAGTTCAAGAAATCTGATGAATCCTAAATTGCAGATGAACATCAGCATGACTGAAGTATAAACGATTTTCAGCAAAGGCATGGCATAACTCATGCATCCTGAGAACCGATCCCTTAAACACGATTGGCTAGTAGTGTGTGCATGTTTGCGGATAACGTTGGCATAACTAACGCATAGAAGTAAGCATCAGCATAACTGACACATAGCCGGCTTCAGATAAGACATGTCATAACTCATGTATAAATACTGAAAACCGGGGCCCTTAATGTATGTGTGTATGCTTAACTCTTAAGTCAGTTAAGAAATTAACTTGAAAGTGATAGGTAGGTAAACTGCTTCCGGTAGTTAAACTCGCATAGTAACTTTGATCACCTTAATGTCCCTAGCTTTAAACTCTTAATTGTTAATTAATTACTTAAGTGAAAGCTTATGGTCACAAAGTTATTCTATTTAAAGTTAAGGAAAATATTTAATCAAGTTAAACATTTTAAAAATCCTGTTACAAACTGTATAACAGAATGATTTGTAAAAAGTTGGAATATCAACAAGAAACAATAAAATAAAACTTTACCTTTGCTCTCTCAGGCTCTTTCATCCATTGTACAAGTAGCTCTGTTATCTGTATCAAGGCCATCTAAAAATAGCATCAAGTCACTTCCGCATTCTTTTTTGGGTATTCCCCTTTTACCAGAACGAGACTATAGTCTGTACCAACGAACCGCATCACCCATGGCCACTAACTAGGTCACCATATCTTGAAGGAGCCTGAAAGTCCAAACTCATAACACAAAGACAAACAGATTAAATAACAATAAAAAAGGAAAAATCAAACCCGAACTCTTCAGAATAATAACGGCAACCACACATCAGCTTCCATCCTTACTTTGTTGTTCGTCACTGCCTACTAAGAAATATTCTAAGATTAATAGATCTAGGTCTTTCTGCGATCGCTGCGTCTTCTGGCCTGATCTGATGGAAGAACAGAGAACAGAATGAGCGGTAAAAGGATACTCTCTCTTATATACCAAAATCGCTTGGAGCGTTGTAGGAATCTGTAAGAAAATGTACGATGGGATATGTTGAACTCGTACGATTTTGTTAGAGACATCACATGGCTGATTTGAATACAGTCAGCACCCGCCGACAAACTCGGATTTCCAGACAGTATTATTACTTCTGTCATAGAATTAAATACCAAATCTCCCACAATCACCTGTAAATGAAACAAACTAAATATTCGTTAAACTATCTGGTCCTAAAACTCGTAATTAAAGTCTAGTCGGCACGTAAAACTCATCTTGTCGTCGTACGGGAACAGCCTCTTGCGCGTGCTCCAACTGAATTCTGGTATAGTCCGTCAAGTACACAACACTACAATAATGGCCGACTCTTCATTCTTGTAGTGCATTTCTGCAGATCTGAAGTTGATTATATCGTCTCAACGCCATGTCAGCTGTCGTCGACGGCAGTATCTATTACAGTTCAGTCAATTACAACTGTCCATGCAGGTAATTACTCCTGTCTAAAGCGCAGTGTCAGTCACGGACTCGTCCATTATGAATGTCATAGGTTTTCGCGATGGATAGTTTGTTTACATTTCTTTCCCACTGGGTTTTGGTCTGTCGTGAGTTCAGGGCCTCTAGAACCGGGTCACACCGTCTGTTGTATTCAGTTATGTAGCACAATCATACATCATCATCATTTCTTACCAATTCAGTCCTACTTCCCCTTCTGTGTTACCTTATAATAATCATGATCATCATCATCACTCGGCGACCATCATCATCATCCCTCACCAATTCAGTCCTACTCCCCTTCGGTGTTACCTTATAATAATCATCATCATCATCACCCGGCGACCATCATCATCATTCCTCAGCCTCCATCATCATCATTACTCGGCGAACACAACCATCGTAACTCACAGTCACCGTCGTCAATATGACGATCACATCACCATCATCTCCGGACCTTGGTGAATAAATGTCGACTTGACCTTTACTCTGTATCATCATCATCACAACCACTGCTACCACTATCATCATCATCATAATCATTATCATCACAGCTGTGCCCTTACATCTACCCCTGTTAAAATGTTTGATGGTCTCTCACAAACATTTTAAACTCTAATATGTTGTAGGGCCCATTTATAAATGCCATACTGATGCATGCACCATATATAAATGTGTAGAAGGATTTAGCTCGTTAGACTCATGCCTCTTTCTTATGCCTTCTGTTTTTTTAAATAAATACACATGGTATTTAACCATCCTTCCCTTTTATTTTGTATACTTATCTTCTATCATGACTCCTCCTCCCTTCTCTCCCTCTGATTCTATCCTCTCTCGCACGTCGCTCTCTCTCCTCTCTATCTCTCTGCTCTCTCCTACGTCTCTCTCTCTCTCTGTCATCTTCCAACCTCTTCTTCTCCCCTTCGCACTCATCTAATCTCTTCTCCAGTCTATACAGCATCTCCTCCTGCCGCCTGTTTACTATTGACATTGTCTCTCTGTAGTTTTTCATCTCACTAAAAGTGTCTCTTAAACAACTGTTCATCACACCCAAACTCTGGTCAATACCGCTGAGGATATCATTAGCATCAGTGCACGTTCCTTTCTCTTCAGTGGTAATTACTCTTGCCTGGCCTGGTACCTCAAAATCTACTATTTCTTCCCGGGGTGGGGTGATCGTCATTGGTTCTGAGGTCAGTAATTGGATCCTCAAATCCTCTGTTACTACACCTTCGGATGACTGGTCCGTGGAATCTTGCTAAGTAACCGACATCCAATGCTGTGCCGATTCCGGTCTAGATAATTTGACTATATCCTCCCCAAACCTTTCAGTCCTTGGAACTTGAGAAATCTGAATACATATGGCTTCTGCTAGCGGATCTACTTTTGCCAAGTGGGCAGGGGACTCCTGGTGCCTTTTGAATTTGTCATTATCTCCTGCCCTAAAGTTACAGATTGAACACATAAAGGGCACCTCGTATTCAGCTACATGCTTGTGATAAAAGTGTTGTTCCACCCTGGCCTTTATCTCTATGTATCCACAGGGCGTACATCTGTAGGCTCTCCCCCGCTTCATAACTTCTTTAACCATTCTGTTAGTCATATTCTGAAATTAACCATTTTATGCCCTAAGTACCCAATACAATTATCTTGTTATGACCTTGACCTTTGACCTGACTAATGACCGCTGTTAAAATCGCGATAGACTCTCAAAACCCATGACGGTCTATTATCTCCTTCGTACTTCTTTAATTTGTCGTGATGCACAACGCGATCAGCACCCTCTTCTAACCTTATCAGATAATTAATGTCGCTAATCTTCTTCAAGATGGCGCACAGCACAAATTTCATCTTAAGCTTAGGACTTATTCCGGGTTCCCTACGCTCATGTAAATACCACGCACATTCCCCGGGATTATAGCTCATACAGTTCAGTCGCGTCTCATAAGAGTACTTTCTCTAGATGGTTTCGAGCGATATCATGCGCGACTCGCATTCTCTCACGCAGCCAGTCAACATACTCACCATATGAAGTGACAGTTTCGCCATCTGTATCAAAGACTAGTCCATTTCTAAGCTCAGCAGGTATTCTTACCTCTCTCCCTAACATCATCATGTTGGGACTCATACCTGTTGAAGTATTGGGAGTTGCACGGTATGCTGAAGCTAAACATCCCAGGTTCAAATCCCAATTCTCCTGCTCCCCTTTCAGGTAGGCCTTGATCATACGTACCAGAGTTTTGTTGAATCTCTCTATCTGACCATTTCCTTTAGGATTTCTTATAGAAGTCCGAGTCTTACGAACCTCCATGAGCCTACACAGCTCTTGAAATATCTGACTTTCATAGTTACTCCCTAAGTCACTATGTATTGAGAGGGGTGCACCATACCATGCAATCACTTCATTTAAGATAACACTGGCTGTTGTTACAGCAGTTTGGTCAGGAACTGCAAATATCTCTACCCACTTAGTAAAATGATCAGTTACAACTAAGATAAATCTATTCTTGCGTGGGGTAATTGGGAATGGACCCACTAAGTCTGTTGACATAGTAGCCAAAGTGGCACCCACACCCAGACTCCCCAATGGTGGTTTTGGCTTTTTCTGTGGAACTTTATCTGCAGCACATATGTCACATTTCAGCACCCAACTATTCACATCTTCTTTCATTTCGAACCAGTAATTCTTCTTTTTTACCTTTTCATATGTTTTCTTGCACCCAAAGTGTCCTCCCATCCTTGCATCATGTGTCTCCTTTAAAACTTCTACTTTCAAAGCTCTAGGAACCAACAATTGATAATACTTACTAAGACCATTCTTCTGGAAACACTCCTTGAACACTAGACCATCTTTTACACAGAGTGTATTCCAAATAATCCAATAGTGGCGTGCAGCTGGACCTTTAATTACTGCATCCTTATTTGACGGTCTTCTAAGACCTTCCAATAAACTTCCATAAACAAAAGAAATATCAGGGTCGTTCTTTTGATAAGCAGCTAAATCTTCAACTGAATACTCACTTAATATTACTTTGTCAAAGCAAAAAGCTGGGGTCCCAGAATTTCGCCCTGTCTTATCCCCTGCAGAGTTACATTTCTGTTCCTCATGCCTACCTTTTGACCTTGTTTCCACAGCCCTCACATTACTACCCATAATTTCACACCGTTCGCCCTCGCCTTGCTGCTCTTGAAATACACCGTTGCGCACACCATTATAAATCTCTGCAGTTTCATCGGCCGTACGTAAACTTACCAAGCTCTGGTGAGAATCTCCACTCCCTTGCATATCAGTCATGACAGTGAGTTCAACCCCCGACTCATTACATTGTCCATTATTTTTAGGGCCCATGGACGCTGTATTTTCAGTCACCTGATCTATGCTTTTTATACACTCACCTTCACTTTTCAGCTGGCAAACTTTACCCTCATTACGTTCTTTACCTTCCAGCAGCAGAGTACTCTTCATATCTAGTGCCCGTTTTACACACCTTTTGCAAGGTCCACACTTCAAAGGCTCCATTGTGTCAACCTCATTTCACTGACAATCCCACAGGCTCACACATCTTGACATCCCATCAGCATTTGAATGGCCTTTACCTCTTCTGAACTCAACACAAAAATCATAAGCTGCTAAAATCTCCAAATACCTGGCAAGCCTGCCCCTAGGTTCCTTGAAAGAGAACAAATATGATAATGCCTGGTGGTCAGTTCTTACCGTAAACCTTCTTCCAAGCAGATATTGTCTATAGTACTCCACAAAGAAACGCAAGGCAAGAAGTTCTTTATCTGTGACACAATAGTTCCTCTCAGCCTTGTTCATGATCTTACTACCATATGAGTATCTTTTTCTACACCCCCTTGAAACTGACTGAGCACACCACCAATGGCGTGATCACTGGCATCACAGTCCAAGAAGTATTCACCTTCATCAAGCGAATATGCCATGATTTCAGGACTCATCAGTGCCTCTTTGAGCTTCTCAAATGCTGCTTGACATTTCTCAGTCCATTCACATTTCTTACCTTTTTTGGTCAGTTCTATTATGGGCTTCATCATGTCTGAAAATCCCCTAATATGACGGCGATAATAACTCCCCATACCTATGAGTGCTCGAGCTTGAGTGATGTTTTCAGGCACGGCCAACTGCAAAATCTTAGCCACGTTATCTAGACTGGGACGAATGCCCTTGCCCGAAATAATGTGCCTAAGAAAGTGGACTTCTCCTTCAAAAAGATGGCACTTATCAGGCTTCAGTTTTATGCCTGCCATTTCTATGCGACTGAGCACCTCATCCACTCGTGCACAGTGCTCGTCAAAAGTCTTCACAAAAACCACCACATCATCAAGATATATCAAACATGTTATCCATTGTAAACCTTTAAGGGCAGCTTCCATACACCTCTGAAATGTTGCACTCGAATTTTTCCAACCCATAGGCATGGTACAGTGCTCATACAACCCGTATTTTGTTATGAATGCTGTTTTAGGTATATCTTTCTCTCGGACCCTAATTTGATGATAAGAACTCGTAACGTCGAAAGTAAAAAACAATCGCGCCCCCGCAACAGCATCTAAACAGTCTCGAGTCCTTGGTATTGGTTGGTTGTCAACGGTTGTAAATTTGTTAACCAACCTGTAATCTATACATGGCCTCACCTTTCCATCTTTCTTGCGTACCAGACACAGAGGACTACTCCAGCAACTGTGTGACTTACGTATAATACCCTGTTTTTCCATGGTTTCAATTACCTGGCGCCCTTCGTCAGCAAAAGCTAAAGGTACTCTTCTTGGGGGCACACGTACAGGCTTTGCATCCCCAGTATCTATAACATGCTCTGCCAAATGCGTCAGCCCTAAATCATACTCATCCCTTGAAAATGCATTCTGATGCTTCACTAGCAGATGTTTTATTTTGTCCCCTTCTTGCTTGGACTTACCAGAACATGACCTCTCACATAGCTGTTCTAAATGTTATGGTACCTTACCCTGGAATGATAAGTCAGTCACACATTGCTCAGCCTCGGTATCACTTTGGTTGACAAATCGGATCCGTCTCACTGCACTATTGTTACCTGCCTCAGAAGGGTCTTCCGAGTCCATTAGCTGATATATCCCATCATACCGTTCAGCATTACCAATAACACTATCTTGATTGATTGAAACAGGAAGACTTGATGGATTAAGCAACCTTATCTTTTGTGTAGGACTGGAATTCAAATCAACAACTGCACTTGCCATAACCAGAGGGCACCTATCTGTAAAACCCTCACAAGGTTCCACCAGAACATCCCTATGTCTTTCAAAGTCATCTTCTGGAAATCTTTCAATAAAGACATCTATTACCAGTTCACAGTACCCTGGCACTCTGTAATGATCAGCCGCAGTCACTTTACTAACTTTGTTATCCTTACCAACTCTGAGAATGTAAATATCTACCCCCTTAAGTCTCAAAGTAGAAGTAAAACAAAGATCAGGAATTGATACAATTAACTTACTCCACCCATAAAAGACACCAAAGGGAAAGAAATACAAACATTAAGCGACCAGACCATAATGGAAACCTAAACAAAGGAAGGCCATAAGGACAGTTACTTTCCCACAAAATGGCCATATGGCCATCCAAAATTAAAAGACACAAGTGATACACACACTAAGTAACAAACAACAACATAAATAAATCGCCACAGAAGAGCCGCCTTGGAACGGTCAGTGGAAGATTTCCACTGGGGGGCTTAAATCGATTTTACGTGGCCACAATCCTCGCCCTTACTTCCGTCGCGATTTAGACAAATAATTTGTTCAGTCCGCATGAAGGCCTCCTAACTCATCAGTGCAACATCTCCGTGAACACAAAAATCAAAGAACCACAGAGGTGAAACAACGGTGAGGACTCGACAGCAAGAAACCACTGAAATGCTGGAGCAAAAGAAAACCAACAGTTAGACTCCGATGGGCCCGACCAGAGACAGAGCATCAGGCACCAACCAACATTACCTTGAATTAGATCTCTCTAATTCTCAATAAGCCTTTACGTACCTTTACTTAACATCAAATCTCCAGGGCCCTTTTCATCCTCCTGCATTATGTCAGCCCCCAGGAGACCTTCATCCCCTATCTCAGCTATAATTAACTCTTTGGTAAGCTGAAGTGGCCCCAACTGCAAAGTAAACATTGCCTTTCCATGTTCTTTTAGTACACTCCCCCCAGCACACGTTATGTTATGCGCCGATGGCTTGAGCTTGGGTCGCTGATCACTAGGTATCTGATCATAAATTTTCCTGCTCAGAATTGTCTGGGAAGCACCCGTATCCACAGTAAAGTAGAAAGGCACCTCACATACCATAGCATCAATATAAGCCCCTACACTGTCAGGTAAATTACGTCTGAAAACCTTTGGCCTAATACCAGAGTCCTCAAATTTGTTTAATTGGCCCATATTTTTACCAACAAGGGTCCTCTCACGGCCAACAGAACCGACCCCTAACAGTTTAAAGGCTGAGAATTAGATTCCACCCCCTGAGAAGCCTGGTTAAACCCTCTGTTTTGTGGATAAAATGGACGATGCCTCTGATAGCCCCCTTGATTCCCTGTACCATATGGCTGATTCTGCATCCCAGGTCTCCTCCCCTGCTGCCTTAATGGACATTCACGGGAAATGTGGCATCGCTGTGAACAGGAATAACATACAATGTCTGACCTACTCTCACCTTGCACATTAGTAGCGTTCTTTCGCAATTGCTTCTCCAGACTGTCTATTTTCTGTTGCATTGCCTTGAGTGTTTCTTCCATCTTACCTTCACCAGGAGTACCCTGAGCCTGTCCAGGCTTACTAGCTGTCTTATTCAAAGATGTTTTACTTACAGGTAAAGACAGGCTATTACCAATCTTTCGGGCCATGCTACTCCTTTTACGTTTTGACCTTTTATTCTGCTCTTGACCAGTTTCAGACTAATCATCACTGTCTTCATACTCAGTCATAACATAATTTACAGATCGGACATGCCTTTTACCCCGTTTGTCAGTATTACCTTCACTAACTAAAGGCCGATGACGTGTCTCTTAAAAATCAACTGCTTGAAACACAGCCTCATCAATGTCCCTCGGTTCCTTTACATACTCTACCTGAAAGCTTGTCTTATCATCATAAAGCCCATCAAGAAAACGTCTTAACAAGTCTTCTTGCCTTGTTTTTTCATCCCTATTAGCATGAGCTTTGTCATATAAGCGCTTCAGCTCAGCAGCATACTCTTCCACAGACTCGCTAGGTTTCTGATTAGGATGACTAAACTGAGCCCGATAGGTCTTTTAGGTCACCACAATCTTAAACCTACTGTTTAGTTCAGACACTAGCGGTGAATAATTGCTTCTTACATCACGCCCTAGCTGCCCAAACACAAACTCACCTGCTGTACCTTGCAACCTCGACAAAAGCTCGTCCAGCCTATCATCATCACTCCAATTTCTCCTGTCTGCAACCTCTGTGAACCTATTAAACCAAACATTCCATGGTTCTTTACCTGTAAAAATAGGCAGCTAAGTTATCTCCCTTGGCAACACCGGCTCACCAGAATATTGCTGTCTGTGAGAATGATAAATGTCCCTATCATCATCTGAATCTGAATAACCATACCTGCTATAGAACATAGACCTTCTATTTGGCCTTGGCCTCCTCCCGAGCTCTGACCTATTACCTCTATTCTGTACTGAAGCCGATGCAGGCTGTTCCACAGATTGCCCACGACGTACCTCCCCCAATAAGGTGTTAATGTTTCCATTAATGGCCTGGTTTGACTCCCTTATTGTCTGCACCAAATCATGTGTCATTTCTTTCATTGCCCTAGTTACCTCATTATCTCCCCTTGGCACATGCCTTGCTGCATCACCCTCAGCATGTCCATTATTAACCGTCACAATGCCATCGGAGTGCTCTCCTTCTTCTCTCTCACACCCTTGACGCGCAATAGGCAGCTCGAAACCTGGGCTTTCCCTACGCGTTACAGTCCCGCCCCTCGCGCCTGTATCTGACTCATCAGCGCCGTCATGCTCGTTTTCCATGGCACTTAACGTTATATCGCTACCACTGCCAGCACCTTCAGCCTCATTGTCTCTCCTTTACAAATTTCTCCTTTTACCCATAATGCCTGAAATTACATTTTAGGCTTAACTGAATTATACAGCCAAATCAATTGCATTGCTATAAGTCCGTATCACTCTACTCTAAACCCCATGAGTGTGTATCACTGGATCTGTACACTGCCTATACTCCGTTAAGACATCCACACCAAACTTGGCAAGCTGCTGCTCAATATCTTCCATAGGCTTCACAGATCCCACTGTTCTGACACAATTTAGGTTGTGAGGGGGCTGGGTGTCGGGGTCAAGGTCACCCATAATAGCTTCACGCACAACGGGAACCACGTGTTAAGGGGTTGTCCGGCTGGGGCATCAGTCGAGCAGAGCGATACGGACATAAGTGATCACAATGTACGGACATAACTTAATGGAGAGACGACAGAGGGTGAAGGATGACTAAGGCAGAGTCTGCTAAATAAATATTATAATTAGGGCCCCGCACTGAAAGTGTGGGTGCCCTATAGTAATCGCTCTGTCCGTCCGTCTGTCTGTCTGTCCGTCCACAAATTTCTGATAGCGCTGCCGGGGCCCTAGTCAGTTTCACTGACAGCTCTAGTTTCATTAAACGACACGTAATGCCGAAATAGAACCTTGTTCCTTCTCCCCAGGCAGTAAACCATAGGACTTGAACTGTACCCTTGCCCTTGCTTGTCTGAAGGTCTCTAGATCTTTACAGCACTTAGTTAAGGTCGAATCAGGTCACATCAAGGTCAAGGTCATCAAAGAGGTATTTGAGAACCCACAGTGAGGGGCATAACCCCACAAGGCGTAGGTTCAATAATACCTCCCAGCATATATGACAGAACATTCATATGTATTACATTTATACATAGTGCAAATTCTATAGCTAGTTCTGTACTTGCATTAAGTTCAAGAAATCTGATGAATCCTAAATTGCAGATGAACATCAGCATGACTGAAGTATAAACGATTTTCAGCAAAGGCATGGCATAACTCATGCATCCTGAGAACCGATCCCTTAAACACGATTGGCTAGTAGTGTGTGCATGCTTGCGGATAACGTTAGCATAACTAACGCATAGAAGTAAGCATCAGCATAACTGACACATAGCCGGCTTCAGATAAGACATGGCATAACTCATGTATACATACTGAAAACCGGGGCCCTTAATGTATGTGTGTATGCTTAAC
Source organism: Lucinisca nassula (assembly GCA_963580285.1). Classification (NCBI taxonomy): domain Eukaryota; kingdom Metazoa; phylum Mollusca; class Bivalvia; order Lucinida; family Lucinidae; genus Lucinisca; species Lucinisca nassula. The sequence continues at coordinate 43,982,703 of OY757021.1, read as the reverse complement.
TCTTAAGTCAGTTAAGAAATTAACTTGAAAGTGATAGGTAGGTTAACTGCTTCCGGTAGTTAAACTCGCATAGGAACTTTGATCACGTTAATGTCCCTAGCTCTTAATTGTTAATTAATTACTTAAGTGAAAGCTTATGGCCACAAAGTTATTCTATTTAAAGTTAAGGAAAATATTTAATCAAGTTAAACATTTTAAAATCCTGTTACAAACTGTATAACAGAATGATTTGTAAAAAGTTGGAATATCAACAAGAAACAATAAAATAAAACTTTATCTTTGCTCTCTCAGGCTCTTTCATCCATTGTACATGTAGCTCTGTTATCTGTATCAAGGCCATCTAAAAATAGCATCAAGTCACTTCCGCATTCTTTGGGTATTCCCCTTTTACCAGAACGAGACTACAGTCTGTACCAATGAACCGCATCACCCATGGCCACTAACTAGGTCACCATATCTTGAAGGAGCCTGAAAGTACAAACTCATAACACAAAGACTAACAGATTAAATAACAATAAAAAAGGAAAAATCAAACCCGAACTCTTCAGAATAATAACGGCAACCACACATCAGCTTCCATCCTTACTTTGTTGTTCGTCACTGCCTACTAAGAAATATTCTAAGATTAATAGATCTAGGTCTTTCTGCGATCGCTGCGTCTTCTGGCCTGATCTGATGGAAGAACAGAGAACAGAATGAGCGGTAAAAGGATACTCTCTCTTATATACCAAAATCGCTGGGAGCGTTGTACGAATCTGTAAGAAAATGTACGATGGGATATGTTGAACTCGTACGATTTTGTTAGAGACATCACATGGCTAATTTGAATACAGTCAGCACCCGCCGACAAACTCGGATTTCCAGACAGTATTATTACTTCTGTCATAGAATTAAATACCAAATCACCCACAATCACCTGTAAATGAAACAAACTAAATATTCGTTAAACTATCTGGTCCTAAAACTCGTAATTAAAGTCTAGTCGGCACGTAAAACTCATCTTGTCGTCGTACGGGAACAGCCTCTTGCGCGTGCTCCAATTGAATTCTGGTATAGTCCGTCAAGTACACAACAATACAATAATGGCCGACTCTTCATTCTCGTAGTGCATTTCTGCAGATCTGAAGTTGATTATATCGTCTCAACGCCATGTCAGCTGTCGTCGACGGCAGTATCTATTACAGTTCAGTCAATTACAACTGTCCATGCAGGTAATTACTCCTGTCTAAAGCGCAGTGTCAGTCACGGACTCGTCCATTATGAATGTCATAGGTTTTCGCGATGGATAGTTTGTTTACATTTCTTTCCCACTGGGTTTTGTTTGGTCTTTCGTGAGGAGTTCAGGGCCTCTAGAACCGGGTCACACCGTCTGTCGTATTCAGTTATGTAGCACAATCATACATCATCATCATTTCTTACCAATTCAGTCATACTTCCCCTTCTGTGTTACCTTATAATAATCATCATCACTCGGCGACCATCATCATCATCCCTCACCAATTCAGTCCTACTCCCCCTTCGGAGTTACCTTATAATAATCATCATCATCAACACTGGGCGACCATCATCATCATTCCTCAGCCTCCATCATCATCATTACTCGGCGAACACAACCATCGTAACTCACAGTCACCGTCGTCAATATGACGATCACATCACCATCATCTCCGGACCTTGGTGAATAAATGTCGACTTGACCTTTACTCTGTATCATCATCATCATAACCACTGCTACCACTATCATCATCATCATAATCATTATCATCACAGCTGTGCCCTTACAATAACTCAAAAAGGGGAGATAATTCGGAAAAGAAAAAAATACGGGTCAAATATGTTTTTCATGAGAAATCCATACATGAAATTTCAAAACCCTGGGATACATGGTTCTAAAGTTATGCAATGCACCAGAAAGCAACACAATTAAGTGGCCAGAAATTGCAGAGGGCCATAAATTTACAAAATTTCATGAAATTTGTTGAAAATTTAATCAGGTGATCTCCTCCTCAGTCCCAATCAGTATACCAAATACAAGGCTCTAGCTCGTATACTTTTTGAGATATCTTGCTAACGAGCTTTCTATGTTATTCAATTAAAAGGGAAATAACGTGAAAAGGGGAGATAATTCGGATTAGAAAAAAATGTGGGTCAAATATTTTTTCATGACGAATCCATATACGAAATTTCAAAACACAAGAATACATGAATCTAAAGTTATGCTTTGCACAAGAAAGCAACACAATTAAATGGCAAGAAATTTCAAGGGCCATAACTCCATCAAAATTCAATCAAATTGCTTGGAAATTTAATCAGGTAATCTCCCCCTGTGTCCCAATCAGTGTACCAAATATCAAGGCTCTAGCTCAACTACTTTTTGAGATATCTTGCTAACGAGATTTCTATGTTATTTAATTAAAGGAGAAATAACTCAAAAAGGGGAGATAATTCGGAAAGAAAAAAAAAATACGGGTCAACTATTTTTTCATGAGAAATCCATATATGAAATTTCAAAACACTAGCATACATGGTTATAAAGTTATGCTATGCACCAGAAAGCAACACAATTAAATGGCCAGAAATTGCAAACGGCCATAACTCTAAAAAACTTTCATAAGATTTGTTGAAAATTTAATCAGGTGATCTCCTCCTCTGTCCCAATCAGTGTACCAAATATCAAGGCTCTGGCTCAAGTACTTTTTCAGATATCTTGCTAACAAAATGTCTATGTTATTTAATTAAAAGGGAAATAACTCGAAAAGGGGAGATAATTCGGATAAGAAAAAATATAGGTAACTTATCATGAGGAATCATATGAAATTTCAAAACCCTGGGATACATGGTTATAAAGTTATGCTATGCACAAGAAAGTGTGACAAATGTACGAACCAACGAACGAACAAACGAACGAACGAACGGACAAGCTAGAAGCAATATGCCTTCCAACTTTTTCAAAGTTGGTGGCATAAATATCTTGCTACAAGAAAGAAACACAATTAAATGACCTGAAAATGCAAAGGGCAATCACTCCAACAAAATTGCATGAAATTGGTTGAAAATTTAATCAGGTGATCTCCTCTTCAGCCCAAATCAGTATTCTAAATTTCAAGGCTCTAGCTAAAATACTTTTTGAGATATCTTGCTAACGAGATTTCTATGTTATTTAATTAAAAAGGAAATAACGCGAAAAGGGGAGATAAGTCAGATAATAAAAATACGGGTCAACTATTTTTTCATGAGGAAACCATAAATGAAATTTCAAAACACTAGCATACATAGTTCTTAAGTAATACTATGCACAGGAAATGAACGTAATTAAATGGCCAGAAATTGAAAAGGGCCATAACTCAAACAAAATTTCATTAAATTGGTTGAAAATTTAATCAGGTGATCTCCTCCTCAGTACAAATCAGTATACCAAATATCAAGGCTCTAGCTCAAATACTTTCTGAGGTATCTTGCTAAAGAGATTTCTATGCTATTTTATAAAAAGGAAATAATGCAAAAATGCGAAAATGGGAGATAAGTCGGATAAGAAAAAATGCGGGTCAACTATTTTTCATGAGGAAACCATATATAAAATTTCAATACACTAGCATACATAGTTCTTAAGAAATACTTTGCACAGGAAATCAACACAATTAAATGGCCAGAAATTGTAAAGGGCCATAACTCTAACAAAATGTCATTAAATTGGTTGAAAATTTAATCAAGTGATCTCCTCCTCACTCTTAATCAGTATACCAAATATCAAGGCTCCAGCTCAAATACTATTTGAGATACCTTGCTAACAAGCTTTCTGTGTTATTTAATTAAAAGGTAAATAACGAGAAAAGCAGAGCTAATTCCGATAAGAAATAAAAAAGCGGTCAACTATTTTTTCGTGAGGAAACCATATATGAAATTTCAAAACACTAGCATACATGGTTATAAAGTTATGTTATGCACCAGAAAGCAACACAAATAAATGACCAGGAATTGCAAAGGGCCATAACTTAAACAAAATTTCATTAAATTGGTTGAAAATTTAATCAGGTAATCTCCTCCTTATTTCAAACCAGTACATCAAATATCAAGGCTCCAGCTAAAATACTTTCTGAGATATCTTGCTAACGTTATTTAATTAAAGAGGCAATAACTCAAAAAGGGCAGATAATTCGGAAAAGAAAAAAAATATGGGTCAACTATTTTTTCATGAGAAATCCATATATGAAATTTCAAAACACTAGCAAACATGGTTATAAAATTATGTTATGCACTAGAAAGCAACACAATTAAATGCCCAGAAATTGCAAAGGGCCATAACTCTAACAAAATTTCATTAAAACTGTTGAAAATTTAATCAGATGATCTCCTCCTAAGTCCCAAGCAGTATACCAAGTATCAAGGCTCTAGCTCAAATACTTTTTGAGATATCTTGCTAACGAGATTTCTATGTTATTTCATTAAAAGGGAAATAATGCAAAAAGGGGAGATAATTCTGATAAGAAATAAATACGTGTCAACTATTTTTTCATGAGGAAACCATATATGAAATTTCAATACACTTGCATACATGGTTCTTAAGTTATGCCATGCAGAAGAAAGCGTGACGAACGTACGAACTAACGAACGAGCAAACGAACGAACGGACAAGTCAGAAGCAATATGCCCCCCCCCCCCACTTCAACCTGGGGGCATAAAAATATTTATTGATCTAATTATAGAGGATCTTACATGACTGCTCATGTACTTGAATTTATTAAACGAGGTAAAGAGGTAAATTGCGAGGCTTTGCTGAGCATTTTATCCCTTTTCCTCAACGAGTTTAATAAATCAATAATACATGAGCACGAATGCAAAATTCTATTTATCATATGATATTTAAAACGTATTTTAATCACGATTCTTTACAAAACATGTCAATTTCCCGCCATTAGTAAACGCGCCGTAGTTAAGGACGTCGTGCATGTAACGTTACGGGCCGTATCTCACTAATTTGCCTTTTTAATCCACTAGTGGTTTATCGAAAATATTACATGGCGTTGTAACACTCTCAGACGCGACGTCAAATGATAAGTTGTTTCAGGAGATGATTACAAAAGGTATGAATGCTTGTTTTCAAATCCTGTATGCATGTACTATTGTATTCTGTCTATGAATGAACTTATAAATGTTTTTCAAATCAAAATAAGTAATGTTTAAACCAAGTTGTTTAATGGTTGTACTTGATGCGCTGTTGTTCGAAGCCGAAGGCCTCAGACAATAGTACATCTTCGGCCTTGGTCAATTATGCATCAGGTCGTTCACAACACTTAAAGGTAGTGTTTTGGTTACTTGTCCAAACAGCTATCATTACCCAATCCAGCTCACATACATTGTAATTAAATGGGTGACTACTCGTACATTAGGATTACATTTTTATAAAGACCATGTGATTGAAATAAAATGATTACTTTAAGGACACTTTATATGGAAACATGTAATAATGCTTCGGTTAAAGATGACATGCGTCAAACATTTATTGTGTGAAATCATTGTCCCCGCCTTGACAATGGGCTTAAACAATTTCTAAAGGGTTAAGTTTGGAACAGAAAGGCAACGCTGACTAATCGACTGGACGCTTCCCTGTGTGATCTGAATCACTCAGACAGCGTTGTTTACATTTTTTGAAGCTGCTACACGCCGGTACCTAGATATTGTTCCCAGCTTCTATTGCGTTGGGTGCAATAAAGATGATGAATGGAAAACCAACCCAATCGTCCAATAGTACAAAACATTGAACAGTGATATATTTCATTCAAGTTGAAACTGGTTTAGACTCAATACATCATAACACTTTAGATAAGGGGTTGGGTAATAATGAAAACTATTTCCCCTCGGTACTGTGAAGGACGTGATGTACTATTACCCGAGGCGGAGCGCCTCGGACAATAGTGCATCACGTCCTCCACAGCACCTCAGGGCAATAGTTGTGACTGTGCTCCAAACTGCCATGAAGTAACTGTATGCTATACTCCAAGCTGCAATGACTGCTGTATACACAATCTTTCGAATACATTGTATAAGAGATCGCTAAATAGTTTTAGCCCCGAAGGTTAGCGAGCTTATGTTATGGTCCTGTTTCCGTCATGCATCCGTGCGTTAACTTTTTTTTCTTTAAAAATCACATAAAAGAACGAAATAGGAGACTCGGTTTTATTGAGGCTCTTCATACACAGCAATTTGATTGCAAGGATGTATACGACCCTTAGCCCTGTGAAGATATTTACATCAAAATTACGAAAACACGCATATACAAATACATTGCAATGTTTACCATTTGAAGTGGGGCTCAAGGGGGTCAAAATTATATAGGCGTGTTTTCGTGGTGAATCAGGATCTAATATGTCTTGCCTTTCTTGAAAGTTTCCATTTTTTTTATTTTTTATTTTTTTTTTTTTTTTTGTTTGAACGTCGCTAATGATTTGCTGGTCCACAGGTGAGCGACACATGGCCATTTTGGCCATCGTGTTTACCTCCTGGTTTAATTTCCTAATAAGGCAAATGCACTGAAAATTACCCGTATTCAGCTTTATGATAACACATCCGTGTGCCATAGTCATACCCCACAAAATGTTTTTAGCTCACCTGGGCCGAAGGCTCCAGGGGAGCTTATAGTATAGTGGGTCGTCCGTCGTCCGTCCACACTTTTGAGCAGCTATATCTCTGTATCCTGCAGGCTGATCTCAATCATTTCTCATCTGTAGCATGCCTCTGGTGGGGCATTGATGACATAAACTTATATGTGAGGTGGCTTGGGATAAAACCTCGGATGAGTTTTTTTTCATAGACTTACGTCCCTTTGATTGCTGAAAATGCCGATTTTTGACCTTGTCATCACGGTAGCCCCTTCAGTTTTGATCGGATCTTTCTGAAACTTATACGTAAGGTGCCTGGGGATAAAACCTTGGATGAGTTCCAAAACCGGCCAAGTAGGCCCATTTATCATAGAGTTACGTCCCTTTAATTGCTGAAAATGCCGATTTTTGACCTTGTCATCACTGTAGCCCCTTCGGTTTTGATCGGATCTTTTTGAAACTTATATGTAAAGTGGCTGAGGATAAAAACTCGGATAAGTTTGCATACCGGCCAAGTCGGCCCATTTATCATAGAATAACGTCCTTTTGATTGCTGAAAAACGCCGACTTTCGACCTTGTCATCAAGGTAGCCCCTTCAGTTTTGATCGGATCTTTCTGAAACTTATATGTAAGGTGGCTGGGGATAAAACCTCGGATGAGTTCGAAAAATTGGCAAGTCGGCCCATTTATCATTGAGTTACGCCCCTTTAATTGCTGAAAATGCCGATTTTTGACCTTGTTATCACGGTAGCCCCTTCAGTTGTGATCCGATCTTTCTGAAACTTATATGTAAGGTGGCTGGGGATAAAACCTTGGAAGAGTTCGAAAACCGGCCAAGTCGACCCATTTATCATACTGTTACATCCCTTTGATTGCTGCAAATGCCGATTTTTGACCTTGTCATCACTGTAGCCCCTTCAGTTTTGATCCTATCTTTCTGAAACTTATATGTAAGGTGGCTTGGGATAAAAACTCGGAGGAGTTCGAAAACCGGCCAAGTCGGCCCATTTATCATATAGTTACATCCCTTTGACTGCTGAAAATGCCGATTTTTGACCTTGTCATCACGGTAGCCCCTTCAGTTTTGATCGTATCTTTCTGAAACTTATATGTAAGGTGGCTGGGGATAAAACCTAGGATGAGTTCGAAAACCGGCCAAGTCAGCCCTTTTTTCATAGACTTACGTCCCTTTGATTGCTGAAAATGCCGATATTTGACCTTGTCATCACGGTAGCCCCTCCAGTTTTGATCGGATCTTTCTGAAACTTATATGTAAGGTGGCTGGGGATAAAACCTTGGATGAGTTCGAAAACCGGCCAAGTAGGCCCATTTATCATAGAGTTACGTCCCTTTGATTGCTGAAAATGCCGATTTTTGACCTTGTCATCACTGTAGCCCCTTCGGTTTTGATCGGATCTTTTTGAAACTTATATGTAAGGTGGCTGAGGATAAAAACTCGGATAAGTTTGAATACCGGCCAAGTCGGCCCATTTATCATAGAGTCACGTCCCTTTGATTGCTGAAAAACGCCGACTTTCGACCTTGTCATCACGGTAGCCCCTTCAGTTTTGATCGGATCTTTCTGAAACTTATATGTAAGGTGGCTGGGGATAAAACCTCGGATGAGTTCGAAAAATTGGCAAGTCGGCCCATTTATCATAGAGTTACGCCCCTTTAATTGCTGAAAATGCCGATTTTTGACCTTGTTATCACGGTAGCCCCTTCAGTTGTGATCCGATCTTTCTGAAACTTATATGTAAAGTGGCTGGGGATAAAACCTTGGAAGAGTTCGAAAACCGGCCAAGTCGACCCATTTATCATAAAGTTACATCCCTTTGATTGCTGAAAATGCCGATTTTTGACCTTGTCATCACTGTAGCCCCTTCAGTTTTGATCGTATCTTTCTGAAACTTATATGTAAGGTGGCTGGGGATAAAACCTCAGATGAGTTCGAATACCGGCCAAGTCGGCACATTTATCATAGAGTGCCTTTGATTGCTAAAAATGCCTATTTTCGACCTTGTCATCACTGCTGCCCCTTCAGTTTTGAACGGATCTTCATGAAACTTACAATCAAGAAAGTCAGGCAGAAAGCTTGGTGGAGTTTGAAAACTCTTGTTTTTGAACTTGTCATCACCATAGCCACTTCAGTTTAGATCGGATCTTCTTAGCAAGTCAGGAATAAAAGCTTGAATGAGTTTGAAAACCGGTGAGGTCAGCCTGTTTATCATAGTTACATTCTACTTGATTTGCAGAAAATGCTTACCCTGTCATCACCATGTCCTCCCATAAAGCCTTCAGGAAAGGTTGGCACTTCCTTAAACTTTGAATTTGTTAGCTCATGTGAGCGATACAGGACCAAGCTAGCTTGGTCCTCTTGTTTTTTTTTTTCTGATAAAAACATGCCATTTGTGTTTTTATTAAGGGGAAAGGGTACACCTTCAGTGGAGGCAACTCCTTCAAAAGTATTTTTGTCTCCAATGTCGATAGGGACCAACTCTTAAAGGAAATAATTTGCTCCAGAGTAGCAAGTTCTTTCCTTTATGAGTAGACCCCGTTTTCCAGTGGGACAGGGGTTATAGAAAAGCAAGAAGTCCCGAAAGTTGCCTCCCTTTATAAAATGGCGGACAATCTGCCAGGTGTTCCGATTCCCCTTAATACTCCAAACATTTGGCGTGAATGCTTGTTAGAACTGCATCGTTTAGGCGAATTTAACGAGTGCTCTCAATCTGTCTTTTGGAGCAGAAATAAGAAAAAAAAAATAACCACAAATTTATCTGTATAAAATGGGGTTTACCGGGATGTTACCTACAAGGACTTGAAACGTGCAATATATTGATTATCTTGCTTACTATAGGTAGAAAATGTGTGTTTCTTTCCAGTAACTTCGTTTGAAGACATCAGAATTATGATCGTGGACAGTGAAGCTGACATAAGTAGCAACAACGGTGATGTGATTGTTGCCTATGATGGTCCAGCCAGTACCACCATTTTCCCAACTACATTCCATTTGCCGACTAAGGCACGGGGCCGTTACCTTAAGGTATACAGGGAAACATCCAGTGGCGATCTGTGTTTCTGTGAAATTAAAGTGTTTACTGTTTAACTTTAGATTGTTTCTTATTCAGTAACATTGAGAGATAATGAATATTCATTTAACCTTCGAGGGGGTGGGGGTGGTGGGGTTGGGGGAAACTGCTTCAATTATATTGCACCGCAGACACTGCATAATACCCCGCCACTGCTAAGCAATACCAGAGATAATAATTTGTTTATTAACAATTTCAAATAATCTTTGATATATATATATATATTTCTATTTTCATTCTTTCTAAATATATGGTATCTGTAAAATCATATTTGCCGCATGGTTTGAGGGTGCCATATATACATCTAATGCACAAGTAACATATATTATCACCTGTTTATCTGCTTCACATAACTGTAGACCCTATCTTCTCTCTTAGCTGTACATGTAGGCAAAATTCGATCAGCTTCAGCGAAGAATGTTCAAACATCTCACGTACAAGTAATATATATTATCACTTGTTTATTCTCTTCACATAACTGTAGTCACATACACAAATTTCTTCTCTCTTAGATAAATATGTACGCGAAATTCGATCAGCTTCAGCAAAGAATGTTCAAATTATTGACTGGAAATAAAACACAGATGGCTGGATGGATTTCCATTAAGTATGCACTGACCAACAGACACAAATTCCGTTTCGTATGCACTGACCAACAGACACAAATTCCATTTTTCAGACTTATCAAGGGCAGGGACAGCCAGAGTCATGTACCTTTGCCACAATATGTAATATTTAGTCTGCTGTACATCTATGAAATTTCAGCAAGATATTGCAAATAATAAAGGAACTAGAGTCTAAAATCGATTTTTAATACATCAAGGGCAAATAACTAAACAACTGGAACAGCCAGAGAAGTGGTCCTTGGCCACAATATGTACCCTTTACTCCTCTATATGGTCCTTGGTCACAATATGAACCCTTTAGTCCTCTATATATCTGTAAAGTTTAATCCAAATATTTCATATAGTAAGGGAACTAGAGGCCAAAAACTATTTTTCAGATACTGAAAAGGGACAGACAGACAAATGGACAGACATACAAATGGATGGACAGACAGACAGACAGCTGAGGGTGTAGAAGTTTTATCTATATATAATTCAAATATTAAATGAACTATAGGCCAAAATCCCTTTTTTTATATATTTCAAGGGCAGATAACTCAATTGCTGGGAAAGCCAGAGTCATGTTCCTTTGCCACAGTATGTAACATTTAATCTACTACATATCTATGAAGTTTCAGCAAGATATTGTAAATAATAAAGGAACTACAGTCTAAAATGCATTTTAAATACTTTAAGGGCAGATAACTCAAGAACTGGTATAGCCAGAGTAGCAGTCCTTGGCCACGATATGAACCATTATGTCCTCTATATATCTGTGAAGTTTCATCGAGATATTCCATATAGTAAGGGAACTAGAGGCCAAAAAACTTTTTTCAGATATTTCAAAGGCAGATAACTCAATCGCTGGGAAAGCTAGAGTCATGTTCCTTTGCCACAGTATATAACAATCCATCTACTACATATCTATGAAGTTTCAGCAAGATATTGTAAATGATAAACGAACTACAGTCTAAAATGCATTTTTTAAATACGTCAAGGGCAGATAACTCAAGAACTGGAACAGCCAGAGTAGCAGTCCTTGGCCACAATATGAACCGTTTAGTCCTCTATATATATGTGAAGTTTCATCCAGATATTCCATATAGTAAGGGAATTAAAAGCCAAAAACCATTTTTCAGATACTGAAAAGGGCAATACCTCTGCTAAAAATTAACGGATTTTGCCCATTAACAATCCCAAACCACTCATCCCCGATACCAATATGTATGCAAAATTTGAACAAAATCCGTGAAAAAATACTCAAGTTATCGATCGGAAACGAAGTGCGGACGGACGGACGGACGGACGGACGGACACCGAAGGGTATAACATAATACCCCGCCACTATCGTGTGGCGGGGTATAATATACGGAGATGGATAAGTGAATTAATGAATGATTGATTGATAGAGGTTTCACGTCCGAGTCAACACTGTATAGATCACTTTGCATGCGTTGCTTCTAGTTTTGTGGGTTTTTTTACCCGACATCGAGATGAAACGACACCACAAGCGGAAAGCCAAAAGGACAGTTACTCAGTTACTTTCCTACAAATGAGAGTGATTATTGTTTCTCGTGACGAGGCTCATGTCAGAAAAATTTGGATTTTTTTGTGGAAAATCGATGTTAGCAAGTCTATGTAATGAAAACCCCCCATCCCTTACCCCCACTTTATACAGCAATTAGTGGGTCCTCATATATACTTTATTTATCTTATTTCAGTTTCTAAAACATAGACAATAATTAATGAGAGAAATATCACATTTTTACATGTACACAGAAATTTTCACAGCCATAAGTCCCATTTTGTCAATATCAGATATGGATAATTGCATTATAAATGTCATCACTAGATGCAAGCTTGTTACAAAGGTCATTAACGAAGCTCTTACAGTTCTTGGGAAATTAACTTAAATGGTAGGGTGGTCAGTGAACCGTGAAAAGTGGGTCAAGGTCAAATATGGATGCTTAAATTACCTCGATCCATATGGCTTGAAAAAATAAGGGCGAAACGACCCACCAAATCAGGGTGAAACGACCGACGGACGAAACGACCCAGGGCGAAACGTCTCAGGGCGAAACGACTCATGGGCGAAACGACTCGCGGGCGAAACGACCCGTGACCCCTAGGAGCATAGGAGTTGGCCCATATTGACATGGGAGACAACAATACATTTGCAGGAGTTGCCTCCCCTGCAGGTGTATCCATTCCCTTTAAAAGAAGACAGTGAAGACGCCGAATCGGATCAGAATAAGTACAAACACTGGCTAATCTTATTCATCCTTAAGTGAACATTTTGAAAGATTCCTTTTTGCGAGGCATAGGTACATTATAAAATATAACAGAAATATTGAAATCATTTACGGATTTATTCCGCTTTATAGAAACGATTGGGGTTTGTAGGGTATACGTTTTACTTTTTTATATTCTTTCTTTGTATGGAGTTAATTATGTATTATTATAATGTTAATAATCAAATAATTTCGTATTGGCCCAGTTACAGGTCCGAGGTCTGCTGTAGTGGCACGAGGCCGAAGGCCGAGGGCTAATGCAGCTGACCGAGGACCTGTCACTGGGTCAATGCAAAATTACTTGATCAATGACAATTTTATTAATTGACACAATTAAAAAAATATGATTATTGATTTTTTGACCTCACTCGACCCCATTGGTTGACCTTGCGTTAATACGGATGACCTCAGATCAATACAGGATAGTCAATTAATAATAATTTTGAATAAAACTACGGAACCCGGGAAGGGACACGATTTTTTTAATATGCTGTGCGAACAAAATATTAAATTGTGCGAACAAGATATCTTATGTGCACTTGATAATATGTTGTGTGCACAAGATAATTTTCTTGTGCGGGTTACATATTATCTTGTCCACACAAGATAATATCTTGTTCGCAGAGCATATTAACTTGTTTGCACAATATATTATCTTGTTTGCACAACATATCTTGTTTGCACAACACAGATGCTGTGCTAACAAGATAATATCTTGTGCGCACAAAATATTATCTTGTTTGCACAACGTAATATCATGTGCGGACAGCATAATATCCTTTTGCGCACAAGATATTATCTTGTGCGCACTAGATTACATCTTGTTTGCACAACTTAATATCTTGTCCCCACAAGATATTATCGTGTAAGCACAATTAAATCAGGCGCATTAGGTATTATGTAGTTTGCACAAGATCTTTGTTGTGCGAACAACATAATGTCTTGTGCACACAAGATATTAAGTTTTTACGCTATTATGTTGTCCGCACAAAAATACGTTGTCCACACAAGATAATATCTTGTGTGCACAACATACTCTCTTGTGCGCACAAGATAATATCTTGTTCGCACAGTTTAATATCTTGTTTGCACAACATTTTAAAAAAGAAAATGCATGTCCCTTCCCGGGCTCCGTTTTACATTTTTATTCTATATTCTTTCTTTGAATGGAGATAGTTATGTGTCAATAATTGTGAATAAAACAGAATGCAGAACTTCAGTGTTGAGATATGTTCTGAAGAGTACAGTTATTTCATGGCTGTTTGGGGTTGCCCCGAGGCGACGAGGACCACCCAATACACTATTGCCAGAGGCAGGAGGCCATGAGCATGTGCGTCTAAGAGGTAAAAAGGAAGTTCAGGCAATGATCAGGAATCGATACAATTAACCTACAGCTCCCATCAGAGACACCAAAGGGAACGATCACAAAAATAAGAAATAACAAGACCCTAATGGAAACACAAATAGCGGAAAGCCAAAAGGACACTCACTTTCGCACAAAATGGCCAATTGGCTATCCTCAACAAAAAATATAAGCGACACGCACACGCCAAGACACACAATAACAAAATTAAACTGTCACAGAGAAACCGCTTTGGAACAGCCAGTGAAACGAATTCCACTGGGGTGTGTGTGTGTGTGTGTGTGTGTGTGTGTGTGTGTGTGTGTGTGTGTGTGTGTGTGTGTGTGTGTGTGTGTGTGTGTGTGCGCGCGCGCGCTTAAATCGATTTACGCGGCCGCAATCCTATCCATTTCAAATAGCGTTGTTCATGTAGGCGGGAGCCGTCTGACAAGTTATTTCACATAGCAATATCCAGGCACACAGGTGTCATCTATCAGGTAAAATCTGTACATTTCAAAAGCGATGTCCAGTTAAGCAAGTGCCGTCAGACAGGTAAAATCTGAACTTTCCAATAGCGATGTTCAGGTGTGTATGTGCCGTCAGATAAGTACAATCTGTACTTTCCAATAGCGATGTCCAGTTGGGCATGTGCCGTCAGACAGGTAAAATCTGAACTTTCCAATAGCGATGTTCAGGTGGGTATGTGCCGTCAGATAAGTACAATCTGTACTTTCCAATAGCGATGTCCAGGTGGGTATGTGCCGTCAGACAAGTACAATCTGTACTTTCCAATAGCGATGTTCAGGTGGGTATGTGCCGTCAGACAAGTACAATCTGTACTTTCCAATAGCGATGTCCAGGTGGGTATGTGCCGTCAGACAAGTACAATCTGTACTTTCCAATAGCGATGTTCAGGTGGGTATGTGCCGTCAGATAAGTACAATCTGTACTTTCCAATAGCGATGTCCAGGTGGGCATGTGCCGTCAGACAGGTAAAATCTGAACTTTCCAATAGCGATGTTCAGGTGGGTATGTGCCGTCAGATAAGTACAATCTGTACTTTCCAATAGCGATGTCCAGGTGGGTATGTGCCGTCAGACAAGTACAATCTGTACTTTCCAATAGCGATTTCAGGTGGGTATGTGCCGTCAGATAAGTACAATCTGTACTTTCCAATAGCGATGTCCAGGTGGGTATGTGCCGTCAGAAAAGCGCAATCTGTAATTTCCAATAGCGATGTCTAGATGGGTATGTTTCGTCGAACAGGTAATATCTGACCTTTCAAATAGCAATATCCAGGATGGTAGGGACCGTCTTATCGGTTCAATCTGTCCTTTCAAATAGCAAAGTCCAGAAAGACAGGTGCCGACTGACAGGTAATATAATATTATGTGTTTTCAAATAGCAATATCCAGGCAGGTGTTGTATGACAGGTACAAGCTTTCCTTTTATACGATGTCCAGCTGGGCAGGTTCCGTCGACAGGGAAAATCTGTCCTTTCAAGTAGCGATATCCGGATGGGTAGGTGTCGTCTGACCGAAAATCTATCCTTATAAATAGCGATATCCAGGTGGGTAGGTGTGATCTGCGAGGTAATGTATGTATTTTTAAATAGCGATGTCTATGTAGGCAGGTGCCGTCTGACATGTAAAATCTGTCCTTTCAAAAAGCGATGTTCAGGTTGATAGGTGTGGTGTAACAGGTAGAATCGGTCACTCCAAATAGCGATAGCAAGTATTGACCTAAACTGTTCATATGTCACTAATATTATAGTATGAGACTTCAATACGGCAAATCTTAACACATTTTCTTTACACAAGTAGTTCTTGAAATGCATCATTTCTTACATGAAGGTTTTACACGATCTTCATGTTGTTCTGCAAGGAAAGGTTGCACATCACACTTTGATCAATAGCTGATTATTTTGACATGTTCAAGTACCATGTAAAAAGATCAGGTTGCACAAGGAACTTAGTTGATCTTTGTGTGGGATTTTGTGTCTCAAACTGACCAACTTGTACATTTTGCTGCACCCAGACTTGATATGCTCACTTAGAAGACGTTTAACTGCAATAAGCACTTTAGTCACAAAATTAATACGTTTTAAAACTGTTCACAATATACATGTAATGTATCGTTTTATTAGCTCACCTGTCACGTAGTGACGAGGTGAGCTTTTGTGATCACTTTTTGTCCGTCGTCCGTCGTGCGTGCGTGTGTGCGTGCGTGTGTGCGTGCGAAAACTTTTTCTTCAAACAACATCTCCTCCTAAACCACTGATCGGATTTTGACCAAACTTCACAGGAATGATCCTTAGGTGGTCCCCTTTCAAAGTTGTTCAAATGGTTCCGGTCTGTTGCACATCTATGTTACAGGAGCTAAAAATAGATTTTTTTAAATGAAAACTTTAAAAATCTTCTTCTCTGAAACCGCAAGGCCAAGGTCTTCGATATTTGGTATGAAGCTTCATCTAGTGGACCTCTACCAAGATTGTTCAAATTATAGTCCAGGGTCGAAAAACGTCCCCGCCCCGGGGTCCTTTGGTTTTACATAGGCTTATATAGGGAAAATCTTTAAAAATCTTCTTCTCTGAAACCGCAAGGCCCAGGTCTTTGATATTTGGTGTGAAGCTTCACCTAGTGGCCTCTACCAAGATTGTTCAAATTATAGTGCTGGGGCCAGAAATGCCTCCGTCCCGGGGGCCTTTGGTTTTACATATGCTTATATAGGGAAAATCTTTAAAAATCTTCTTCTCTGAAACCGCAAGACCCAGATCTTGGATATTTGGTGTGAAGCTTCATCTAGTGGACCCCTTTCAAGATTGTTCAAATTATAGCCCTGGGGCCAAAAACGCCCCCGCCCCGGGGGCCTTTGGTTTTACATAGGCTTATATAGAGAAAATCTTTAAAAATCTTCTTCTCTGGAAACGCAAGGCCCAGATCTTGGATATTTGGTATGAAGCTTCATCTAATGGACCTCTTTCAAGATTGTTCACATTATAGCCCTGGGGCCAAAAATGCCCCCGCCCCGGGGGCCTATGGTTTTACATAGGCTTATATAGGGAAAATCTTTAAAAATCTTCTTCTCTGAAACAGCAAGGCCCAGGTCTTTGATATTTTGTGTGAAGCTTCACCTAGTGGATCTCTACCAAGATTGTTCAAATTATAGCCCTTGGGCCAAAAATGCCACCGCCCAAGGGCCCTTTGGTTTTACTTGGGCTTATATAGGGAAAATCTGTAAAAATCTCCTTCAATGAAACCGCAAGGCCCTGGTCTTTGATATTTGGTATGAAGCTTCATCTAGTGGACCCCTACCAAGATTGTTCAAATTATAGTGCTTGGGCCAAAAATGCCCCCGCCCCGGGGCCCTTTGGTTTTACATGGGCTTATATAGGGAAAATCTTTAAAAATCTTATTCTCTGAAACTGCAAGGCCCAGGTCTTTGCTATTTGGTATGAAGCTTCATCTACTGGACCCCTACCAAGATTGTTCAAATTATAGTGCTTGGGCCAAAAATGCCCTTTGGTTTTACATGGGCTTATATAGGGAAAATCTTTAAAAATCTTCTTCTCTGAAACTGCAAGGCCCAGGTCTTTGCTATTTGGTATGAAGCTTCATCTAGTGGACCCCTACCAAGATTGTTCAAATTATAGTGCTGGGGCCAAAAATGCCCCCCCCCCCCCCCCGCCACGGGGCCCTTTGGTTTTACATAGGCTTATGTAGGGAAAATCTTTAAACATCTACTTCTCTGAAACTGCAAGGCCAAGGTCTTTGATATTTGGTATGAAGCTTCATCTGGTGGACCTCTACCAAGATTGTTCAAATTATAGCCCTGGGACCAAAATGCCCCCCCCCCCCCCTCCCCCCCCACCACACCCCCACCCCCCCCCCCCCCTCCGGGGCCCTTTGGTTTTACATAGACTTATAAAGGGAAAATCTTGAAAAATCTTCTTCTCTGAAACCACAAGGCCTAGGTCTTTGATATTTGGTATGGAGCTTCAGCTAGTGGACCTTTACCAAGATTGTTCAAATTATAGCCCTGTGGCCAAAAATGCCCCCGCCTCGGGGCCCTTTGGTTTTACATAGACTTATATAGGGAAAATCTTTAAAAAAAAAATCTTCTGTGAAACCACAAGGCCTAGGTCTTCGATATTGTGAAATTTCATCTAGTGGACCTCTATCAAGATTGTTCAAATTATAGCCCTGGGGCCCAAAATGCCCCCGCCCTAAGACCCTTTGGTTTTACATAGACTTATATAGGAAAATCTTTAAAAATCTTCTTCTCTGAAACTGCAAGACCCATGTCTTTGATATTTGGTATGGAGCTTCATCTAGTGGACAATCAAGCCTTTATTGATATTTGGTATGAAGCTTCACCTTTTTAGACCTCCCTCAACATTATACACATTATAACCTTGGGGTCAATAATGGCCCTCCCCAGGGCCCACTTGTTACTCTATGGATCAGGTGAGCGATCCAGGGCCATCATGGCCCTCTTGTTATGATTCTCATTTGTTTCAAATGAAGTTCATAAGGACAGGAAACATATCTGCAATTCATCCATAATAATGCTGTGTTTCTTGACTGTAAAAATTGCATTTTTAGGCAGGCGTTAGCCCGAATATAGTCACCGTAAACCTCGTACATCAGATTTTGTGCACCTCTTTAGACATTCCTTCTTGTAGTCCTCCGCTCAAAAAAATAAAAAAAAAATAAAATACATATTAAAATATGAAAAAGCAGTATACGCAACGAATCCTATCAAGTTCGACCAGACTGTTTGAAAAATGAATAATGTTTGTAAAAATAGACCTGTTTATTAGATTTTACGAAAAAAAAAATGCGCTGAAAGCTGAGTAAAAAAAAAATCCGGCACTATTTTTCTACACCGTTGCTGTTTATGCTTGAAATCATTCCCTTTCATCCCTCAGTTTCTGAACAGAACCCTTCTAGTTTTGATATTCAGTGTACCAATTCTTATAGAAAGGTGTTTTGTTCAAGTCATTGACAGTTGGCAAACGGTGTAGAGTCTGAAGATGCTGCTTGTCACATGCCGTCTGATCTGGATCTATAAGGTTTGTATCGGTATATGTATCTGAATCGGTATCTGCAGCGATGTACAGGGTTGAAAGGGTTGACACGCTTCTCTGAACTGATCGACATCAAACATAGTATTCCGACCGCTTTGAAGAGGTCTAATTAAATGTATAATTTCAAAATAGAAATTTTATTCGCTGTGAGTTTACATGAAGTTCCGTGCTTTAAGCAAATAATGAAGGTCCTGATCAGATGCCACATTCTGTGGCCTGTAATCAGGGTCATCAGTGTTTTCGAATGTCTCAGTAAAGGGACGCTTGGCACTGATGGGCAAACCAAGTTGAAGTTCATAAAACGCAGCATCTGATCGAGGCATACACTATTAATTTAAAATGCAGAAATTGAAGGGTCAAACGACTGACATGGTTTAAGCACAACTTTTTTTTTTTACTTCTTTTGCTTCTTGTTATGTTCCCACTTCCAAAGGAAATGGGAGGCGTGTCCGTTAGGCTTAGACATTTTTACAGAGGGGGAACAGAACAGAACTTTATTTAACTAACTGCACAGGTTATCTCGAGCATGAAAAACAAAAACGAACAGGCTCGTTTATTTATTTATTTATGTTTGCATTTCCTCCGTCGGATTTGGTATGTCTCCCTTTTCGACTAAGCCATTTAAACCATTTGGGATCTAGCCACTACAGAATCATTTGGCCTAATAAATCAACCTCCCTCAGTATTTTGATTTTATTTGAAAACATAAAATTGTATAAATAAAGTTTGCTCCGACTCAGTGATCAAATGCAGCGGAATACGAGTGTGTTGAAAACATCAGTATTATCACGAGTGCGATGCACGAGTGAAATATCTGATGTTTTCAATACACAGAATGAAAATTTGTAGGTTGTCCTCAGTGTATAGATATGTGATCGTCAGTCGGCCCCCGCCCATCGGGGCTTAAAAAATAGATAGGCTGCATGATGCTTCCACGTAGCGCACACGAGTACTGGTAAACAGCTTAGAGGTCCTAAACCTGCCCAGGTAAAGCGGTGCGAGTCGGACCGTCCATGCTTATAAACCCTATTGGTTTCATTGGGCGACAGGGCTTGAGATGTCATTTCATCTCAATGTCGGGTAGATGTCCCACACAATTGTAAGCAGCCTCTCAAAAATGACCTATACAGTGTTGACGGGGACCTTAAACCTCAAATCAAACAAACAAACAGTGTGATCGTCAGCAAAGTTGGTGGAAATCAATTCAGATACAGGAAGGTGCATGTAAATAAATAAATAAATAAATAAATAAATAAATAAATAAGTAAATAAATATAAAAAAATAAACAACAGTTTCTTCCAGCTAGAAAAAAGAGTCAACTTCTTGGAGACCTGCATCGTGTCTGTGGTCTTTTATTGAAATAGCCCGTTTGAAGATAAAAACACTCAATGATAAATTCAAAAGCAATTACGTGTGACTAGAGCGTAAAAAGACTTTAGTCATTATTTTTTTCAAGCTTTAACTAAAGAGCGTTGTAAATAGATGACATTACTCGCCCGAATTCAGTACTTTCAGTACTTTGATTCTAACCTCAATTGAAGGTTGTTGGTTGGAATATTGTCATAATAATATAAATATTAACATAAAATCGGATTTATAAAGGCACTATAAGAGCATGTTTACGTGGTGAAAACGAAATTTGATAAAATGTAGCCAATATTGTTTGTAGGAATGTACATACTAATAATAATAATATTATTAATAATAATCATAATAATAATAATAATATCACAACAACTACAACTACTGCTTCTACTACTACTGATAATAATTTTAATAATGAAAGCAATGATGAAAATAATTAAACTACTACTACTGCTACTACATGTGCCCCTGCCCATCGGAGTTTGCAGAAATAAAATGTGCTGCATAATGTTTCCACGCAGAGCTGAAACCGACCACACAAGAGTACTGGTAAACCGCTTGATCGGTCTAGGCCTGCCCAGGCAAAATGGTGCGAATCGGACAGCCCCTACATATAAACATTTTGGTTTGTTTGGGCGTCAGGGCTTGAGATGACAATTCACCTCAATGCGGGATAAAAGCGTCACAAAATTGGAAGCAAGCTCTTCAAAATGACCTAAATAGTGTTGACGAGGATTCAAACAAACTACTACTACTAATTCTGCTACTTATGATAATGATACCTTTAATACGAAAACAATATAATACTAATTATACTCTAGCTACAACTCTTACAAGTCTGCTCAGGAAAAGTGGTGCGAGTTGGAACGTCCATGCACCTAGACCCTATTTATGTATTGGTTTCATTGGGCGGCAGGACTTGAGATGTCATTTCATCTCAATGTAGGGTAAAACTCCCGCAAAATTGGCAGCAGCGTCTCCAAAATTACCTATATAGTGTTGTCGGGGACGTAAAATCTCAATTCAAGCAAACAATACTACACTTGTTACTACTCCCACTACTTCTACTACTACTGCTACTACTACAATAATAATAACGATAATAATAATTTCAATAATCCAAACGATGATAATAATACTCATACTTACTACTATTTCCGACATTACTTCCACTGCTACTGCTACTTTTACAACAAGTATTATGATTATTATTATTATTATAAGTGTTGGAAAAAATGAATAAAAACTTGCTGAAAAATCATCAGTAATAATAACAAATACAGAAAACGATGATTCAGTTAATAATAATAATAATAATAATAATAATAATAATAATAATAAGTAATTTGGTATTGGCCCAGTTTTTGTTTGTTTGATTTGAGGTTTTACGTCCCCGTCACACTGTAAAGGTCATATTGGCCCAGTTACAGGTCTGAGTCTGCTGTAATGGCCCGAGGCGGCAAGCCGTTAACAAGTGCGGTGCACATTCTTTCGCCAGAAATTGACAACTGCCCTTCTTGAATCAGTAAAAGGGAGAGAATGGCCGTAGATAAGATTTCATGATCAAACTCCACGAAAGAATGTTGCCGATCCGCGCAGTTATTGAACCCGCGTCCTCCTGATCGCCAGTCAGACGGGCATCATACGTAGATTCCGAGGCCGGCAGAAATTTGACCTACTGACCTAGTTTTTGACCTGACATGACCCATATTTGAACTTGACCTAGATATCATCAAAGCAAACGTTCTGGTGAAGTTTCATGAAGACTGATTCAAAACTGTTGCCTCTAGAGGGTAAACAAGGTTTTCAAGAAAATGTATTGACCTAGTTACCTAGTTTTTTTTTCAGACATGACCCATATTCGACTTTGATCCAGATTTTACCAAGACAAAAGTTCGCTATTGGTAAAGTTTGATAAAAAAAAGTAGAAGTAAAACAAAGATCAGGAATCGATACAATTAACTTGCTCCACCCATCAAAGACACCAAAGGGAAAGAAACACAAACATTAAGCGACCAGACCATAATGGAAACCTAAACAAAGGAAGGCCATAAGGACAGTTACTTTCCCACAAAATGGCCATCCAAAATAAAAAGACACAAGTGATACACACAGTAAGTAACAAACAACACCATAAATAAACCGCCACAGAAGAACCGCCTTGGAACGGTAAGTGGAATGATTTCCACTGGGGGGGGGGGGGGGGGGCTTAAATCGATTTTACGTGGCCACAATCCTCGCCCTTACTTCCGTCGCTATTTAGACAAATTATTTGTTCAGTCCGCATGAGGGCCTCCTAACTAATCAGTGCAACATCTCCGTGAACACAAAAATCAAAGAACCACAGAGGTGAGACAACGGTGAGGACTCGACAGCAAGAAACCACTGAAATGCTGGAGCAAAAGAAAACCAACAGTTAGACTCCGATGGGCCCAAAGATTGATACAAAACTGTGTCCTCTGGAGGGTGAACAAAGCAAATGTTGACTACGCACGTTGCACGAGGCACGCCGCACGTAGGACGGACAAAGGATGGTCACAATAGCTCACCTTGAGCATTGCTCGGGTGAGCTTAACATGCAAAACGGCATAAAGGACAGGATATAAATGTAAGTGTTAGAACAAGAATAAGATGTGTTTGTGACCTGCATTTCATGGTTCACTGACTTCTTTAAAGTAGGTCACAGATCAAAAGTTGTGGATGAGTGGGAAGCCCTTGTCACAAGGAACCTATAGACCAAATATGAAGGTTGTATCTGAAAAGGTTCAACAGTTATGACTCATTGTTTGTTTTTTTTCTTTAAAGTAGACCACGGGTCAATGTACATGTAATTTTTTTCTTAACTGTAGGTCAAAGGATAAGGTCATGGGTCTTTTTTAAAAAGAGTGGAAAACCCATATCAAAAGGAACCTACATGCCAAATATGAAGGGTCTATCTGAAACGGTTCAAAAGTTATGGCCACTATTTTTTTTTTTTTTTTTTTTTGGTCATTAATAAAGTAGGTCACAGGCCAAGGTCAAAGTCAAATGTATTTTTGTATGAGTGAGAAGCCCTTGTCACAAGGGACCTAGATGCCAAATATGAAGGCTCTATCTGAGAAGGTTTACAACAACGCAATCGGCATGTTAGCAATCGGTCCTCATCCAGACGTACTTTTGATGTTGTTTGAGACGAATATCAAATACGTGCCGAAAGCTTTATTGCACCGTTTTGAACTTTCCATCACGTGCTTCTGGACCGGTATTTGAGATGATTGACAACCGTCTTTGGACGTTTTAAGCGTGGGCGGGACAATAGCGCTGTCAGTTAATGTTACAATCGATTTTAATACTGCTCAAAAGAAGATTGTAGATACTCGTTAAAACCTCGAAGCGGTTCTTACCAGCAGTACCCACAATCTATAGTCTGCTCAAAACAAAGATTGTGGATACTCGTTAAAACCTCTAGATGGCGACAGGGCTTGAGATGTCATTTCATCTCAATGTTGGGTAAAAGTCCCACAAAATTGGAAGCAACGTCTCCAAAATGACCTATACAGTATTGACGGGGACGTTAAACCTCAAATCAAACAAAACAAACAAAACCTTGAGGCGGTTCTAACCAGCAGTACCCACAAGCGAATATATATTCTCCTCAAATTGTGGCCCCCGCCCATAGGGGCTTGAAGAAATATATGAGCTGCATGATGCTGGCACGCAGAGCTGAATTCGGCCCGCACACTAGTACTGGTAAACAGCTTAGAGGATCTAAGCCTGTCCAGGAACCGCGGTGAGAGGCAGACCGTCCATGCTTATAAACCATATTGGTTTCATTGGGCGACAGGGCTTGAGATGTCATTTCATCTCAATGTCGGGTAAAAGTCCCACAAAATTGGAAGCAACGTCTCCAAAATGACCTTTACAGTGTTGACGGGGACGTTAAACCTCAAATCAAATCAAATATTTTCCTCAAAACAGACTGTGGATACTCGTTAAAACCTCGAGGCTGTAGCAGAAACAAAAAAGAACAATGGATGAACCCCTGTATATACATGTATGAAAGTGGCCGAGCCGGCACTCGACATTGAATCAAGCGTGGTATCTCAATGGTATAGTGCACCTGCCTGTGATGCTAGAGGCCCCCAGTTTGATTCCCGGCAGCGGTAATAAAACTGCGGTGTCCGAACATGCCGCAAAGTGCATCGTCCTCCGCATCGGGACGTTAACTGGGGACCCCCTGCACGTGCAGGGAGGCCCATTCTGTGCAGGTTAAAGATCTATTCGTTATTACATTTTTTTTTTGGGGGGGGGTTTGGGTTTTACGGCCCTTTCAAGATTATTTCACTCATATCGAGCCGATCGTTAATCATAGGTGGGCGAAACCGGAGTACCCGGAGAAAAACCACCTGACTTTCCGTTGCATAACTTGGCATCTCACACGTGACCCGAGCGAGGCTCGAACCCACGGCGGTGAGAGACCTGATGACTAAGAGTCAGCGCTCTTATCCATTAGGCCACGGAGGCCCGTTCGTTATTACATGATTACTGTGTATGTTTTCATCCTGCAAACCTGGATCGGCAATGACCGATCACACTAGAATTGAAAACGCTCCAATGTTGATTCGACCGATATACATTTTAGATAGAAATAGTAGAAAAAATGAATTGGAGAGGAGCAAATTCTTTCCTTTAAGAAAAGAAAATAAATAAATGAAAAAAAAATCAGAAAATAAATAAATAAAAAAAATATTTGTCACTTAATTGCTCGACTCGATGGTTACTGATTTTTGCGTGCCCCCCCCCCCCCCCCCCGGAGACCTGTTTGGTCCACACTTTTAAATTTTGAAATCGTCCTGCACAACTTCATTTTCATATCTGTCTAGTGGTTACTGAGAACTTATCGGGCCAAAAATTGGGCGGAAAAAAGAGAAGAAACCCAGAAAAACTAATGTCTCGTTTTGGAGACTTAACCCTTATCCTGCTGAATAAATTAATTTAGCCACACCCATTGCTGACTATCAAAGCATCATGCAGCCCATGTTTTTCTTCAAGCCCCGATGGGCGGGGGCCGCAACACTGTACAGGTCATTTTGGAGACGTCCCTTCCAATTTCGTGGGACTTTTACCAGACATTGAGATGAAATGACATCTCAAGCCCTGTCGCCCAATGAAACCTATAGGGTTTATATAGATGAACGGTCTGACTTGCAACACATTTCCTAGGCAGGCTCAGAACCTCTAAGCTGTTTACCAGTACTTGTGTTCGGTCAGCTCTGCGTGGAAACATCATGCAGCTCAGTCTATTTCTGCAAGCCATGATGGGCGGGGCTATTCACAGAAACAGTAGGAAGTTCCAACGTTGAGTGGTAGGGGTTAAAATTAAAAAGGTTTGTTTTTATGGTTCGTATCAACTTCGAGACTATGAAGATGTGCAGGCTTACTTATAATCACAGTGTTGGGAACAGAACTTTATTGAGCATCAATGATGGGAAATGCCGAATCCGGCGTATTTTTACGCCAGATTTTGCGTAAAGTTTCCAGTCGTGGCCAGTATTTTTTCTCCTGTCGCGTTCGTCTTTTTTTTTTTGACAGCGAGTGCTCAATTGATCAAAGGTCTGTAGGCTGGTGTGTATTGCCAATCGCGACTGCGGAAAAAAATGACAGGTCCATCTTGGGACACTCGGGTGTGCTGTGACAAATCAAGCATGTGGATGATTAACACTTACTGAATGTTTTGCTTCCCGGATTTTTGTACACACACTTGGATTATCGGTAATTTGATTGTTGAGAAAATGTCGGGGCATAATTAAAGAAAGCGATCATTACCTATATTATGATAAAAAAAAAAAAAAAATAACAAAAAAAAAAAAAAAAACAGAATCGTCGATATTGCGATTCCCTATCTAACACCATTATCCATACCATCAACAAATAACAAAATGCGTTAAACTGGCAAAATAAAATCAATTTTTGGCTATTAAACTTTAAAAAAAGAATAACCAAACTAATCATAACTGAAGTTTATTTTATCAGATGCATTAGTTTGAACTTTAAAAATTGATTCGAAAATAAACAATTTTTATGTGGAAGTTCGCCATTGCGACTGACCGGAGAAATGACCCGAATTACATATGATTCAAGCCCCAAAGATCGGATCCTTACGAGACACATGTTCATGGTGCTGCCTGACACAACAGTCTATGATACTGGCACAGCATGCAACGCTTCAGATGTCTGTAAACTTTAGCCATAAACTCCCAAAGCCTGCCCCGGCGAGTCGGACATGCAACGCTTCAGATGTCTGTTAACTTTAGCCATAAACTCCCAAAGCCTGCCCTGGCGAGTCGGACCATCCGAGCATATAAACCATATCGGTTTAACTGGGCGGCAAGGATTGAAATGTCATTTTATCTAAATGTCGGGTAAAATTTCACACAAAACTGGAAGTAATGTCTCCAAAATGACCTAAATAATGTTAATGGGGATGTTAAACCTCAAATCAAGTAAACAAACAATCTTACAGAAAAGCAGAAATATTGGTCAATTAAAGGCTGTTATTGGTCACATGAAATCTGACGGGAATGACTTGGCAGATTTTTCACATTTTTCAAAAGGGGACAACTTTCGGAACTTCCTGTTTGCTTTTCTATAAGCTTTGTCCCACGAAAAAGGGGTCTACTCTTAAAGGAAAGAATTTGCTCCTTAGGAGCAAATTCTTTCCTTTAAGAGTTGACCCTTATTGACATGGGAGACTAAAATATGCTTGAAATAGTTGCCTCCCCTGAAGGTGTATGCATTCCACTGAAAGTCTGAAAAAATATATTTGTTCGACTCGACGGTTAGTAAAATATTTGGGTGGATTTTTGCGTGTTTTTTTCGTGATTTTATGGGCCCACCCTTTTAAATTTTGAAACCTTCCTCACAACTGAACAAAAAATAGGCGGGAAAAAAGAGAAGAAACCCAGAAAAACAAATAAGTCTTAACCCTTATCCTGCTGAATATATACATTTAGCCACAGCCATTGCCGAGTGTCAAACATTAAAATTTCACAAGCTGCATGGCAAACAGTGTAGGACCTCATCTCTGTTTGCAAAAGTAGGGGTTGTTATCGGTTAAATATACACTAAGTAGAAGTAAAACAAAGATCAGGAATTGCCACTTTATAACTGAG
Organism: Lucinisca nassula; assembly: GCA_963580285.1. NCBI lineage: Eukaryota > Metazoa > Mollusca > Bivalvia > Lucinida > Lucinidae > Lucinisca > Lucinisca nassula. The sequence goes on along the minus strand of OY757021.1, from coordinate 43,955,173 downwards.
CCTCCTGTTGTGCCCATTTCTGTTTGTTTGCTTGATTTGAGGTTTAACGTCCCCTTCAACACTGTATTTTGGAGACGTTGCTTCCAATTTTGTGGGATTTTAACCCGTCATTGAGATGAAATGACATCTCGAGCCCTGTAACCCAATGAAATCAATAGGGTTTATATGTATGGGCGGGCTGCCTCGCATCGCTTTGTATGGGCAGGCTTAGATCCTCTAAGCGCTTTACCAGTACTCGTGTTGTCTGCTTGGTAGCCTCATGCAGCCCATCTATTTCTTCAAGCCCCGATGGGCGGGGGCCGACCATTTCTGTATGCATTGGAATTGCACAAGGAGGATAAATTACAAGGGTTTGTGTCAAAAATACATTGTGTATAAAGAAGTTGTTTTGTTAAAGCAAAATGTAGAACAAAGGGTTAATTCTTTCATGGAGGTTTAAAATATTAGGCAATAGTAATTATATATCAGTTCTCAACAAGCTGTTGTATGATAAGCGCTAGGACGTAGCAACACTGAATCAAGACGAGATGCAAAGAACTAAACTCAACCATTATAGATAAAGGTATGCACATGTATGTCATCAGACCGGACAGTCGTCGGCAGTCGCGAGCGGACGACAAAGGCGACCAGCGGAAAGGGGAAGCGTCCCTGACTGCCACCGAGTGTAGGCTGGGAAAATAGTCCCGTACTGAGATCCAAACTTTCGTTAAAGCCCTAAATTCCACTTTCTATGTAAACAGTGTAGACCCCGATTAGACGCCGCGTTCTGTGGCGCCTGATCTGAGTCTCCATTGCTTGCCAAACCTCTCACAGCGAACATTCTCTACTGAAATCATATACGCTTGACTTGATAGATTTTGTAAGGTAACCGGGCGCTAAAAGCACATAGGGGCTACCCCCATCTCGCTAAATGGGATTAGTGTATGAACTGCTCTTCCCAGGGCCTCCAATGTGCTGGCACTTGTCAATTCGACAGGTGTCAGCTGACCAATGGGAATATACTGAACTCTTAATCGGCCGAAGGCACAAATCGCACCCAAGGTACAGCGTTTGTCCTAAGAAACACAGTTCTATAGCGATTTTAGAATTTTGAGTGCAGGAATCAGACCAAAGACGGGCTCTAGTATGTGATGACGTGTTGCCAATTTCGACTGCCAAATGTGTCAGAGCACAGCCCTGTTTTCGAATGTCTGGCCGAGGAAAAAAGCTAACATACATTATCAGTTCTGGCTTCCATTATTCTCTGCCTCCACCCCTGACATGGCAAAGAAAACGCCTTCGGTCACGATGCTTGTTAAAGGGTGATAACGCATGAAATTTTTGAATTTTGAACAGGCATCTAAAGTGAGCCAGGATGGGTGACTAATAGACCAGCCAATTCCGGCTATTGCAAAAAGTCCTAGTACCCGTGCTCTCATCACGGAGACCTGCCTATGCAAGTGGGGTTCAAAATTGGACAGGTGTGTCTTCGTGATGTGTTTGGAGGTATGTGTTTGTTTGGGAAAGGCAGTGATGAGGCTAATCAGCCGTTTTGCAATCCCGCTAATTTTTATTTTTGAATGGTCTTCCAAAAGGCATTTTTAAGGGACTTCCTATTTCCAAATACCTAGCAAATGGTGGATATTGCCGTTGCCCCGCCTATAAAGATATTTAGCGTGTGACCTGTCCCCGTTTGTATGCTCTGTTCTGGCAGTATTTATGCCTTCGCTTTGCCTACTTCAGGGGACTTCATTCTGTTGGTACCTAGGGGGAGCCCAGTACGGGCTTTCTCCCAGGTGCCCTCAGGATGTTGTCCTGACGGGCTCCGTCGAGCCTCCTCTCGTTCCTGAAATAGAAAAATCGGATTAGTGCTTTGGGACCCCATGTGTGCGCTCGGATCAGTGTAGTTGTGTCCAGTTTCTTGTCCCCCGGGGTCCCACCTGTACCTGTAATACAAACAAAAGTCATTAGTGCATATTGTGCTTGTGCTAATATGACCCCGCCATCCTTCACATATTTTGGCTTCCCATTCTGTGCACAGGGCGGGCCGGGCTTGTGAGGGGGGTCCCCCCACAAAGGCACGGTCCGGCTCTTAGGGTAACTTGTTCAAAACCAAGTTAACGGGTGGCGCGGTTATTGTGAAGAATTACCTTCCCATGGGGGCTGCCTGTCCTGCCGCGGCATGTTACCTCATCGGAACACTCATAAGTGCAAAGCACATGAGCCGCAACCACAGTGTCCCGAATCGGCTTGTCGCCGCAGGTTCAAGCATGTCCGTGGGAGTTTTCGGGCTATGGGATTTTCTTATGATGCACCCTTGCCCGTGGTCTGTTATGATGTTGAAGGTATGGGAGGGTCATTGGTTTGTCCTTTGACGGGGGGTAGCCTCGGCGGGGCACCCATAAGTGCAAAGCAAATGAGCCGCAACCACAGTGTCTCGCTTTGACGCCCCCGTCTCAGGTCCAAGTGCATAAGCGCGGTGTGTGGGTAACAAAAGCTGTTTTTCTTATATTACTTCCCAGTAATTTGTGTCTTTAAGGAATTTCTTAACCACCTCGGCTATGGCCGAGCAGTGTTTTTCGGGGGGAGCGAGGAGATCTTGTAGGTGTACCGATTCATATCCTAATTTGAACATTTCAGATTTTATCTCTTCTCGTGCATGGGCGTTTGTTACACATTCAAACAAGATGTGTTGTGTTGTTTCTAGTTCATAGTTATCGCATTTTCTGCATAGACCCGTTGTGTTTCCTAGTTGAGTGAGGTTGGCATTTAGGCCGTTATGGTTAAATCTCAAACGGGAAATTACCACGTCTAATTTTCTGTTGTTGCTAAATTGGTGGGCAGGTTTACCTACTGTGGGCTGGAGGAGTTGGTAATGCCTCCCGGTGTTGGTTGGGTTTCTATCCCATAGAGCTTGCCATTTTCTCGTTATGGCGGTGTCTATGATTGTATAGATCTCCCGTTTTGAAGGGAGAGAAAAATCTTTAATACCTATATCTAGTGCTAATCTGGCTGTTTCGTCGGCCGCCTCATTACCGGGGATGCCGACGTGGGATGGGATCCAGTCGATTTCAATGTCTTGCCCTTCTCTTTTTGCCTTATCTAGTTTAGACAGGATTGAGTCAATTTGGTCAGGTCGTGTTTTGGATTTTCCTGACTGTAGGGCCTGGATAGCGCTAAGGCTGTCCGTGAGTACTGTGGCTTTGGGTGTCTTAACTGTGATGGCCCAGGAGATGGCCCGGTGAATGGCAATCAGTTCAGTTGTGAATACTGAGAGGTGTTGGTTTGTTTTAATCGGTACGTGAAGATTTCTCTCTGGGACAACGAATGCGGCGCCGGTTTTTCCTGTTGTGGGGTCCTTACTGCCATCTGTGTAGATTAGAGTTTTCCCAGCATGGCTGGTGCGAACATAAGAGAGGCTTTTATTTTTCATGTATTCATTTGTATTTTCTTCTTTCCTCCCCAGGACCTGATGTAGGTAACAGGAGGGTGTGTTGTGTTTGAGATCCCATTTGGATCTGTACTTGGGTGCCTGGATCTTATCGGGTATGTTGTGCTCTTTCAGGAGGGCACGGACTTTCTTACAATATGGGTTATAGTTCTTGGCTCTCCTACATGAATAGCAACCATGATCTGTTAATAGATCATTCACTGGGAGGGATTTGCCAAGTGGGGAGGATCTAGCCCAGTATTTTAGTATGAGTTCTTCCCTTCGTAGATGTAGTGGTTTAAGTCCACATTCTACCTCTAGTGCGTTGATTGGGGTAGATCGGTATGCTCTTGTTGCTATCCTGAGGGCGTGGTTTTGAATGATATTCAGAGTTTTAAGGATATTCTCTGACGCGGAGTTGTAAGCCTGGGCTCCATAGTCTAGCTTACTAAGAATAAGGGCTTTGTATAGGATCAGGAGTGTCTTTTTATCAGCTCCAAAGGTGGTACCTGACACTACTCGTAGTAGGTTCAGGTCTTTTTCACATCTTTCTTTGAGATCTTTAATGTGATCTCTCCAAGTCAGATGTTTGTCGAGGATCATGCCCAGAAATTTGATGTTCTGGGCCCATTCTATTTCTCTACCAAAGAGGTATAGTTTGTTTTGAGTGGTCTTCAGATTTCGTCGTTTGCTGAATATGATTGCTTTAGTCTTTAGGTTTGATACTTTGAATCCCCATCTTATACGCTAATTGGTGATTGATTTTTTACATGACCCGTGGCGTCATGCAGTAGATTTTTGACAATCGCTTAGCTCCGCCCTCTCCTGTGGGTTAACCGGTATTGGATGGTGATGTTAAGTATTGATTACGGTCAGTTTGACATTATTGTCACTTGATACACCTATTCTGGTGTAGCGTGTCAGTGTTTTTTGACGTATCTGCTCTTTAATGAACCGACGGGATATGGCGTATTGCTAACTTGCTGGGTGCGTGGTTGTAAAAGTAATGGCCAATATTGATTTTTTCTTAATAGTAGGTTTTGTATGAGTGGGAAGCCCTTGCCACAAGGAACCTACATGCCAACATGCTGTATCTAAAACGGTTCCTAAGTTAAGACCAATGTTATATTTTCTTTAAAGTAGGTCATAGGTCAAGGTCAAAATCTTTGTATGAGTGGGGATTCTTTGTCACAAGATACCTTAATGCAAAATATGAAGGCTCTACCTGAAACGGTTCAAAATCTATGACCGATGTTGAAATTGCTATTTTGGTAGAGATCCACCTAGGCAAAATGCCTGTAATGTTTAACTGGAATTGGCGCACTGGTTTAGGAGGAGTGAACATTTTAAGTAAATTATTTACATTTTTCTATTTTTAAGTCTGGTGGCCTTCTTGTTCTTCCAAGCAGAACGACTTTACCAATTTTGTACAGGGCCAGCTACGCAACATTTATATGAAGTTTGAATTAAATTGGCCCATGAGTAAGGTTTTGGTTTTACGGCCCTTTCCAGATTATTTCACTTATATCGAGCCGATCGGTAATCAGAGGTGGGCGAAAAGCGGAGTACCCGGAGAAAAACCACCTGACCTTCCGTTGCAGAACTTGGCGTCTCACATGTGACCCAAGCGAGGCTCGAACCACAGCGGTGAGAGACCTGGTGATCAAGAGTCAGCGCTCTTAACCACTAGGCATTAGCCCATGGGTATGAGAGGAGTAGTCATTCAATTTTTTTTCTATTTTTAGGGTGGGTGGTCATCTTATTCATCAGAGCGGAACGAATTATCTATTTTGGCGGACAGCATCTCGGCAACATTCCTATGAAGTTTACCCGAAACTGGCCAAAGTTAGCATTTTAAGAAAACTGCTGATGTTTTTCTAATTTAGCTCTAGTGGCCATCAGGTTCATCGGAGTGGAACGATTTTAGCTATATTGGTAGAGGGTCATCTTGAGTAACATTCCTATCAAGTGTGAATGAATTTGGCCCATTGGTATGGGAGATGTTGTCATTTAAATTAAAGTTTGTTCTATTTTAGCTCTGGTGGTCATCTTGTTCACCGGAGCAGAAAGATTTTGGCTAATGTGATAGAGGGTCACCTGAGCAACATTCTTATGAAGTTTGAACGCAATGGGCCCAGGGGTATGGAAGGAGTAGTATTTTAAAGATTTTTTTATTTTTAACTCTGGCGGCCATTTTGTTTATCAGAGCAGAATTATTTTAGCTTTCAACCTTGGCAAAAAGGTCCTGTGCATGGCCGTTAAATTCCTGTATTTAACTCAACCCGAAATACAACTTCGGTGAAGTTGATGTCGCACCTGCTCCCCACCTGCCCAACACAAAAAATAAAGTTTATTTAAGGCAGAAGAAATGAATATAGGGCTTTGAGAAGAATCCATAGCCTATATATGTGAGGTAAAAAAAAACTGACATAGTTCACAACGTGATAAAATGAACTAAAATGATCCCAGAATTATATTCAAAGCATATGAACATCCTCATATCATGGAAACACAAGCTAAGTTTCAAAATGATTAGTATAAAACTGTAAGAGGAGTTGCGATGACGATGTACCTATCATATGTCAATTGAAGGTTAACAATTACTAAGTTCACAATGTGGAAAAAGTGACAAAATTTGATCCCAAGATTAAATCCTAACCATTTGCATAGTCTCATGCCATTGCAAAAACACATGCAAAGTTTCAAAATAATTAGTATAAAACTGTAAGAGGAGTTGCGGTGACAAAGAGGTACCTCCTGTATATCAATTGAAGGTTAAAAATGACTTAATTCACTATGTGCAAAAAGGGAATAAAATATTATGTCCAAACCACATGCACATCTTCATACCATGGTGAAAGCACATGCAAAGTTTCAAAATGATTGGTATAAAACTGTAAGAGGAGTTGCGATGACAAGAGGTACCTATGGTATATCAATTGAAGCTCAAAAATGACTAAGTTCACAATGCGCAAAAAGCGAAAAAAATATTCTGAGAATTATGTCGAAATCACATGCACATCCTCATACCATGGCAAAAGAACATGCAAAAAATCGAAATAATTTGTATTAAACTGTTTTAAACTGTAAGAGGAGTTGCGATGACAAGAGGTACCTATCATATATCAATTGAAGGTTAAAAATGGCACAGTTCACAATGTGGAAATTGTGATAAAATTGATCCGAAGTTAATGTCCAAACCACATGCACATCCTCATACCATAGCAAAAACACACACAAAGTTTCAAAATGATCGATATGAAACAGTAAGAGGAGTTGCGATGACAAGAGGTACCTATTGTATATCATCTGAAGCCTAAAAATGGCTAGGTTCACAATGTGCAAAAAGTGAAAAAAATATTCTGAGAATTATGTCGAAACTACATGCACATCCTCAAACCATGGCGAAAGCAGACGCAAAGTTTCAAAATGATCGGTATAAAACTGCAAGAGCAGTTGCGATGACAAGAGGTACCTATCATATATCAATTGAAGGTTAAAAATGCCTTAGTTCACAATGTGAAAAAAGTGACAAAAAGTGATCGGATGATAAAGTCCAAACCACATGCGCATCCTCATACCATGGCAAAAACACACGCAAAGCTTCAAAATAATCGGTATGAAACTGTAGGAGGAGTTGCAAATACAAGACACCCAGTGTAAAATGTTGACGGAAAGACGGACGGACAACCGGACTGACGACCGGATGGATGGAAACTTGCACGCCTATGTCTTCCTGCTAAAGCAGGTGCGACAAAAACTGTAGATTCTGATCAGACGTCACAGAATCTGGGCCTACACTGTTAGCAGATGTCCAAGTACATGAGTCAAGTCCGGATTTAACAGGTTACCCTCTTAACACCCTCTTAACATTGCACTCTGACGCCATAAGCGTGGATAGCGCAGCTATTACTTACATATTATATTCCTGAAAAGGTGATAGTGAATGTATTAATTCTATTATACCGAACAAAACTACTGATATCAGCGAGGCAGTTCTAACGTGTCCCTACAATCTATGTTTTGATCAGAAATTAGTAAAATATCAGGATTTTTATCTGAACAAATCCCTTTTGGGGGGGGGGGGCTAAATTTTTTCAATATATTTGAATCGGCGTGTTTTCGAAATGTTAAATATGAAGCGATAGCCATTTAACTAATGTAGTGTCAGCTTTGTACATCCACCATAGTGCATTGAAAAGGTTGGGTGATGTTCAAGTTATAAAGTAGAAGTATAACAAAGATCAGGAATTGATACAATTAACTTACTCCACCCATCAAAGACACCAAAGGGAGAGAAACACAGACATTAAACGACCAGACCATAATGGAAACCTAAACAAAGGAAGACCATAAGGGCAGTTACTTTCCCACAAAATGGCCAAATGGTCATCCAAAATAAAAAGACACAAGTGATACACACAGTAAGTAACAAACAACAACATAAATAAACCGCCACAGAAGAACCGCCTTGGAACGGCCAGTGGAAAGATTTCTACTTGGGGGCTTAAATCGATTTTACATGGCCATAATCCTCGCCCTTACCTCTGTCGCGGTATACACTAATTTTGTTTAGTCCGCATGAGGGCTTCCTAACTCATCAGTCTAATATCTCCGAGAACATACAAATAAAAAAACTACAGAGATGAAACAAGGTTTAGGACTCGACAGCATACAACAACAGAATTGCTTGAGCAAAAGAAAATCAGCAGTTAGACTCCGAGGGGCCCGACCAAAGACGGAGCATCAGGCGCCAACCTACATAAAGAATACTAAAATAAGATTCCATTTATGTTTTTAAGCTGGGACCGTCATATAATCTTAGGCCCGACCCACCGGTGTGCAATCAAAGAGGGAGGCAAAGTTGCCAACCGTGATTGGGTTAACCAGCATGCATGCAGTCTGTTTTATAACATTTATCTTGTACCCAATCTTTATATATCGACGAACGATTTTACGAAATTTGGGTTCTAAAGTCATTACAGGCATGTATTTTTCTAAATTTATATACTAAAGTGTTTGAACGTCTTGTGTTCAAATACCTATATAATCATTTACACCGTCATAACTTAATTTCTTCACTCCAGTCTGGCTTTATGCCAGGTGATTCTACAGTAAATCAGCTTGCTTATCTTTATAATACCTTTTGTCAATCACTTGATGCTGGGAAGGAAGTTCGGGTTGTCTTCTGTGACATCAGCAAGGCATTCGACCGAGTTTGGCATTCAGGATTATTACTTTAACTTCATGCAGCTGGTGTCACAGGCGAAGTTCTGGGCTGGTTTAAAAGTTATCTTTCAAATCGCAAGCAGAGAGTTATTCTTCCAAGCGCAGTATCTGACTGGGCTTTTATTCAAGCAGGGGTTCCCCAGGGATCTATCTTAGGACCATTATTGTTCCTTTTATATATCAATGATATTGTTCATGATATTGGTTCTAACATTCGTCTATTTGCAGATGATACTAGTCTCTTCATTATTGTAGAAGACCCCATCACAGCAGCTGCATGTCTTAATAATGATCTTGATAAAATTTCACAATGGGCCGCTAATTGGCTGGTAACTTTCATTCCTTCCAAAACTGAATCCTTATTAATTTCACGCAAAACAAACAAAGATCGACATCCACCAATTTTTATGCAAACACACAAAATATCAGAAGTGGATCGCATAAACACTTAGGCATTATTCTCTCTAATGACTGTTCTTGGCATCAACATATTAAATATATAACAGATAAAGCATGGACCAGAATTAATATAATGCGAAAACTAAAATTCAAACTTGACCGTAAATCTCTGGAAACTATATATATTGCATTTATCAGACCACTACTTGAGTATGGTGACATAATATGGGACAACTGCACACAATACGAAAAAAACGAACTCGACAAAATTCAAAACGAGGCAGCCAGAATAGCAACTGGAACAACAAAATTAGTTTCTATACATGCTCTTTACTCAGAAATAAGATGGGATACTCTCCAGCAGAGACGAAATAATCACAAGCTAGCTTTATTTTACAAGATGACCCACGACTTAACCCCTGAATACTTATCATCTCTTGTCCCTGAACCCATTAGTAATATTTCCCGTTACAATTTACGTAATTCTAACAATATCAGAACCATAAATACGAGAACAAGTCAGTATCACCAATCATTCTTACCATCTACAGTAAGAAGTTGGAATGACTTGCCAGTTGAAGTCCAACAGTTCAATACAATAAGCTCCTTCAAAAACTACTTAAATAAAGATAAAATACAAGTCCCCCATTATTTCTACGCTGGTAACAGAAAAGCTCAGATTCTGCATACTCGCTTGCGCACAAACTGCAGTTCTTTAAATTTACACCTTTTTATGAAGAATATTACTGACTCTCCTTTATGTAGCTGCGGTAGTGTAGAAGATGCCCAGCACTTCTTCTTCCATTGTCATAAATATCAAGCTCAACGAATCGAACTCTTAAACTCTATTTCTTTGTTTCTGACACCAACTTTACATCTTTTATTACGCGGAGACCCGACACTAGCCCTAGAAACAAATACAATAATATTTGAAAAAGTCCAAAAGTTTATAGTAGAAACCAAGCGATTTTGACTTATTGTGTTGTGTATAGGACCGAGAAAGCTCTTTGCGAATGCTACTGTAACAAACTTCTATCTCGCTGACCTGGTTGACGATGTAAGCTTGTGCCCTCTCTCTCCTTTTTATTCTTATATCTTATTATCATTATTTATATACATATCATAATTACTATTATTAGAGTAGTCGCTCTAAATAGTTTTCACAGTTTTTTATTATACTAAAATATTGAATTATCTTTTTATGTTTTTTTTATTTATTTATATATATTATATTTTTATTATTATTATTATTATTATTATTATTATTATTTCATATCTCTCTTTGCATTGGCATCTTGAACACATTTTCCTACTGGTATCGCTTGTGTAGCTATTTTTATATTATATTGCTTATAACTGTACGTTGTCTCAAAAACGGGTCAAACTTTATTTTTTCATTCAGCGATATTCTCTTATGTACAGTAAAATGGTGACATTTTGTCTTAGGCTATCAACTGCCATCAAATTAACAGCTGATATATATTACGGGAGAAGAACCTTATAAGTATCCATATGCTTCCGTTCTAATCCTGTCATTATTTCATGTGTTGTGTATATCTGTGTTGTATATCGAAGAATGAAATAAAAATATGTTTAAACTAACACCCTCTTAACATTGCACTCTGACGCCAAAATAAAAAGACACAAGTGATACACACAGTAAGTAACAAACAACAACATAAATAAACCGCCACAGAAGAACCGCCTTGGAACGGCCAGTGGAAAGATTTCTACTTGGGGGCTTAAATCGATTTTACATGGCCATAATCCTCGCCCTTACCTCTGTCGCGGTATACACTAATTTTGTTTAGTCCGCATGAGGGCTTCCTAACTCATCAGTCTAATAACTCCGAGAACATACAAATAAAAAAACTACAGAGATGAAACAAGGTTTAGGACTCGACAGCATACAACAACAGAATTGCTTGAGCAAAAGAAAATCAGCAGTTAGACTCCGAGGGGCCCGACCAAAGACGGAGCATCAGGCGCCAACCTACATAAAGAATACTAAAATAAGATTCCATTTATGTTTTTATGCTGGGACCGTCATATAATCTTAGGCCCGACCCACCGGTGTGCAATCAAAGAGGGAGGCAAAGTTGCCAACCGTGATTGGGTTAACCAGCATGCATGCAGTCTGTTTTATAACATTTATCTTGTACCCAATCTTTATATATCGACGAACGATTTTACGAAATTTGGGTTCTAAAGTCATTACAGGCATGTATTTTTCTAAATTTATATACTAAGTCACCATAGAATTCGAGTTCCGAAAGGCCTTGTTGCAGAAGTATTTTAAGTCCAACATTGAATTTTGAAACCAAATCAGAATGACGTCTATAAAACTTAGAAAAGGCTTTACGCAGTTTATGATACCGATACCCCCGATTAAGAAGTTTAGCGATTACTAATTTATTACGAGTGTCATGCGCTAAGGAAATTTCTAGAGCAGCAGACAGTCTAGTTTCACGCTATAAGCCTTCAAGTGCTAAACATTTCTAAAGCAGCAGACAGTCTAACTGTTTTATAAATCTTCAAGTTCTCAGGAAATTAGTGCTAAGGAAATTTCTGGAGCAGCAGACAGTTTAGCTTGTTAATTAGCCATCAAGTGCTAAGGAAATTTATAGTGCAACAGACAGTCTAGCGTAAAGCTATAAACCTTCAAGTGCTAAGGAAATTTCTAGAGCAGCTGACAGATAAGCTTGTTTATTAGCCTTCAAGTGCTAAGGAAATTTCTAGAGCAGCGAACAGTTTAGCTTGTTTATTAACCTTAAGTTGCTTATCAAATTAAGCAGACAACATTTTCATTGTGCATGTGAACTTTTTGCCCAGCAGCCAACGCACATAAGATGTCAAACTTTACTTTCTTTGACTAATAAGAACAATATAAATGTACTTTGAAAATGCTGTCTGCTAAATGTGGTACTTGAAGGCTAATAAACAAGATGAAATTGTGACTTGTCTAGCCGATTATTACAGTAAAATTACAATATTAAGACCACCTTTGGGAACAGTCCCAAAGATTGGCCCTGAGCAGAGGGCAGTGTGTGCATACAACACGAAGAAAACATAACTGCACTCTTCTAAATAAGCTTTTTAAAGCAGAAATAGTATTAATTTTAGGAAGTCCTAATAGCGGAATACCACTGTAAATAGGTACAAATATTAGAAATGAAGGATAAAATCTAAGTAACGATATCAACTGGTAAAGGATATTTGATACTTTCAGTGTAAGATTGATTTATATTTCACCAATGAACACCAAAGTAAGTATTTTCACGAGTGGTGAAGCAACTTTTGAAAATACTAATTTTGGTATTCATGAGTGAAGTAAATATTGATCTTACATGTTTTCTGTTTCTTTCATGTGTTAAACTGTACTTTTTTACGCAATTCCAAAGTGTCAACCGTCGCCGCAAAGAACCAACTTTTTCATGGCAATTTTGTGATGAGTTTGAGGTGTTCAGCGGGTTTAGATGGTAATGTTTACATCTGGAAAATAGCTAGAAATGTTATTTTATCAAATAATTCACTTGAAATTTGCATTCAAATGATGTCCATAGTTGCTAAGCTTATCTGGGGTCGCATACAATGTAACATTGGGGCTAAAAGTGACGTCATCAAATCTTAATGATGCTTCTTGTTCATCCATATCTCAACTCAGAACAATATTCATGGTGATTACTGTCCTAAGTTAGGATATAGAAGAACATTTGCAAGCTTGTGTCCATCGATATCTCCTTCGGCACAATATTCACGGTGTTAGGATACAGAAGGACACTCATAGGTTTATGTATATCTATATCTCAACTCAGAACAATATTAATGGTGATTATTGTTCCTGAGAAAGGATATAGAAGAACACTAGAACACTCACAGGTTCATGTCTATCTCTCAGAACAATATTAATGGTGATTATTGTTCCTGAGTAAGGATATAGAAGAACACTCACAGGTTCATGTCTAGCTATCGCTCTACTCAGAATAATATTAATAGTGATTATTGTCCCTGAGTTAGGATATAGAAAGACACTCACAGGTTCATGTCTATCTATCTCTCAACTCAGAACAATATAAATGGTGATTATTGTCCCTGGGTTAGGATGCAGAAGGACTCTAGCAGGTCCATGACCATCTACAGACCAGCTACCGGTAATAAGCCATATTTTTTTTTTCTCAGCGGTAATAGGCTTTTTTTTCTCGGAGAACAAGCGAGATATTTCTCTGAGAAGTAAAAAATTTCGCGTTTCAAAGCGGTTAATTTCTCTGCGAAACGCCGCAAAATTTCTCCGCGAACATCGCTTTTTCTCGGAGAAAGCCAATTAGTGCAGGTGAAGTCGTTCACGATGTTTCTCCGCGAAATCTTCCTATACTTACATGTATATTTGTTAATGTGCATGTATTTTTTATCATGCATTAAAATTTGGTACACAAATTTTGAAGCATATGACGAAATGCATGTTCTTTGTACAAAGATCGACAACTCTAACGATCGTAAAGTATGATTTTGATCCGGTTGGAATCATAATGATTTGCATCTTATGCACTTTACAATGCTGTATGAACATGATGAATGTTTTCTGTGTTCCTTTTTTACTGTTGTGTAAACGCTTCATAAATTGAAAACTGTTGATTTTCTATCGGTTCACCATATTGGGAGTACTTTATTTTTTTCTCAAGTAAATACTTTAGAAAAATCAAACTCAATGTATATAATAACGGGGATCCTGCTTGTACATGTATGTGTGGGCGCTGATCTCACTCTACATTTTGGTTGATCTTTTTCTTACACTGCGAGTAATTAAACATCACTGATGCTTACACTTAAGCTCACATGTAGCCCGAGTGAGAGATCTAATGTTTAGGAGTAGGCCACGGAGGCCCTCTTGTGTTTCTTGCCTTTACAATTCAATTTTACTCATACATGTACATTACCCATTTCAGACTGGAAACCCCTAAATGGGTACCGTGGCAAACAGTGCAGGCCCAGATCAGACGCCGCAGAACGTGGCGTCTGATCTGGGTCTACACTGTTTGCAAAAAGTTCGGCCATTTTCCTAATAAATTTGGAAGAAAACACAACCTGAAACCCCTAAATTTTGAAATGGACTCATGCTATATATAAGGAAGAAGATTCCATTTGGTACAAAAAGGGTTTAGTTGGGGAAATTGCGCGGCAAGCATTCCAAGGCTGCATATAAGTCTGATCTCTAACTTGGAGCAGAACTACTAAATTGTCCAAGATAATCAGCGAAGTTTTTACAGACGTGCAACCTGGGTATCCTGTTAAGTCTACTGTACACCCACAAGGTAACTGGCCCCCGTGTTCTAATGGGTAAGAGCGCTGACTCTTAACCCATTCAGTACCAGAAACCCCTAAAGGGGTATCTTGGCAAACAGTGCAGACCCAGATCAGACACTGCAGAATTCGGCGTCTGATCAGGGCCTACACTGTTTGCAAAACGTTAAGCCATTTCCCAAACTAAATTTTTAAGAAAAAACAACCTGACACCCCTAAGTTTCAAAATGGACTCCTGCATATAAGGAGGAAGATTCCATTTGGTACAAAAAGGGTTAATCATCGGGTCATTAGGTCCCTCCGCTGTGGTTTGCGCCTCACTGGGGCCACATATGAGACGCCATGATCTGCAACAGAAGGTGGCCTTACTCCGGTTTTAGCTCAACTCTGATTAGCGGTCCGTTCGAAATAAGTGAAAGAATCTTGAAAGTGTTGTAAATCCACTAAACACCCCGAGGATAACGGGCATCCTTAAAGCGTATTTATTTGTTAGGGGTGGGGGGAGACTTGGTAGCGCAAATAATGCATGCGAATGCAAAGTAGCATGTCCTTTTTCACGGCCTGCATGAAGCATGACGCGATATACGAGGACTGTTCAAATATGAATGCAACTAAGCACATAAAAATGATTCCGTGATAGATTTCGATGAAAAAATTATTTTGTCCCCTCAAAGTATTCCCCTTTAACAGATATACAAACTTTCAGTCTTCTGATCCAATCATTGAATGCATTTTGGTTGTCTTTTCGAGGTATACTATGAAGGCACTGGAATATTGCAGAACCGAGGTGTTTGCGCTTTTCCTGCTTCAGATAGTCTTGCACAATGAACACCTTGTGCGATGACGCATTGTCATGTAGCAATCTGACATTGGCCGAACCAGTTGCGGGTCTTCACTCTTTGAAATATTTCTTCAATTTTCGAAGAACTTTACTAGTTACCATGATATTAACCCTAAATATCCAGACACCTTAACTCCTTATCATACTTGTTCTAAAATTTAAACAAGTACAATTAACTATCCCAATGTTGTGCTTTAAGATAGTTAATTGTACAGTGTAAATGAGATGCCACCTTGTGCAGCGTCTCATCTGGGTCTACACTATTTGCTCATGCCTGTCTATCTGAATAAATATATATATATGGTAAATACTGTAAGTTCCACAGAAATAACTAAGGTTACTGTTCTGCTAGTATAAATTGATTAAATGGTTAAGTGTGATTGCCAGCCCAAAAGTGTGCCTTAAGTTACTGGAATGAAGATCCTGTTGAGATTCTGTGTTCTGTAGCTTCTCATCTGAGATTACACTGTTTGCTTAGGCCTAGCTGTCAGAATACATACACTTACGAGGACTGTTCAAATATGAATGCAACTAAGCACATAAAAATGATTCCGTGATAGATTTTGATGAAAAATTTATTTTGTCCCCTCAAAGTATTCCCCTTTAACAGATATACAAACTTTCAGTCTTCTGATCCAATCATTGAATGCATTTTGGTAGTCTTTTCGAGGTATACTATGAATATTGCAGAACCGAGGTGTTTGCGCTGTACAAATTTTCGACCAGAAAGGTATTTTTCAGCCGCGGGAACAAAAAAAAAGTCACACTGGGCAAGGTGAGGGGAATACGGGGGGTGAGGGAGTTCAACAACCTTTTCCTGCTTCAGATAGTCTTGCACAAAGAACGCCTTGTTGGGGGCCTTCGTTCTTTGAAATATTTCTTCAATTTTCGAAGAACTTTATTTTTGCTAAACTTCGCATTTACAGATTTGCCTTTAGGCACAGCAACCTGAATAGCAGGGCCCTGATTTGAAAAGAATATGGCATACCCGACCTCTTGACGCTCATGGTCCGCTTGGCAATGCATGGGCTTTTGCAATACTTTGTTGCCCATAATTTGTTCTGAATCTTTCGTTTTGGCTCAAAAAAGTGAACCCATGTCTCGTCACCTGTGACGACATTAGCGAAAGACCGTGCATTGTAATTTGGAAACTTTTTAAGTAACTTCTTGGCGCACTGAACGCGTGTCTTTTTCTGCTCATCTGTCAACAGATGGTGAATCCATCTAGCACAGATCTTTCTCATTTTCAAATCCCGTTTCAGAATTGTATGAGCTGCTCCTAATGAGATGCCAACCATACTAGCTATTTGCCTAGTGGTGTATCGTGCATCGGTAGCAACTATTTCTTTCACTCTAGCAACCATCTTGGCAGATGTTGCTCTTTTCGGCCGACGATCATGTGGTGCATCTTCTGTTGAGCCTAGCCCACAGCCGAATTTCTTACATCAACGAAAAACTGTCGGAAAAGACATTTCATTATGCCCATAAACCTAACATTTTTCATCAAAAATGTCTTTGCACCGTATACCAAGAATACAACGATTCTTAATATAGGACCGTATATCAACGGCGTACTCTGACCTTCTTCCAACCATGTTTTGTATTAGCATACAAGAGTAGACAGTGTTTATCGAATGATATACATGGCTTGGGTGAACGGATTTTAACAGGTTTGGTATCAATGTATAGGTAAAATGTTTTTCTACGCTGTGATATTTATTTCCAGGTGATTTTCGCATTATTGCATGAGAAAACGTTCTACTTGCATTCATATTTGAATAGTCCTCGTAGGTGTCTGATTTTTCGTCCATTCGTCCGCAACATAGACCTAGCCTGCGGTGGAATTCATGTGTTCCTCCTTAACTGGTCACTAACTTTGCATTCAAAGCACCGCTTGCTGTACCAATTTGACAGTTTTTAATCATTAATAAATGAGGCGAATCTGAGCTTTTGGTTTTGTTTGTTATGCCCCCAACTTCGAAGAAGTTGTGGGGGCATATTGGTTTTGCCCTGTTCGTCCGTCCGTCCTTCCGCTTACGTCCGTCCCACTTTTTACTGCATAGCATAACTTTAGAACCATGGGTGCTAGGTTTTTGAAATTTCATATATGGATTCCTCATGAAAAAATAATTGACCCGTGTTTTTTTTCTCGTCAGGATTATGCCCCTTTTTTGAGTTATGCCCCTTTGCAAAAAATACTATGAAATCTTGTAAGCAAGATATCTCAAAAACTGTTTGAGCTATTGCCCTGAAACTTTACATGCTGGTTGGGGATGATGAGTAGATGAACTGATTAACTTTTGAAAAAAATCCGAAATTTTTTTCTTGAGTTATGGCCCTTTGAAATTTTTCGCGTTTTAAGTTTGTAAGCAAGATATCTAAAAAAACTATTTGAGGTTTTTCCCCGAAACTTCACAGACTTGTCGGGGATGATGAGTAGATGAACTGATCAACTTTTGAAAAAAATCCGATTTTTTTTCTTGAGTTATGGCCCTTAGATTTTTTTCGTGTTTTCAGCTTGTAAGCAAGATATCTCAATAATTGTTTGAGCGATTGCCCTGCAACTTTACAAGCTGGTTTGGGATGATGTGTAGATGAACTGATTAACTGTTGAAAAAAAATCCTATATATTTTTCTTGAGTTATGGCCCTTTGAAATTTTTCGCGTTTTAAGTTTGTAAGCAAGATATCTCAAAAACTATATGAGGTTTTTCCCCAAAACTTCACAGACTGGTTGGGTATGATGAGTAGATGAACTGATTAACTTTTGAAAAAAATCCAATTTTTTTTTCTTGAGTTATGGCCCTTTGATTTTTTTCGTGTTTTCAGCTTGTAAGCAAGATATCTCAAAAATTGTTTGAGCTATTGCCCTGAAACTTTACAGGCTGGTTGGGGATGATGAGTAGATGAACTGATTAACTTTTGAAAAAAATCCGAAATTTTTTTCTTGAGTTATGGCCCTTTGAAATTTTTCGCGTTTTGGCGTCCTTCCGTCCTTACGTCCGTCCCACTTTTTACTGCATAGCATAACTTTAGAACCATGGGTGCTAGGTTTTTGAAATTTCATATATGGATTCCTCATGAAAAAATAATTGACCCGTGTTTTTTTCTCGTCAGGATTATGCCCCTTTTTTGAGTTATGCCCCTTTGCAAAAAATACTATGAAATCTTGTAAGCAAGATATCTCAAAAACTGTTTGAGCTATTGCCCTGAAACTTTACATGCTGGTTGGGGATGATGAGTAGATGAACTGATTAACTTTTGAAAAAAATCCGAAATTTTTTTCTTGAGTTATGGCCCTTTGAAATTTTTCGCGTTTTAAGTTTGTAAGCAAGATATCTAAAAAAACTATTTGAGGTTTTTCCCCGAAACTTCACAGACTTGTCGGGGATGATGAGTAGATGAACTGATCAACTTTTGAAAAAAATCCGATTTTTTTTTCTTGAGTTATGGCCCTTAGATTTTTTTCGTGTTTTCAGCTTGTAAGCAAGATATCTCAATAATTGTTTGAGCGATTGCCCTGCAACTTTACAAGCTGGTTTGGGATGATGTGTAGATGAACTGATTAACTGTTGAAAAAAAATCCTATATTTTTTTCTTGAGTTATGGCCCTTCGAAATTTTTCGCGTTTTAAGTTTGTAAGCAAGATATCTCAAAAACTATATGAGGTTTTTCCCCAAAACTTCACAGACTGGTTGGGTATGATGAGTAGATGAACTGATTAACTTTTGAAAAAAATCCAATTTTTTTTCTTGAGTTATGGCCCTTTGATTTTTTTCGTGTTTTCAGCTTGTAAGCAAGATATCTCAAAAATTGTTTGAGCTATTGCCCTGAAACTTTACAGGCTGGTTGGGGATGATGAGTAGATGAACTGATTAACTTTTGAAAAAAATCCGAAATTTTTTTCTTGAGTTATGGCCCTTTGAAATTTTTCGCGTTTTGGCATATTGGTTTTGCCCTGTTCGTCCGTCCGTCCTTCCGTCCTTCCGTCCTTACGTCCGTCCCACTTTTTACATCACAGTGAAACTGTCCTCCACATGCAAGGGTTCGATTCCAAATGCAGATGTGATCCTGCAACGCATTTCTGAAGGAGAACTCATTGCTCCATATCCATTATACTACGGTTTAGGATTTGATTCAACGATGACCACATACAAATTTGGACCCATAGTTCATGAACAGTATCTTAGAGCATTACAGTTACATGAAAAACACTGGATAAAAGATGCAAGGTATTATGCTTCTTTGTTTTTCGCGGAAGAATAGTTTGTGGAACTTAATGCATGCTTGCTTAAGACAGGTTGCTCGCTTAATAAAGGTGGCCACTAAGACAAGTTTGACTGTATCTCTAAAACTGTATGAGCTATTATCCTGTAACTTAAAAAACTAGTAGGGGGTGATAAATAAACGACCTGATTAACTACAGCTTTTCTTGTGTAATTTCAGCATTACAGCCACATAAAAACAAGATATCTCAATTACTGTTAGGGACAAGCAGTGTTAGGGTCAAGCAGTTGGGGGCATTGTGTTTCATAAACACTGGCTCTAGTTTGAGTTATGCCCCTTTGCAAAAAATACTATGAAATCTTGTAAGCAAGATATCTCAAAAACTGTTTGAGCTATTGCCCTGAAACTTTACATGCTGGTTGGGGATGATGAGTAGATGAACTGATTAACTTTTGAAAAAAATCCGAAATTTTTTTCTTGAGTTATGGCCCTTTGAAATTTTTCGCGTTTTAAGTTTGTAAGCAAGATATCTAAAAAAACTATTTGAGGTTTTTCCCCGAAACTTCACAGACTTGTCGGGGATGATGAGTAGATGAACTGATCAACTTTTGAAAAAATAGCCATCGGAAGAGATGGCAAATCCCCCGACCAAAAGCCAATATGGCCTTCAGAAGATTGTTCACCAATAGAAAGTGCACCAGAATTAAACCAAATATCACAAAAGTATTGCAGTTATGGCCATCGCAAGATTATACTGTCAGGGAAGTTAACTAAAAAACCAGGGCACTCAGAAATGTGGTTCATGCGCATGACATGCCTGCTTAAGCTCATGTATTTCTGCACAGAGTACCATCAATATGTCTCAAAAGGTATTGGAGATATAGCGATCACAAGCTGGTCATACTGTTATATTGGAAGGGTAGATAACTCAAATACCACAGCAACAACAGTTGTGGTTCTTGCACATGACATCCCTTCTGTACCTTGTATACAATTGTGCCAAGTTCCTTCAATATATCTCAAAGGGAGTTGGAGTTATGGCCTTCACTAGGTTATATTGCCAGGGGAGATAACTAAAAAACCAGAGCACCCAGAGTTGTAATTCTTGAGCATGACACACCTGCTTAACCTCATGTACATCTGCATCAAGTACCACCAATATGTCTCAAAGGGTATTGGAGGTACGGTGGTCACAAGGTTCTCATACTGTTATATTGGAAGGGGAGATAACTCAAATATCATAGCACCCAGAGTTGAGTTGTTGTTCTTAGGCATAAAGCTCCGTCTCAACGTTGTATACAATTGTGCCAAGTACCATCAATATATCTCAAAGGGTATTTGAGTTATGGCCATCACAAGGTTATAATGTCAGGGGAGATAATTAAAAAACCAGGGCATCCAGAGTTGTGGTTCTTGTACGTGACACACCTGCTTAACCTCATGTACAACTGTACCAAGTATCATCAATATATCTCAAAGAGTGTTGGAGATGTGGCCATCACAAGGTAGTGATTCTATATTATTGGAAGGGGAGATAACTAAAAAAACACGGCACCCAGAGTTGAGGTTCTTGTGCATGACACACTGTCTCGGCCTTGTGAACAACTGTGCCAGGTATCATCAATATATCTTAAAGGGTATTGGAATTATGGCCATCACAAAGTTGTCACTCTATTTTATTGGAAGGGGAGATAACTCCAAAACCATGGCAACCAGAGTTGTGGTTCTTGTGCATGACACGCCATCTCAGCCTTGTGAATAACTGTGCCAGGTACCATCAATATATCTCAAAGGGTATTGGAGTTATGGCCATCACAAAGTAGTCATTCTATTTTATTAAAGAGGAGATAACTAAAAAAGTATGGCATCCAGAGTTCTGGTTCTTGCGCATGACACGACGTCTCAGCCTTGTGAACAATTGTGCCAAGAACCATCAATGAATCTCAAAGAGTATAGGAGTTATGGCCATCACAAGGTTGTCACTCTATTTTATTGGAAGGGGGGATAACTCCAAAACCGTGGCAACCAGAGTTGTGGTTCTTGTGCATGACACGCCGTCTCAGCCTTGTGAACAACTGTGCCAGGTACCATCAATATATCTCAAAGGGTATTGGAGTTATGGCCATCACAAAGTAGTCATTCTATTTTATTTAAAGGGGAGATAACTAAAAAAGTATGGCATCCAGAGTTCTGGTTCTTGCGCATGACACGCCGTCTCGGCCTTGTGAACAATTGTGCCAAGAACCATCAATGAATCTCAAAGGGTATAGGAGTTATGGCCATCACAAGGTTGCGTCTACGGACGGACGGACGGACGGACGGACGGACGGACAGACGGACGGACAGACGGACGGACGCCAGGCTGATCGCTATATCCCCCGAACCTATTCGGTCGGGGGATAAAAAATCCGATTTTTTTTTCTTGAGTTATGGCCCTTATATTTTTTTCGTGTTTTCAGCTTGTAAGCAAGATATCTCAATAATTGTTTGAGCGATTGCCCTGCAACTTTACAAGCTGGTTTGGGATGATGTGTAGATGAACTGATTAACTGTTGAAAAAAAATCCTATATTTTTTTCTTGAGTTATGGCCCTTTGAAATTTTTCGCGTTTTAAGTTTGTAAGCAAGATATCTCAAAAACTATATGAGGTTTTTCCCCAAAACTTCACAGACTGGTTGGGTATGATGAGTAGATGAACTGATTAACTTTTGAAAAAAATCCAATTTTTTTTCTTGAGTTATGGCCCTTTGATTTTTTTCGTGTTTTCAGCTTGTAAGCAAGATATCTCAAAAATTGTTTGAGCTATTGCCCTGAAACTTTACAGGCTGGTTGGGGATGATGAGTAGATGAACTGATTAACTTTTGAAAAAAATCCGAAATTTTTTTCTTGAGTTATGGCCCTTTGAAATTTTTCGCGTTTTGGCGTCCTTCCGTCCTTACGTCCGTCCCACTTTTTACTGCATAGCATAACTTTAGAACCATGGGTGCTAGGTTTTTGAAATTTCATATATGGATTCCTCATGAAAAAATAATTGACCCGTGTTTTTTTTCTCGTCAGGATTATGCCCCTTTTTTGAGTTATGCCCCTTTGCAAAAAATACTATGAAATCTTGTAAGCAAGATATCTCAAAAACTGTTTGAGCTATTGCCCTGAAACTTTACATGCTGGTTGGGGATGATGAGTAGATGAACTGATTAACTTTTGAAAAAAATCCGAAATTTTTTTCTTGAGTTATGGCCCTTTGAAATTTTTCGCGTTTTAAGTTTGTAAGCAAGATATCTAAAAAAACTATTTGAGGTTTTTCCCCGAAACTTCACAGACTTGTCGGGGATGATGAGTAGATGAACTGATCAACTTTTGAAAAAAATCCGATTTTTTTTTCTTGAGTTATGGCCCTTAGATTTTTTTCGTGTTTTCAGCCTGTAAGCAAGATATCTCAATAATTGTTTGAGCGATTGCCCTGCAACTTTACAAGCTGGTTTGGGATGATGTGTAGATGAACTGATTAACTGTTGAAAAAAAATCCTATATTTTTTTCTTGAGTTATGGCCCTTTGAAATTTTTCGCGTTTTAAGTTTGTAAGCAAGATATCTCAAAAACTATATGAGGTTTTTCCCCAAAACTTCACAGACTGGTTGGGTATGATGAGTAGATGAACTGATTAACTTTTGAAAAAAATCCAATTTTTTTTTCTTGAGTTATGGCCCTTTGATTTTTTTCGTGTTTTCAGCTTGTAAGCAAGATAGCTCAAAAATTGTTTGAGCTATTGCCCTGAAACTTTACAGGCTGGTTGGGGATGATGAGTAGATGAACTGATTAACTTTTGAAAAAAATCCGAAATTTTTTTCTTGAGTTATGGCCCTTTGAAATTTTTCGCGTTTTGGCATATTGGTTTTGCCCTGTTCGTCCGTCCGTCCGTCCTTCCGTCCTTACGTCCGTCCCACTTTTTACTGCATAGCATAACTTTAGAACCATGGGTGCTAGGTTTTTGAAATTTCATATATGGATTCCTCATGAAAAAATAATTGACCCGTGTTTTTTTTCTCGTCAGGATTATGCCCCTTTTTTGAGTTATGCCCCTTTGCAAAAAATACTATGAAATCTTGTAAGCAAGATATCTCAAAAACTGTTTAAGCTATTGCCCTGAAACTTTACATGCTGGTTGGGGATGATGAGTAGATGAACTGATTAACTTTGAAAAAAATCCGAAATTTTTTTCTTGCGTTATGGCCCTTTGAAATTTTTCGCGTTTTAAGTTTGTAAGCAAGATATCTAAAAAACTATTTGAGGTTTTTCCCCGAAACTTCACAGACTTGTCGGGGATGATGAGTAGATGAACTGATCAACTTTTGAAAAAAATCCGTTTTTTTTTCTTGAGTTATGGCCCTTAGATTTTTTTCGTGTTTTCAGCTTGTAAGCAAGATATCTCAATAATTGTTTGAGCGATTGCCCTGCAACTTTACAAGCTGGTTTGGGATGATGTGTAGATGAACTGATTAACTGTTGAAAAAAAATCCTATATTTTTTTCTTGAGTTTTTTCGCGTTTTAAGTTTGTAAGCAAGATATCTCAAAAACTATATGAGGTTTTTCCCCAAAACTTCACAGACTGGTTGGGTATGATGAGTAGATGAACTGATTAACTTTTGAAAAAAATCCAATTTTTTTTTCTTGAGTTATGGCCCTTTGATTTTTTTCGTGTTTTCAGCTTGTAAGCAAGATATCTCAAAAATTGTTTGAGCTATTGCCCTGAAACTTTACAGGCTGGTTGGGGATGATGAGTAGATGAACTGATTAACTTTTGAAAAAAATCCGAAATTTTTTTCTTGAGTTATGGCCCTTTGAAATTTTTCGCGTTTTAAGTTTGTAAGCAAGATATCTAAAAAACTATTTTAGGTTTTTCCCCGAAACTTCACAGACTGGTCAGGGATGATGAGTAGATGATTAACTACAGCTTTTCTTGTGTAATTTCAGCATTACAGCCACATAAAAACAAGATATCTCAATTACTGTTAGGGACAAGCAGTGTTAGGGTCAAGCAGTTGGGGGCATTGTGTTTCATAAACACTGGCTCTAGTTTGAGGTTTAACGTCCCCGTCAACACTAAAAAGGTCATTTTGGAGACCTCGTTTTCAAATTTTGTGGGACTTTTACCCGACATTGAGATGAAATGACATCTCAAGCCCTGCCTCCCCATGAAACCAACATGGTTTATAAGCATTGACGGTCCAACTTGCACCACTTTGCCTGGGCAGGCTTAGATCCTTTAAGCGGTTTACCAGTACTCGCATGCGGGTCGGTTTCAGCTCTGCGTGAAAGCATCATGCAGCCCATCTATTTCATCAAGCTGAGCTTTTGGTAAATGTCACACATCATTATGGTGTTAATAATCTACATGTATGACTCATATGGAGAACTTTCCTATTCAAATATATTGTAAAATTTTACCACTAAAAACGGAAAATTTTCGGATAAAAATTCTGGCATTTTTTTCATATACGTATCTGCTCAAGATTTTGGGTACACTTTAAAATGACTCGGCGAGGCGGTTCTAACTAGTACCCACAATCTATGTGAGCAGAAATTAGATAAATAATGTATACCCCTGTAAACCCCAGTTAAAAGTGGGGTAGAAGCGGGTAAAAATAAATAAGCGTATTTTCGTGATATGAATAAAAGTTGTCATGAGACTTTTAAAAAGGGATTATACAAAGGAGAAATAAATTACTAAAATGAAATTGTGTAACATGAAAGAATATTTGATTATGATTTAACAATGACTACCATTTGCCTTCGTTTACAAAAACAACACCAAACAAACCAAGAAATAATAATGAGCCAAAAATTTCACGTGAGCCCCATTGTATTTTTTCTCCGTGAAACGCGGGTAATTTCTTTTTCAATGAAAGCATTCGGTCAAATTTTCGCCGAGGAACCGGGAGAAATTTCAGAGAGAAATTTATGCTCATTTTATTTTTTCTCACTGTTTTGCTGAGAAAATATCCGATTTCGCGTTAGGCGGTTTCTCCGCGAAACAAAAAAAAAAATGGGTTATTACCGGTAGCTGGTCTGTATATCTCAACTCAGAACAATATTTATGTGTGTGTGTGAATTCGGGTTTAACGCCGCTTTCAACAATTTTTCAGTCATATCACGACGGTGTCTGGTGGCGACAGGGAGCTAAATGCTCACTTTTATTGTGCTGCCTCACTGAAGTATCATGTCCCAGACACATTATATTATACCACACCCAGTCACATTATCCTGACACTCAGTCGGCCTGTCCTAGCTCTACCCCGTGCATCTGAGTGCCAAGCGAGGAGAAGCTAGTACCATTTTTAAGGACTTTGGTATGTCGCGGCCCAGGTCGAACCCGTGACCTCCTGTTCCCCGGAGCGGACACTCTACCAACTGAGCTATTGGGGCCGGTAAACAATATTTATGGTGAGTTAGGATATATATGATATAGAAGGACACTAGCAGGTGCATGTACAACTCTATCTCAACTCAGAACATTATTCATGGTGGTTATTGTCCCTATTTAGGATATAGAAGGACACTAGCAGGTTCATGTCCATCTATATTTCAAACCAGAACAATATTAATGGTGATTTTTGTCCCCGAGTTAGGATATAGAAGAACACTAACAGGTTCCTGTCTATCTATCTCTCAACTCAGAACAATATTCATGGTGATTATTGTCCCCTAAACTCCGTTCAGAAAATCTGAATCATCGATTTATTCGTTTCTCGCGTTTAATACTGATTTAAGCCAATGCATCTCTAAGGGAAAGTTTTAGACCTGACCCTCTGCCGACTTCTCAAGCAAGTCGTATGCCTCTGTGACAGTCAAGAATGGCTGTGATTATTTGGAGAAAATTGCAAAACAAAGAAATGAGACCACAGTCTAAGTCCATTTAACGATGATGTAAAATAATAAAAAATATTCAAATCCAGGTAATACACTTTATAAATAGATAGGCAATTATGACACACCTTACATTGGAATGGCTAGATAGAGGCTCTCTAGGAATGGTGAGCGCGATGTGTTGTCAACAGTGGTCAAAAAGAATTATACAGATATCAGATGTGGTGTCACAGCTAATGATTTTCCATGAAGTGATCATGCAAATGAAACACAGACGCCCTTGTTATTTACAAGAGCAGTAACCACTTCTATATATGATTTAAAAGGGTGTGTCGAATCTGTAAGAATGTCTTACTCTGTCAAAGAAAATTTAGATTTTGCAATTTTCTCCAAATAACCACAGCCTTTCCCGGCTGTCGCAGAGGCATACGGCTTGCTGGAGAAATCGGCGGAGGGTGAAGTCTAAAACTTTCCCATAGTGATGTATGTGCTAAAATAAGTATTAAACGCGAGAAACGAAAAAAATCGATGATTCCGATTTTCTGAACGGAGATTGGTTAGGATATAGAAGGACACTAGCAGGTTCATGTCCATAAATATCTCAATTCAGGACAATATTCATGGTGATTACTGTCCCATGTTAGGATATGGAAGGTCACTTGCAAGATTGTGTCCATCTATATCTCAGCTCAGAACATTATTAATGGTGATTTTTGTCCCCAGGTTAGGATATAGAAGGAGACTAGCAGGTTCATGTCCACCAATATTTCAACTCAGAAGAATATCCATGGTGATTATTGTCCTTAGTTAGGATATAGAAGTACAAATGCAAGCTTGTGTACATCAATATATCAAATCGGGGACAATATTCACGATGATTATTGTCCCACTGTGATTATTGTCCTGAGTAAGGATATAAAAGCCTTTGATATCCAAACCCAGGAATCTGTAAAAATACCCTACATGTATATTTCAAGTAATATAAAGGTAAACAAAAAAAATGAACATGCTGATAGTTTTAAAATTCTTTTGTTTATTTCTGTTAAAAAGCTTTACAAAGTGAGAATCCCTAACCAGAGTCTAGGTCATGATCCCGGTTTTACTGTTTTCAAGCAATCCCAGAGTACTTTCTTTATCAGACTAGCTTTGGCTTCTTTTATGTCACCGTTCACACCTTCAAACTTCACACCTTGTATTTTGCTGATATCTATGGCACTTGATTTAACTTTGCTTGCATTCTCAGTTGAATCTGAAAAGAATTTAGAATGAACCCTCAATCATTCAAACTCCAATAATGCCAAGCATTAAAAGTTAAGATACAGATATATTATATTAAGATCACCTTTTGGTCAAAAGGTGTTCTCTTATCAGGAGACACTGGTGTAGACTCTTAGTAGGAGACACTGGTGTAGAAAACATAAAAAGGAATAACTGAGACCTCAATAATCTTTAAAAAGCTGGGTTAGTCTTAAGTTTAGGTGGTCATAATTGCAGATTTTTTTATACTTAATTCATAGTGTTTTGAACACCAAAAACACAATGGCTGTTTAAATTTAGATCATTGATTATCTAAATGCAAATTACTTGTCCCTTGGACTTTGAATAATCCGGGTTCTACTAGAGAAGACATGCCAGTAACACTCCTTGTGCTCATTAAGTGTATGTCTAATGAAAATACAAAGAGTACAGCTGAATAGCCATAGTTTGATTATTTGTAATATACAATATACTGTACTTAAACACTGGGAGTAATTTTAAAGTTCAATCAAGCTATAAGAACCTATATCAAACCTCAATAGTTCAAAAATTTGAAAATTCAAACAGAAATTATCCATCTATTGGCATTGGATTCTATGGTCATAAAGGAAAGAGGGAGTATATCCTTTCCTTCAAGAGCAGCACTGATTTTAAAGATGTTATTAGAATTACATCATTTGAAGTACACCCCTTAAACCCCAGATTATATTATATAGAGGGTTTACAGAGCAATACATTATTTTTCTTATTTCTTCTCCAAGACATAGCTGGTTCCAACGAGTACCCATAATCTATATTTTAGAGCAGAAATAAGAAAATAAGGTTTACTCCTGTAAACCCCTGTTTTACTGAATAAAAGTGGGGTTCAAGGGGGTCAAAACTATATAGGTGTGTTTCATGATGGTCTCTCAAGAAAAAGAAAGGAGACAGTAGACTCATACTCTTATACAACGGTCTAAATGGTGCTGCCAGCATTCCAACAGATGACCTTGTTCCCCAAGCTAGGCACTGTAGAAAGCACCATGCAATGGCGTTTCAGACCCTTAGTGCAACAAGAGCTCTGCAAGCGGGGCATTATATGCCCATGGCAAGTTGTAAGAAGGAGCATATATATATTTTGACTGATGTACAAGTTTGGGCTTGTGGAATGTGACCAAGGAACACTATGTGCTCCATATATTCTTACCTGGCACTATTAATAACCCTCAATGGCTCAAACTACATGTCTCCAACAAATTTTCATGGTCGGTAATATTTGGTAGACCATAACCTCAAGATAATACAGGCATAACACTGGCAATAAGAGGTGGACTGCAACCTTGAAATAATATGCGCCGCTCCATATCCTAGTCTAACTATACGCCAAGTTTTAGCTTCATCATATTTAAAACGTGGGAGACATTATCCGGAAATAAAATATGTTAAGAAAAATATGTGAAAGGGGAATAACTCTGGTAATATTTGGCAGACTGTAACCTGGAAATAATATGCTCTGTTCCACATCATGGTCTTACTATATGTAAACTTTCAGCTTCATCAAAAGTAAAATCTAAGAGGAGTTATACAGAAATGGAATGTTTAGAAAAATCTGTGAAAGGGATATGTGTTTGTGTGAATTTGGGTTTAACGTCGCTTTCAACAATTTTTCAGTCATATCACGACGGTGTGTGGTTGCGACAGGGAGCCCAATGCTTACTTTTATAGTGCTGCCTCACTGAAGTATCATGTCCTAGACACATTACATCATACCACACCCAGTCGCATTATCCTGACACTGGGTCGACCAGTCCTAGCTCTACCCCGTAAATTTGAGTGCCAAGCGAGGAGCAGCTAGTACCATTCTTAACGACTTTGGTTTGTCGCGGCCCGGGATCGAACCCGTTCCTCGGAGCGGATACTCTACCAACTGAGCTATTGGGGTCGTTATGAAAGGGATATAACTCAGGTAATATTTGGCAGACCGTAACCTCAAAATAATATGCACTGTTCCATATCAAGGTCTTATTGTATGTAAAGTTTCAACATCATCGGATCTAAAATGTAGGAGTTATCCTGAAACTCTATTATTATTTGGTGGACCATAACCTCGAACCAATATGTACAGCCCCACATCAATGTCTAATGATATATGAAGTTTCAGCTAAATCGGATGTAAAATGTAGGGGCAGTCATTCAGAAACGAAAAGTTTACAAAAAAAATCAAAAGGACATAACCCTATTATTATTTGGTGGACCATACACTCGAAGCAATATGTGCTGTCCCACATCATGGTCTAGCTATAGATGAAGTTTCAGCTTTAGCGGATGTAAACTGCAGGAAAAAGTATCCAGAAAAGAAAAGTTTACAAAAATTTCAAAGGGGCATAACTCTATTATAATTTGGTGGACCAAAACCTATAAACAATATGCGCTGCCCCATATCATGCTCTAACTATGTATGACGTTTCATCTTGATCGGATTAAAACTGTAGGAGGAGTTATCCAGAAACGAAAAGTTTACATAAATTTCAAAGGGGCATAACTCTATTAATATTTGGTGGACCGTAACCTCGAAACAATATGCGCTGCCCCACATCATGGTCTAACTATGTATGAAGTTTCAGCTTAATCGGATGTCAACTGTGGGAGGAGTTATCCCGAAACGAAAAGCTTACAGACGGATGGACGCATGGATGGACATTTTCTCAAGATAGACAGATGGATGGACGGACGCCCGCGGAGGCATAACATAATACGACCGTTTTCAAACGATGCTTATAAAAACTGACATTTATAAAGAATCGTTCTTCCCCCGAACCATTAGAGATTGGAATGCCCTTCCCGGATCAATCATTTCGACAGCTTAGATTTGTGCAGCTAAGTTTATCTCTTTGTTTAGGGCTAGGAACTAATTTCTCATTCCATAGGTCCTGGTGTATGAATGTCATTTGACGTATCAACAGTAACAATTCTGATTTTGATTAAAAAGTGTTATAAAGAGGTTGGATGTACATACCTTTATCTAATATAGGTCTATCTTCACCAATAACTTGAATAGCTGACTTGGGAATTCCTATTGCTTGAACCATTTCATCCATAATATCACTGTCAAACAGTTTATCATTGTCACTGTAGATCACAAATCTGGGTTTAGGATACAGTCCAGCATGATTTACAAGCTCTGCTGCCTACAAGTATATTATAAGAATCTTACACTGGGGGTTAGGATACAGTCCAGCATGATTTACAAGCTCTGCTACCTACAAGTATATTATAAGAATCTTACACTGGGGGTTAGGATACAGTCCAGCATGATTTACGACTCTGCTACCTGCAAGTATATTATAAGAATCTTACACTGGGGGTTAGGATACAGTCCAGCATGATTTACAAGCTCTGCTACCTACAAGTATATTATAAGAATCTTACACTGGGGGTTAGGATACAGCCCAGCATGATTTACAAGCTCTGCTACCTACAAGTATATTATAAGAATCTTACACTGGGGGTTAGGATACAGTCCAGCATGATTTACAAGCTCTGCCACCTACAAGTATATTATAAGAATCTTACACTGGGGGTTAGGATAGTCCAGCATGATTTACGACTCTGCTACCTACAAGTATATTATAAGAATCTTACACTGGTGGTGGGGGATGGATATAAAAATCTGTCTTGGAGGGTAACTGTTTGCTGCGTGATGCCAGACAGTGATTGCAAGGAATGGATTTTTCTATCTACTGTGCACATCTATGTAAGGTTCTTTTTCTTATGTGCCTTTAAGGGGAATGAGAACACCTTCAGGGGAGGCAACTCCTGCCAAAGTATTTTTGTCTCCCATGTCAATGGGGGTCATCTCTTAAAGGAAAGAATTTGCTCCTGGGGAGCAAATTCATTCCTTTAAGAGTAGATCCCTTTTTCAGCAAGACTGAGTCTATAGAAAAGCGAACAGGAAGTTCCGAAAGCTGTCTCCCTTTGAAAAAAGGCGGAAAAATGTGCCGGATGTTCCCGTTCCCCTTAATTTTTTATTGTGAATTTGTTATAATTCAGTCACTTTGCTTGTCAATGTCTACCATATTTGATGAAAATATTGTGACGTTTTTGACATCACTATGTGCATTGATGTTAAACTTAAGTACAGCATACATGAAGTCCTTTTCAACCAGTTCACATCAAACTTCTGAAAAAATTTCAATCTTCATCCTGTCCATGTGTAGAGTAAACCGGGTAGGATAAGAATTTCTATTCCATGGTTATGTCCAGAATATACAGTTACTTCATGGCAGCTAAAAGGAAAGACAGCACGTATACTAACCGGAATGACAAAACTTTTGCCCATCAGTGGTGTGGTTGACCCGATGCATTATTGCCTAGGTGGCTGAGAGCACATTACGAAAACAAGCCTATACAAATACACTGCCAATTTTTTGGCCAAAAATTAGAAATTTTAAGATGAAAAATTGTGATATTTTTTCTTATTTCTGCCCAAAACAGAGATTGCGGGGACTCGATAGAACCGTCTCGTTGAGGCGGTTCTATCGAGTACCCACAATCTATGTTTTTGAGCAGAAATAAGAAAAATAATGTAAAATCCCCTTCAACCCCCGTTTTACTATATAAAAGTGGGGTATGAGGGGGTCAAAATTATATAGGAGTGATCTCGTGATGAATAGCGCATCAATTGGTTCACAGCATCAAGAAACAAAAGTTTTGATTATAATCCAAGCTGCCTTGACATAACTATTTTTAACCTAATCAGTGGCTAAATATTTGTTATTTACCAATAAAATGCTCAAAATTAGAGGGCCCAGAGGGCCCTGGTTCGCTCACCTGTGTGTCACTGTCTAGAGTACATTCTATTTTTAGCAATGGTGGCCATCTTGTTCATCAGCAGTGTGATTTAAGCTTATTTGGTAGAGAGTAACCTAGGCAACATTCCTGTGAAGTTTGATTCAAATTGGCCTTAGGGTTTAGGAGGGGTTCACATTTGAATCAAAGTTACAATATTTTTTCTATTTTTAGCTCCGGTGGCCATTTTGTTAATCGGAGCGGGATTGATTTTTCTTTGTCTTATATCTTTCATCTTTCTTCATTATTTCATTTTTGTATCGTCACCTGTGTATCAGAAAATCATTGGCTATGTCTAGAAAAAAAATTGAATAAAGGTAAGATAGGTTTGTTTACCTGATTGATATACATTTCTTCATAGCCTCAGGGTTGTCCATATAGTTGTACATCAGTTGAACACTTCACATTGAAATCTTGAAGGGCATGATGTATTGTATACAGACTTGATTGAATCCATGCGGTTATTGAATCCATGCAGCTATTCTGTCTATGATGTAAGTCATATAATTTGTCAAAGAAATCAATATCTCGAGATGTGAGTTCCTTTTGTAATAGAAGTTAACAATAGTAGTGTATGGTATGACAAAATATACATAATGAAACACGGCTGATCTGAAATAGCAGCTTACATATCAAAAATGAGGGACCAATGTCTCGGGAGTTTTGTCCAGACTGTATTTTTTACTTTATTAGCTACATTGATCTATAAGGTTCATATAGATTAAGTTACCTTTCTATCATAAATATTTCAGTTGATAAGGCTACCAAAAACCCATAAAAAATATTTCTTTTACAGTGGGCATAATTATGGGAAAGAGGCATACAGTAAGACACAGAAAAGTGTGTATTCGATGAGGTGGTAAGTTCCAAAAAGAGCACAAAATCTAATATAAAGAACAGTTAAAAAGAATATAGATGCATAAACCCACATAATATAGATGCAGCAACTTATTCTCTTGATCATTAACAAAGCGTTTTCCTGATCTTGCAATGATCTAGAAAAAATGGTTTCTTTAATTTTTTTCTAAAAAAAACATCTGTTTGCCTTTTCTAGTAAAAACAGGTTTACATGTCAAAATACTGTTGCAAATAAGACAACAAAATCTATTATTTGACAGAATTAAAAATACTGAGGCAAAACTTTCTCTAGGAACAACAGATTTACATGTCAAAACACCATCGAAAGTAAGATTACAATACAATATTGTGACAAATGGACAGAATATATATTGTAAGTTAGTTCTTCAACTGACAATGTGTCTAGTCTGACATTTAATATGAAGGCAGCAAATGTTGTTCAAATGTATAAGGAAAGAATTATTATTTTTCAAATTATTCTGCAATACATCTAATTAAATATAACAACGAGTAGTTATTGAAGATTAACGTTAAAATTAACCAAAACATGCATCAAAACATACATTTAATATAACATCATAAAATTTGACATGAATTATAATAAAAAGTTGAAAACATTGAGAAAAGGTAAATTGTTCATTCTAGGCAAATTCTACTGACCCTAAAAAAAACTAGAAAAGTGTTTTCAGAGGAAAACATATGTCCCCCCACCAGCATCTTGACATTTCTTCTATAGCAAAATTTTAGCTTTTTTTGCCTAAAATTTGACAATGTTTTGAGCCCTCTGACCTTGTAAATTAGTCAAGGGCACCAAAATGTAAATAGTTCTTAAGACCATCCCACTTATTTTATGAATGAACTTTGAACCAAATCCATCCAGGGTTCAGGAGATAGAGTGCAGAAAAGCTTATTTTTAAAAATTTAAGTCATGTGCTGACCTTGAAGACCAGGTCAAGGTCACCAAAATCTAATCAGTTTTTGAGATCATCCCACTTTTATTATGTACCAAGTTTGAACCAAATCCATCCATTGGTTCAAGGGATAGAGTGCAGACAAGCGTGCATTTTTGGCCTATAATTTGACTGTTTTGAGCCCTGTTACCTTGACAATTAGGCCAAGGTCACCAAAACCTTATCAAATCTTCATCCTGTCCCAGTGTAATAGCCAAGCAAGTATGTTTCAAATCCATCCACTAGTTCATGAGATATTTTGCAGACAAGAAATTGTCACGCCGACACTGATGCTGACAGACACTGGCGGGATCTGCACAAAAAGCAATATGCCCCCCTCCCTTCGGTGGGGGCATAAAAAAAAAAATATTTTATCATCTTCTACTCTGAAAGTAGGACAACAAAACTGGAAAAAGGGTCTGCTGTAAGGAGATTAACAAAATCAAAATGTGAGATAAATATAATGAAGGTCCTATAAGAGCCAACTTTCCTTTTCCCATATTGTTTTTCAAAAGTACCATATTCCTCACTTCTGAATGAGGACCTATTCCATTATTTGAATGACACATTTATGAGCTGTAATGCTTTCGTTCATGATCGTAAAAATGCCACTTTTTTAAAATGAAAATAGCCGTCGGAAGAGATGACAAATCCCCCGACCAAAAGCCAATATGGCCTTCAGAAGATTGTTCACTAACAGAAAGTGCACCAGAATTAAACCAGCAATACATCACAAAAGTATTTAAATGATGGCCACCACAAGATTATACTGCCAGGAGAGATCAACTAAAAAACCAGGGCATTCACAGAATTGTGGATCTTGCGCATGGCATGTCTGCTATCAACTAAAAAACCAGGGCATTCACAGAATTGTGGATCTTGCGCATGGCATGTCTGCTAAACTCGTGTATTTCTGTACAAAGTACCATCAATATGTCTCAAAGGGTATTGGAGATATGGTGATCACAAGCTGGCCATACTGTTATATTGGAAGGGTAGATAACTCAAATACCACAGCACCAACAGTTGTGGTTCTTACACATAACACCCCTTCTGTACCTTGTATACAATTGCACCAAGTTCCTTGAATATATCTAAAAGGGTATTGGATTTATGGCCATCACAAGGTTATAATGTCAGGGGAGATAACTCAAAAACCAGAGCACCCTGAGTTGTAATTTTTGAGCATGACACACCTGCTTAACCTCATGTACATCTGCATCAAGTACCGCCAATATGTCTCAAAGGGTATTGGAGGTACGGTGATCACAAGGTGGTCATACTGTTATATTGGAAGGGGAGATAACTCAAACAGCATGGCACTTAGAGTTGTGGTTCTTAGGCATGAAGCACCGTCTCAACCTTGTATATAATTGTGCCAAGTACCATCAATATATCTGAAAGGTATTTGAGATATGGCTATCACAAGGTCATACTGTCAGGGGAGATTATTAAAAAACCTGGGCACCCAGAGTTGGGGTTCTTGCATGTGACACACCTGCTTAACCTCATGTACAACTGTACCAAGTACCATCAGTATATCTCAAAGAGTATTGGAGATGTGGCCATCACAAGGTAATGATTCTATATTATTGGAAGGGGAGATAACTCAAAAACCATGGCACCCAGAGTTGTGGTTCTTGTGCATGACACATCGCCTCAGCATTGTGAACAGCTGTGCCAAGTTTCATCAATATATCTTAAGGGGTATTGGAGTCATGGTCATCACAACGTAGTCACTTTATTGAAAGGGGAGATAACTAAAAAACCATAGCAACCCAGAGTTGTGGTTCTTGTGAATGACACACTGCCTCTGTTAATTGTAAGCACATTATCCAGGGGAAGCTACTCTACACTTTCTTAACTATGACGTCATCAATACCATGGTAACGACAATATGACGTTACATCAGTTTAATTTCTACCAGGGTAACCAATAAACCTACTAGAGTAAATATGGACTAATTTATTGCGTTAACAAGTGGTAGCAGAGCGATTTACTGTCTGAGGGCAGTACTTTACATACACAGAAGTGGACAGCAATCCTAGGAGAGCTGGTCAAGCCCGAGAAGTGACATTAATTCCTGAAAATGGCAACCAGGACAGATCCACCTAGTTTAAGGTCAAAACCTTATGAGCTGTACAGGCATGAGTTACTTGCTTGGAGAGAGGTGACAGAGTTTAGAAAGGAAAAGCAAGGAGTGGCTATAGTCTTATCGCTTCCAGAGAATGACAAGACACAGATCAGAGAGAAGGTTTTTGAGCAAATCAGTATTGAAGACTTGAAGACGAAAGATGGATTAGATACATTGATTACATTTTTGGATGAACATCTGAAAAAGGATGACCTAGCAGACAGTCTTGAGAATTTGAAGAATTTGAAGATTTTCAAAGAATTAACAGTATGTCTATAACTGAGTACATAGCATCTTTTGACACAAGATACAGGAAGATTGAAAAACTGAAAATGTCTTTACCATCAGAAATTTTGGCGTTTAAACTTTTGAGAAAGGCAAACATTAGTAAAGAAGAAAAGTTGTTGGTTTTGACTGGTATGGATTATTCTAATAAGGTAACATTATATGAGGAAGCTAAGAAATCACTTAAAAAGTTCAAGGCTGATTTTGCAGAAGGAAGTTCAAGTCCTCGTTCAGGCTCTGGAATAAAACTTGAACCATCATTTTCAGCTGACAATGAAGAAGCGTTGTTGGCAGCAGGATACATCAAGCAGAATCGTGGAGGAAAGGTGGGTAAACCAGGACGAGGAGGTTTCGGTCGTGGCAGACAAGCAGACCATGAACAGCTTAGGAAAATGAATCCATTAGGCCCAGACGGTAAGACACTTACATGTCGATGTTGTGGCTCTTATAGACATTTTATTGCTGAATGTCCACATAGCTGGGAAAATGCATCTAAAGGCAGCATTCAAAAGAGACTGGCAAAGGTGAACATTGCAGAGGATGAAAATGTCGTGCTTTTCACGGGATATAATCAAGGGGACATTGCACAACTGGGCATTGATGCTCAGAATTGTGCTGTGTTAGACAGTGCCTGTAGTAGCACAGTATGTGGAGAGAACTGGCTTCAGAATTACATCAGTTCTTTGAATCAGATTGATAAAGAGAGAATTAAACAGACTGCTGGAAAGCGAACATTTAAGTTTGGAGGTGGAGAATGGCTGAGATCAAAGGGAGAGTTCAAGCTTCCAGCAGCGATTGCTGGGAAAGAGGTTTTCATTAGAACTGATTTTGTAGACTCCGATATCCCTCTACTAGCTATGAAAACAGCAGGGGTAAAGATGGATTTGGAAAGTGACACTGCAATGATTTTTGGAAAAAATGTTGCTTTGAATCTAACCACATCCGGGCATTACTGCATCCCCATAGACAGGGCAGAAAAGATACTAGCTGAAGAAGTGTTTTCAGTAAAACTAGGAGAGATGAAAAGTCATGAGAGATATGATACATTGCTCAAGTTGCATAGACAATTTGTACACCCACCACTTAAAAAGCTGAAGACTCTAATGCAGGATGCAGGGCAATGGGAAAAGGACTTTCAGGGAATGCTTGAAGACATAGGTAAGACATGTAATTAATGTAAACGATACATGAAAACACCACCACGTCCAGCAGTCGGTTTACCTATGGCATCAAGGTTCAATGAAAAAGTAGCCATGGATCTGAAACAGCTGAATGGACAGTGGATACATTATAGACATGTGGTCCAGATATACAGTGTCTATTTTCATTACAAGGAAAAGGTCAAGTGATGTCATAAATGCCTTGATGCAAGGATGGATTGCAGTCTTTGGTGTAATGGAGGCAATACTGACCGACAATGGAGGTGAGTTCAGCTCTGATGAAATGCCAGAAGTGATGTCGATCCTGAATGTTAGAGTCATCACCACCGCAGCTGAAAGCCCATTTCAGAATGGACTATGTGAGCGTGTCAATGCTGTAACTGACACGATGTTATTAAAGCTGAAAGAAGAAAATGGAAAAATGGACAAGCAAACATTGCTGTGTTGGGCAAATATGGCAGGTAATTCGTTATCAATGTGGAATGGGTTTAGCAGTCATCAGCTAGTTTTTGGACATAATCCAAATCTGCCAGGTATAATGACAGACAAGCTCCCAGCACTCGAAGGAACCACACAGAGTGAGGCATTTGCAAAGCATTTAAATGTGTTGCATGATGCACGTAAGGCCTATACACAGACTGAAGCTGATGAAAGATTAAGGAGAGCATTGCGTACTAAAGTACGAGCAGCAGAACCAATTTTTGAGAATGGAGACACTGTTTTTTACAAGCGCGAGGGTAAAGACAGATGGTTGGGACCCGCTAATGTCGTTTTCCAAGACGGAAAGGTAGTATTTATTGGGCATGGTGGAATATTTGTCAGGGTATCTCCAAATAGACTAACCAAAACATATGATAGTCTGATCAAAGCAGAGGTGGAAGGCCTTGACTGTAACAGCTCAGATCAACATAATGAGGCTGATAAAATTAAGATGTCAAGTAACACAGAGACAAGTGTTTCTGAAACAGTGCCGACTCCACCTGACAATCCAGAGGCAATGCAAGATCAGGATGAAAGAATTGAAAGAGGCAGAATTAATCCAAGGCATGTCAAAGCTTATGATATTATCAAATACAAAGTAAATGATGAATGGGTGACTGGCACAATCATAAGTCGAGCAGGGAAATCCACAGGAAAATATAAGACAAGGTATAATATAAGGGATGGTAACAATAAGGAAAGAAGCGTTGACCTAAGTGTTGCAGAGTGGGAGAAGATTCCCGATACTGAAATAAATATAACATGTGCTTCTGGTAAAGTGGAGTCAGAAGAGAAAGACATTACCATGGCCAAGAAAAATGAGCTTGATAAGTTGGCTCAATTTAATACATATGAAGAAGTGGCAGAACAAGGACAAAGAACCTTATCAACAAGATGGGTTATTACAAGTAAAGAGGGGAAAACCAAAGCCAGGTTAGTCGTCAGAGGGTTTGAAGAGAAAGATCTAGAAATTCCAAGGGACAGTCCAACAGTTGGTAAGGGTGCAATGAGGATTTTTCTATCAATTGCAGGACTAGAACAATGGACAGTGAAAACAACAGATATCAAATCTGCATTCCTGCAAGGTAAGGAATTAGATAGAGAGATATTTGTCAAACCACCCAAAGAAAGTGGCACACCAAAACATAAAATTTGGAAGCTAAAACATGGCCTGTATGGGTTGAAAGATGGAGCAAGACAGTTCTATGACAGTGTAAAAGAAGAGTTACTGAAACTAGGCTTCATCCAGTGCAGACTGGACCCAGCAGTTTTCTACTTTCAAGAGCAAAAGAAGCTGAAAGGAATGATTTGTTGTCATGTACATGATTTCCTGCATGCAGGAGACCTACGATTTGACCAATTGATGGAAAAATTAAGAGCAAGATTTTCTGCTGGCAAAGTAGAAGAGAAAAAATTCAAAAACATAGGTTTTCAGATAGAGCAGCTTCCAGATTCAATAGTTTTAGATAGTTGACAAAATTCAATATAATGTTTTTTTTTATACCTTTTCGTGGTTTAAAATTCCTTAGCAGAAAAGATTATTTTAAACTATGAAAAGAAAACAAAAACAAAAGAAAGAAAATATAATTAATGTTAATTGTAAGCACATTATCCAGGGGAAGCTACTCTACACTATCTTAACTATGACGTCATCAATACCATGGAAACGACGTTATGACGTTACATCAGTTTAACTTCTACCAGGGTAACCAATAAACCTACTAGAGTAAATATGGACTAATTTATTGCGTTAACAGTCTCCGCCTTGTGAACAACTGTGCCAGGTACCATCATTATATCTCAAAGGGTATTGGAATTATGGCCATCACAAAGTAGTCATTCTATTTTATTAAAAGGGGAGATAACTAAAAAGTATGACATCCAGAGTTCTGGTTCTTGTGCATGACACGCCGTCTCAGCCTTGTGAACAACTGTGCCAAGAACCATCAATGTAGCTCATAGGGTACAGGTGTTATGGTCATCACAAGGTTGTGTGTACGGACAGACGGACGCCAGGCTGATCACTATATCCGCCGAACCTATTTGGTCGGGGGATAAAATTTCAGATATTTTTTCTTCTTTCTGCTTCAAACATGGACCATTGTGGGAGTTTGTTAGAAGTGCCTCAGTTCTTAGGAGTACCCACAGTGTATGTTTTGAGCGAAAAAATGTATAGCCCTGAAAACTCCACTTTTTCTCTATATAATGTAGGATTTAACAGGGGTGTTTATTTTTGTGATGTCTGTAAGCGGTGGTCACCCAAATCTTGCCAAAACCACCAGCAATACCTACCTTTTGAAAAGGTAAGTACTGCATTTTATCTGGTGAGTGAATGCACTGCCAAGTACCATACAAACCACCTGAAAACATTTCCAAGATGTTATGTGAAAAAGTGCAGTATTTTATGATTTTCTGACCAATGAATTCCTCTGTTCCAATTTTACCAAATTAATAAACTTGGTCCTGTATCGCTCACCTGAGCTAACAGATTCAAAGTTTAAGGAAGTGCCAACCTTTACTGAAGGCTTTATGGGAGGACATGGTGATGACAGGGTAAGCATTTTCTGAAAATCAAGTAGAATTTAACTCTATGATAAACAGGCTGACCTCACCGGTTTTCAAACTCATTCAAGCTTTTATTCCTGACTTGCTAAGAAGATCCGATCTAAACTAAAGTGGCTATGGTGATGACAAGTTCAAAAACAAGAGTTTTCAAACTCCTCCAAGCTTTCTGCCTGACTTCCTTGTTTGTAAGTTTCATGAAGATCCGTTCAAAAGTAAAGGGGCAGCAGTGATAACAATGTCGAAAATAGGCATTTTCAGCAATCAAAGGCACGTCACTCTATGATAAATGTGCCGACTTGGCCGGTATTCGAACTCACCTGAGGTTTTATTCCCAGCCACCTTACATGTAAGTTTCAGAAAGATCTGATCAGACTTGGCCAGTATTCAAACTCATCCAAGATTTTATTCCCAGCCACCTCACATATAAGTTTCAGAAAGATCCGATCAAAACTGAAGGGGCTACGGTGATGACAAGGTCAAAATTTGGCATTTTTAGCAATCAAAGGGATGTTACTCTAAAATAAATGAGCCGACTTGGCCAGTTTTCGAACTCATCCGAGGTTTCATCCCCAGCCACCTTACATATAAGTTTCAGAAAAATCCGATCAAAACTGAAGGGGCTACGGTAATTACAAGGTCAAAAATCAACATTTTCAGCCATCAAAGGGACAGAACTCTACGATAAATGGGCTGACTTGGCCTGTTTTCGAACTCATCCAAGATTTTATCCCCAGCCACCTTACATATAAGTTTCAGAAAGATCCGATCAAACCTGAAGGGGCTATGGTGATGACAAGGTCAAAAATCGGCATTTTCAGCAATCAAAGGGACGTAAATCAATGATAAATGGGCCAACTTGGCCGGTATTCAAACTCATCCTAGGTTTTATCTCCAGTCACCTTACATATTGGTTTCAGAAAGATTCGATCAAAACTGAAGGGGCTACGGTGATGACAAGGTAAAAAATCGACATTTTCAGCCATCAAAGGGACATAACTATATTGTTAATAGGGCAACTTGGCCGGTTTTCGAAAGCATCCGAGGTTTTATCCCCAGCCACCTTACATATAAGTTTCAGAAAGATCCGATCAAAACTGAAGGGGCTGCAGTGTTGACAAGGTCAAAAATCAACATTTTCAGCAATCAAAGGGACCTAACTCTATGATAAATAGGCCACCTTTGCCGGTATGCGAACTCTTCCGAGGCTTTATCCCCAGCCACCTTGCATATAAGTTTCAGAAAGATCCGATCAAAACTCAAAGGGCTACGGTGATGACAAGATAAAAAATCAGCATTTTCAGCAATCAAAGGGACGTTATTCTGTGATAAATGGACCAACTTGGCTGGTTTTTGAACTCATCCGAGATTTTATCCCCAGCCACTTTACATATAAGTTTCAGAAAGATTCGATCAAAACTGAAAGGGCTACAGTGATGACAAGGTCAAAAATCAGCATTTTCAGCAATCAAAGGGACGTTACTCTACGATAAAAGGGCCGACTTGGTCGGTTTTCAAACTCATCCGAGATTTGATCCACAGCCACCTTACATATAAGTTTCAGAAAGATCCGATCAAAACTGAAGGGGCTGCAGTGTTGACAAGGTCAAAAATCAACATTTTCAGCAATCAAAGGGACCTAACTCTATGATAAATAGGCCACCTTTGCCGGTATGCGAACTCTTCCGAGGCTTTATCCCCAGCCACCTTGCATATAAGTTTCAGAAAGATCCGATCAAAACTCAAAGGGCTACGGTGATGACAAGATAAAAAATCAGCATTTTCAGCAATCAAAGGGACGTTATTCTGTGATAAATGGACCAACTTGGCTGGTTTTTGAACTCATCCGAGATTTTATCCCCAGCCACTTTACATATAAGTTTCAGAAAGATTCGATCAAAACTGAAAGGGCTACAGTGATGACAAGGTCAAAAATCAGCATTTT
This sequence comes from Lucinisca nassula, assembly GCA_963580285.1. NCBI lineage: Eukaryota > Metazoa > Mollusca > Bivalvia > Lucinida > Lucinidae > Lucinisca > Lucinisca nassula. The sequence goes on along the minus strand of OY757021.1, from coordinate 43,912,447 downwards.
CAGCAATCAAAGGGACGTTACTCTACGATAAAAGGGCCGACTTGGTCGGTTTTCAAACTCATCCGAGATTTGATCCACAGCCACCTTACATATAAGTTTCAGAAAGATCCGATCAAAACTGAAGGGGCTACAGTGATGACAAGGTCAAAAATCGGCATTTTCAGCAATCAAAGGGACGTAACTCTATGATAAACCAGCGGACTAGGCCGGTTTTCGAACTCATCCGAGGTTTTATCCCCAGCCACATAACATATAAGTTTCAGAAAGATCCGATCAAAACTGAAGGGGCTACGGTGATGACAAGGTCGAAAATGGGCATTTTCAGCAATCAAAGGGACGTAACTCTATGATAAATGGGCCGACTTGGCCGGTTTTCGAACTCATCCGAGTTTTTATCCCCAGTCACCTTACATATAAGTTTCAGAAAGATCCGATCAAAACTGAAGGCGCTACGGTGATGACAAGCATTTTCCCATAGTAAGTCTATGGGAACTTGTGGTTGCCATAGGAACCAAAGTTTTAGAGCGATTTCAAAAAAAAGTTCATGTCATCAATGCCCCACCAGAGGCATACTACAGGTGAGAAATGATTGAGATCAGCCTGCAGGATACAGAGATATAGCTGCTCAAAAGTGTGGACGGACGACGGACGGACGACGGACGACGGACGACGGAGGACCCACTATACTATAAGCTCCCCTGGAGCCTTCGGCCCAGGTGAGCTAAAAAAATAGTAACCTTAAAATGAAAGGTTGGTATTATGTATTTAAAACTGAGTGGGTGACAAGTCTTTAATTATGTGGATTTTATGTGCAGAAAAACTATTTTGTGATCTGACCAGTATGTTTCACACGTTCCAACTGCACCATCTACATCTGAAAAATCAACATTAGTAAATATCAAATCAAGCATTGACATCTGATATGTGGTACATTCATTTATCAGCATTTTGCATGAAAACATTTCACTTAATTTCTTAATAATGTCATGTTTTAACAAAACATCAATATTGAAATCTCCAATTATCATCAATGGCTTTGATGGGATCAAATATGGAATAAGTTCTTTGTTCAGACATGAAAGAAGATTACTGTCAGACATTTGAGGTGACTTATACAAAAATACTATCTGACTCTCAATCAAGACGTGGCTGGCAGTTACCATGATAAATTCTTATGTATCTGAACTATACTTTCTCTCTTGTATTATAATGGTATCATCTTTGGCATAGACTACTAAACCATCAGCATGTCTTTTGCAAGTATTGCATTCAATTTGGTCATTTCTAATCAAAAAGTAGTCTTCTATTGCATAATCACTATCATTATCAGGCTGATGTAGTCGTGTTTCTGCTAATCCAAATATGTGGGTTGACAACAAATTTTTGTCATGTCTTATATCATCAAAATGAAGATTCAAGGATCTACAATTATTGAAAGCAACTTTGAAATGTGAAACTGGATCTATCAATTCTAAAGAAGTACCTAACTGTTGGTTTTCTTTTGCTCCAGCATTTCAGTGGTTTCTTGCTGTCGAGTCCTCACCGTTGTCTCACCTCTGTGGTTCTTTGATTATTTGTGTTCACGGAGATGTTGCACTGATGAGTAAGGAGGCCTTCATGCGGACTGAACAAATTATTTGTCTAAATCGCGACAGAAGTAAGGGCGAGGATTGTGGCCACGTAAAATCGATTTAAGCCCCTCCCCAGTGGAAATCTTTCCACTGACCGTTCCAAGGTGGTTCTTCTGTGGCGATTTATTTATGTTGTTGATTGTTACTTACTGTGTGTATCACTTGTGTCTTTTTATTTTGGATGGCCATATGGCCATTTTGTGGGAAAGTAACTGTCCTTATGGCCTTCCTTTGTTTAGGTTTCTATTATGGTGTGGTCGCTTAATGTTTGTGTTTCTTTCCCTTTGGTGTCTTTGGTGGATGGAGTAAGTTAATTGTATCGATTCCTGATCTTTGTTTTACTTCTTCTTCACACAGTTCAAGCACTGCTGTTTCATGCAAACGTTGCATTTCTGTCTTAACTTGATCATCAACTTGTAATGCTTTCTCATTAAAGTTAAAGATCTGACGTTTTTCAATTGATCTTACTCTGCTTAATGCAACATAGTGTAAATGTGGAACTTTGCGGGGTTTGCACTGTGATAAGTCAATGACAACCCTTTCAAGGGTACTACCTTGGGCTCTAAGTACAGAACGTCCTGCAGAAGGTTGCAAAGGGAACTGAACTCTCTGAAATGTCTTTCTGTTGTATGTAAATGGCCTGTTGACATCAAAACTTGGTGTCCAGTTATCAACAATACTGCTATGATACAGTCCCCTATTTTTGTATTTGATTCTTGTTTCTATTCCTGCTTTCTTATCATCAAACTGAAGCCAAATGATGCTTGGACGTTGTGTGGTTTGTAATTTATACTCAATTAACTTAACTACACATGATGCTCCATAAGCTAGTCCATCTTCTGTTTTTATGTTTATTGTTAAATCATAAATCATGTCAACAACAACTGTTAAAGAGCAATGCAAATTTGCTGTTTGATTTGGATCTGTTACATTCTTTAGGTTCTTGAGCACGCAGTTGATCTTTTCTTTAGATAACTTGGGTGAGACATATATATCCATACATTGTATTTCAACCTTTTCTGTCGCCATATTTCTTATGATTCCATCATTAAAAACATGCATGAAATAGTTTTCTGCAAAGAGATGTGGAGCATTTTTCTGATACTCAATATCAATTGTAGTAACTTCACACTGCTTCAACCTAGTCTTGTCTTCAGACGTCAAGGTATTGATTCTCAATCAATTTAGCAATTCGGCAAATTCAAGGTCATCTTTCTGTCTCATAACTTCTGTTAATTCAAACATAGTTAATAAGTCTTTCCAGAGATTTCTTGATAAAGCAGCAGCATCATGTTTCATATCATTAAATATCCAATCACCACTCACTGGTTTCAACTGATTAAGATCACCAACAGCAATAATGCTAACACCACCAAAATGTGTTCGTGTTCCTTTCAATGCTTGAAGTCTTTGATCAATGAAATTCAACATAGAATTACTAACCATTGAAATTTCATCAATAATCACAACTGACAAATCTTGGTACTTTGATCTAAAGGTATTAAGACTGTCACATGTTAATGTTTGATCTGATTGCTTATACTTTTGCTTAAATGCAGATGATATGGTAGAGCCATTAATATTAAATGCTGCTTTTCCTCTAAATGCATAAAGAAGAACCCTTGTATGATCAGCATCTTCTCCTTCTTTCAGATTTAATATTCTGAACAAAGTCTGATACAATGCTCGAATAACTAGACTTTTTCCAACACCAGCTCCGCCAGAAAGAACCACATATAAGGGGGCATCCTTTGTTTTTATCCAGTGTATCACATGATAGTAAAACTCTTTCTGTTTACTATTTAAACACTGCAAGAGCTTTCTATATTCAATATCAGAAATGATATTTTCATTTACATTAATATGAGGTGCAGAAACATAACATCCGATTTCAGTCCCTATATCATAATCTCTATGTTCAATCCTATCAGGATTATAATATATAAACTCTTCTGACTCAACTGGTTCTATTTCATCATCGTCACCTTCAAATTGCTGTGTACTTGGTGCAATATCATCAAATGCATCATATTCAGCTTCTGCCAAATCTCTTACTAATTCCAACTCTTCAGCATGATGTTCATAAGCTGAACATTTATGATCTATCATATGCCTTATAGACTCATAGTGTTCTTTGTATGTACAAAAAGTTCCAAGTAAGTCAGTCTCTTCCTTTCTCCATGGATAAAATAGTAAAAGTTTCTCTCTGTAATGGTTCTCTTCGTCTGTTTTGAGATTGAATCTGACATACCGTATTATTTTAGGATTACGACATTGTTTGATTTTTATAAGTTAAAATAGTTTTACTGTCATCAAAGCATTCTCCATCTGACATTTCTGCATTTTTCTCGCAATCTTGCTCCTCTTCATCCCTATAGTCAATCAGTCCATCTGGATAAACTACTTCTACCTCTGACACATAATCAGCTAAACAATACTTTTCCAATGGTTTGGGACGTTTTGAGTATCTTTCAATTTTATTGTCTGACATTATATCTATCGAGTCTGCAGGCAATTCATCAAGCACTGACTTTGGTTTCAATAATTGTACTCTCTGATTAGTAAGTGAGGTGTTTATGAAGACAACACTCCTTGAACTTTTAGTCAATGGCATTTGCAGTACCAAATAAACTGCCTCTTGTGCACTTACTTCAAAACTGTTTGAAAATACATTTCCAATATGTCTAACTTGTCTTTTTAGATCCATGTTACAATTCCTTGCTTCTTTTGCAGCTGCATGCAACAAATTACTCATCCCTCTTTGGGATTAACTAATGTATGAAACTATATACATAGCACAAGCATATGGATCTAAAACAAATTGTATGTCAATGTTTGCCTTCCATGCTTTTAACACACTATCATTGTACAAATTTAGACGGATCTCACTTGGTTTCCTTTTCAAAAACACCTTTGAAGAGTTTAAAGAACTTCTTATACATTTAAAATATTCTTCCTCTCTCATTTGGACAATATTATTCAGAAACTCTTCATAAGACATATCATACCCATCTTTCTCGTTGTTTATTTTTTTCTGTATGTTTTGGTACAATTTATAATACTTGTCTTTTTCAGTTTCCAGTGGTTGTAAGACAGTAGTTTTGGAAAAAGGTGGTAATGGATAACCAAAATGACAGATTTTGTCTTCTCGTTTTCTACATGTTCTAGAATGTTTGTGAATTTGAAGTTCTATCAAACTACTAAGATGGGGGTTGTTTATAGAACATTTTAAATACTGATCCACATAAGCAGCCAATTTTTCATCAGAGTCCACATTGAATTTTGGTGCATTTTGTACCCATACAATCATGTGAATGTGTGGAGATCCACGTTGCTGAAACTCCACTCTAAAAAAGTAATCAACAACTTTTCCAAGAGGTTCATGGTCACTCTTTTGAACTGTGTTAATGAATTCTTTGACTCTATGCTCGAAATATCTGGAACAAGTGACTGGATCGGATTGAATGAGTTTAATCTTTTGTTCCCAAGCCATGTTCTCAAGTTGATCATCAGTGTAGTTCACATTTTTATTTAAGATAGCTAACATTTTTAAAAGATCAACCCATCTTGTATCAGCTGAGGACAATGACATAAACCAAGTTGGCAAACCCATCTGTCGAAGCATAAACATCTTTTTTTTTAGATACTAAATATGCTGGAGAATTTCTTAGCTGTTTAAACAAATAGTAACCTTCATCATTTTTTACAATACTGTCAATACACTCTGAGTTTCTTGCTTGTGCAGCAGTAATATTATTTATTCCAGTTTGACACCTTCTAACAGCAAGGTTTGCTTTGTCATTCAATTGCTTCATTTGTAATTTTTTCAGTTTAAAAAATATATTAGGTACACTGTTAGCAGCCCGCCTATCCTGACTTCTCAATTCCCACTTTGCTATATCACTATAATGTACAGGCACTTTTCTGTCTTCATTATCTATTCGCCTCTGTCCACAAAATATGGATGGGAAACAAAGATATTCTGAATCTTTATCTTGAAAAATACTTCGCGGTCGTTGACCTTCTCCAGGAGCAAATGTGAAAGTGCAATTTCTGTTTTCAAGATCTGCATCATCGAGCAAAGTGTCAATATTTCCCACATTTTCCTGGGTGATTTCTTCTGCATCTGAATCATAAAGTTGTTCCACAGGAGATGTGCTATCATTTGAAATATCATCATTTTTTTATCATTCTCAAACATTTCATTTACAGCACCATCAAGATCAACAATATTATACTTGGAACAATCTTTGATACACACCTCAAAAAATCATGTATAACCTCAGCATGGTTCTGATCACTTGGGATATCCTGAAGAGTTTCATTCAAAACACCATCAAAATCAACAATATTTGTTTCAGAACAGCTTTTTATTTGTGACTCTAAAAATGCATGCGATATTTCATTACTTTGTTCTGTGATTCTCTTTATCAACTGCTGGTCAATTTCAACATTTGCATGTTTATACAGCTCACTACCTTTCATTAGCCAGTGCAAAGCACGAAGCAAAATGGTCGAACATTTTCTGAGAATACATAAGACTTAAATTACATTTTCAATTCCACGGCAACTGTAACATTTTCATCGAAAGGCCTTGGTAAAGCATTCACAACTGGTTGAATATCAACAGGAACATTAACAACATTTCCTTTTACTGATAATTGGCGACCTCTAGGTAGTTCTCGCATCTGCATGATTGGTATACGTAAAGCAATAAGACGTTCTTCGAGTGGAAACAGCTCCAATTCTTTAGGTTTCAGTTGCCACTTCATTCCGTTTAACACAGACAATCTTGGGACTTTACCAAACGTAATATTGTCTTTGCATGTACAACATATCCATTCTTCTTCCTTGACAGATTTCACACCTGTTAAGTATTTTGTCTTTACAAAAAAATGTTTCAGCTTTTGATACAGTCTCTTCAAACCATGTCTGGTGACAACAACTACATATATAGAGAGGTCCAACTTAAATATTCTTGTGAAACTTTTCAATACAAACATCAATATCACTACCACATTTTCTACGCTTTGCAGTTAACTTTTCAGCTTGTGAGAAGGAGGGATCTTTACGCTTGGCAGCTTTTCTTTTACAGTCTGTAATGTTTTTTGTTTCTTTCATTTAATCTCCATTGTTGTTTTGAACCCTTTCTTGTTCTAATATATATGGATCTGACCTTGCCTTCCTCTTTGACCGATTTTGTATATTAATGTCTTTGTTTGAATTCATAGCTTTTTCGACGTTCTCGTTTCTTTTCACTTTCCCATCTTTTATATTCATCTATCAATCTAGCTCTTCTCTTACATGCCTTTGTCATAGCTTTGTCTTTTCTCCTGTTATCTTCAGATTGTCTAGTACTCTGCATAGATTTAAGTGTATATTCTCTATCCTTTTTTCTGTATTCTTCAGATTGTCTAGCACTCTGCATAGATTTAAGTGTATATTCTTTATCCTTTTTTTTCTGTATTCTTCAGAGTGTCTAGCACTCTGCTTAGATTTAAGCGTATATTCTCTATCCTTTATTCTGTATTCTTCAGACTGTCTAGTACTCTACTTAGATTTAAGCGTATATTCTCTATCCTTTATTTTTGGTATTCTTCAGATTGTCTAGCACTCTGCATAGATTTAAGCGTATATTCTCTATCCTTTTTTTCTGTATTCTTCAGACTGTCTACCACTCTGCTAAGATTTAAGTGTATATTCTATATCCTTTTTTTGGTATTCTTCAGATTGTCTAGCACTCTGCATAGATTTAAGCGTATATTCTTTATCCTTTTTTCTGTATTCTTCAGACTGTCTAGCACTCTTCATAGATTTAAGCGTATATTCTCTATCCTTTTTTTGGTATTCTTCAGATTGTCTAGCACTCTGCATAGATTGAAGTGTATACTCTTTGTCTTTTATTTTGAAGTTAGAGCACTGCCTCAGTTTCTGCATATAAGCTCTCATATATTCTTTTCTGTCTGTTTTTTTTTCTTATTTGTTTTTTCTTTGTTCCTAATCTTTTCATTTTTAGTTACCTTTGTGCTATTTCTAGTCTTCTGTTCAAGTCTATGCTTTTGATCCTTGAAGTATTTGCCAATAAGGGTTGCATGGCTTCCACTACTTGTATCATCAAAAAAAGTCTTCTCCTGCATGTGTATTCCTCATATGGCTTTCAGACATCTTTCTCTTGTAAGTTACAGATTTCCAAGCATAGTCACATGGAGTGTCAGTATGACACTCTGCACTATTTTCACTATCAAATGCTGAATTATGCTCAAGATCAGATAAGTCAAAGTCAATAGGAAGAATTTCGAACTGTGTGGAAATGAAAATCATCATACTTTCATACAACGCATATAGAAATGTACCTAGACTATCTAAACAACTGAAAGCAGCTAGTAATGATTTTCCATCTGGAACTGATAATCCATTGAAACCATGGGAATGTGAATTGAATATAAAATATTTGCAATCTCTCTTGAACACAGAAAAACAAATTGAACCTATCATTAGTAAAACATTTGAAGAACATTGTAAAGCAGTGTATAATGCTTTGTGAAGAGTAGGTAAATTGGTAGTGACAAACTGTTCTGTGCAAAGACCTGTCATAATAGCAGATTTTTTAACAACAACTTCTTTGTTTAAAAATGAAACTAATCTTGGAAGTTTATCAAAGTTGAGTAACTTACTTCTGAATTTACCTTTAGCCTTTAATTCATATATAATCTTATTACACAGACAATCTCCAGCTAAAAGCATGTTGTCTAAATCTGTACTACAAGAAATGTCCGAGTACGCTGCATATATTAATGAACAAAGTGCATTTGCAGTGCATTGACATCCTCTGGACTCATTGCTAAATATTTCAGAACCTTGGTGAAAAGATCCCAGTTCAAATTTGACAGAATTAAATGGACCATTAGAAGGATTCCATAGCATTGTTTCAACATGTTCACTTGTTGGAATGGCACTATACAATGGCTTATTAGAATCCATCAAACAGTCCTGTTCCGTTATATTTTCATTAGAAGATCTCATTGTTTCATGTATACAGGTATTTGAAGAACTTTCTAAAACATTTTCAAAACGTTCACAACAATAACTGGAAAGACTGTCAGGCTTGTTTTCATAGAGGTTTTCAGACAAGTATTCAGACATGTTTTCCGACACATTTTCAGACAGGTTTTCAGGTGACTCTTCAATGAACACAGATGGTTTTTCTGTGGGCTGGGATAGAACCCCATCTGATAAACCAATAACACCCATAGACACAGATGGCCCTTCATCTGAAACAGATGAAAAGAAAGGGTGGACTAGCCCCCCAGCTGATAACCCAATGCACCGATCTGGACGTCTACACCAGGAGATTCCACATCTGATACTTCATGTTTTGTTCTTTCCTTTCTAACTCTGTCTTCCTTTCTCCTTTGATTCAAAGACTTTTTAAACAAACGTGGCATCCTTATTCCTCAATCCAACACAAATTTGAATATCACAAAAATTATAATGTACAGTAAAATTGTTATGAATATAAATAATTGTTCACAATTGTTCACAGAAGAATGTTCGGAGAGAAAATCTGTTTGGCGATACTATAAAAAGAAAAGAAATACATAATAGCTTTATGAAGAAACACAACTAAATAGTCACAATTTGACATAAAAATTAATAATCACTTAATATTACTTATTATTACAATTTAAACATTATCTTAAAACACAAGTTAAAAGAGTTGCTGATATAATCATAAGATTGTTAATTATCTATATTCAAATGCAATTTCTTTCAGATGAAAATCACCTGAAAAAATACTATTACATAAACTAGTAGATCTGTATCATATTGTGAATAATAGCTTTATAAAGAAACAAAACTAAATAGTCACAATTTGATCTAAAAATTAATAATAACTTAATATTACTTATCCTCACAATTTAAACATTATGCTAAAACACTACTTAAAAGAGTTATTGATAGAACCACAAGGTTGTAAATTATCTATATTCAAATGCAATTTCTTTCAGATGAAAATCACTTGAATAATACTATCACATAAACTAGTAGATCTGTAAAATATTGAAAACAAACAGAAAATCATGCAAAGGAAACACCGTGATCAGCAAGGAGGCATCATTCCAAGTAAAGACCCACTTGTGCATTGGTAATTTTTGCCCAAGAAGTTTTTTTATGTAAGCATATGCTATTTATCAGTTTTAGAAAATACTAAAACTTTGCTTCCCTCTTTAATTGCACGCCGGTGGGTCAGGCCTCAGATTCTATGACGGCTCCAACGTAAAGGCTTATTGAGAATTAGAGAGATCTAATTCAAGGTAATGTTGGTTGGTGCCTGATGCTCTGTCTCTGGTCGGGCTCATCGGAGTCTAACTGTTGGTTTTCTTTTGCTCCAGCATTTCAGTGGTTTCTTGCTGTCGAGTCCTCACCGTTGTCTCACCTCTGTGGTTCTTTGATTTTTGTGTTCACGGAGATGTTGCACTGATGAGTTAGGAGGCCTTCATGCGGACTGAACAAATTATTTGTCTAAATCGCGACGGAAGTAAGGGCGAGGATTGTGGCCACGTAAAATCGATTTAAGCCCCCCAGTGGAAATCTTCCACTGACCGTTCCAAGGCGGCTCTTCTGTGGCGATTTATTTTATGTTGTTGTTTGTTACTTACTGTGTGTATCACTTGTGTCTTTTAGTTTCGGATGACCATATGGCCATTTTGTGGGAAAGTAACTGTCCTTATGGCCTTCCTTTGTTTAGGTTTCCATTATGGTCTGGTCGCTTAATGTTTGTATTTCTTTCCCTTTGGTGTCTTTTATGGGTGGAGTAAGTTAATTGTATCAATTCCTGATCTTTGTTTTACTTCTACTTTGATACAAAATTGTTTCAGATGATGGAACAAACAAAATATAAAGAATTATTTGTTTTCGCAGAATAATCAAATTAAATTTTGTCTTTTACCAATGGCACTTAACCGGTACAGGAATACCTGTTTTACCCACATCATAATGTCTTAGTAATCAATATTACGACAGAAAGATGTGTTTTTAGTTAAATGCAATCATTTTCAAATAATGGGTACAATTCTGCAAGTGCAGAATTTTAAAGAATGTTAAAAAAATAACTTCTGCTCTGTGTACCCAGCTCCTGAAAAGAAGAAGAAGATCACTGAAAAGAATGACTATTCAAAACTAGAGCCGTCAGATAATCTGACTAGTTCTGCTGAGAGCTGGAAAATTTTGATGTTTAAAAATCCAAGAGTTATGGACCCTTGGCCATTATTCCACCATTACACCTTCCTTATCTTAGAGACAAAGTGTGGTATAAGTTTCATTGAAATAGGAACAAAAATATAAAAGTGAAGCAAAAAGCATTTTGATTTTTAAAAACCTACCAAGGGACATAACTCCAAGAGATATGAACCACAGACTCTTATTCTGTTATGCATGGTACATCCAGTCAATGTCCATGTTTATACAAACTTAGTTTTTTTTTTCATTTGACCTATTGACTTACTTTTTATCCAGACATGACCCATATTCAAACCTGACCATTATGGTCTGGTCGCTTAATGTTTGTGTTCCTTTCCCTTTGGTGTCTTTAATGGGTAGAGTAAGTTAATTGTATCGATTCCTGATCTTTGTTTTACTTCTACTTTTCATAGGGGCATCATTCTGAGCAAGTGTAATGAAGATTGCACTTAAAATGTGGCATCTAGAGTGTTTGCAAGGTTTTCCTATGACCTAATCTACTGACCTCATATTTGAACTTGATTGAGATTTTGTAAAAATGATTTTTAGGAGCAAGTTTCATGATGTTCAGGCTCAAAATGTGGCTGCTGCAGTGGTCACAAGATTTTTCCATGATTTGACCTACTGACCTACTGTTTGACTGGACCCTTTTTCGAACTTGACCCAGATTTCATCAAGGCAATCATTCTGAGCAAGTTTCATGACGAATGGACTTAAAATGTGGCCTCTAGAGTGTTCACAAGGTTTTCCTATGACCTTATTTTTCACCTGACATGACCCATATTCCAACATGACAGAGATTTTGTCAAGGTGATCGTTTTGAGCAAGTTTCATGAAGTTTAGCCTCAAAATGTTGCTACCAGAGTGTTCACAAATTTTTCGATGATTTGACCTACTGACCTACTTTTTGACCTGACAAACTTGGCCAAGATTTCATCAAGGCAATCATTCTGAGTAAGTTTCATGACAACTGGACTTAAAATATGGCCTCTTCACAAGGGTTTTTATGATTTGACCTACTGACCTCATTTTTGACCGGACATGACCCATATTCAAACTTGAACAAAGGAACCAACATCTTATGGTGGTTTAAGTTGTGTGCAAGTTTGGTTAAAATCAAATCATAAATGAAACGGCTTTTGTGCAGGTAAGACCAAAGTAGGCAATTTGTGCCCTTTCACGGGCAATAACTCTTGAAAAGATGATGGGATATGGGTGGTTCAACAAAGGAACCAAGATCCTATGGTGCTTCAAGTTGTGTGTAAATTTGGTTAAAATTATATCACAAGAGGGCCCAGAGGGCCCTGGTTCACTCACCTGTGTGTCACTGTCTCGAGTACATTCTATTTTAAGCTCTGGGGGCCATCTTGTTCATCAGCAGAGTGATTTTAGCTTATTTGGTACGGAGTAATCTAGGAAACATTCCTGTGAACATTGAATCAAATTTGCCTTAGGGTTTAGGTGGAGTTTCCATTTGAATCAAATTAACAATATTTTTCTATTTTTAGCTCCGGTGGCCATTTTGTTCATCTGAGTGAGATCATTTTAGCCTTTTTGGTAGAGGGTCATCTAAGCAACATTGTCGCAAGGAACCTACATGCTAAATATGAAGGCTGTATCTAATATATACTTCAAAAGTTATGACAAAGTAGGTCAAAGGTCAAGATAGGGTCAAAAGTTTTGAATGGTTGAGAAATCCTTGTCACAAGGAACATACATGCTTAATATGAAGGCTCTATCTCATATGGTTCAAAAAGGTATGATAAAGTAGGTCACAGATCAAGGTCACAGGTCAAATCTTTATATGAGTGGGAAGCCCTTGTCACAAGGAACCTACATGCCAAATATGAAGGCTCTATCTCAAACGGTTTAAAAGTTATGATCAAATAACCTACTGATCTACTTTTTGATTTGACATGACCCACATTCGAACATAACTGAGATATTGTCCAGGTGATCATTCTGAGCAAGTTTTATGATGATTTTACTAAAACTGTGGCCTCTAAGAGTGTTCAAAACGTTTTTCTATGATTTGACCTGCTGACCTACTTTTTGACCCGACATGACCCATATTCAACATTGACCCAGATATTGTCGAAATGATCATTCTGAGCAAATTTGATGATGATCGGACCAAAACTGGGGCCTCTGGTGTGTTCACAAGGTTTTTCAACGATCTGAACTACTGACCTACATATTGACCAGACATGACCCATATTCAAAATTAACCCGAGATATTGTCAAATGATCATTTTGAGCAAGTTCGATGATGATCAGACCAAAACTGTAGCCTCTAGAGTGTTTAGAGGGTTTTTCTATGATTTGACCTACTTTTTGACCTAACATGACCCATATTTGAACTTGACTGAGATATTGTCAAGATGATCATTCTGGGCAAGTTTGATGGTGATCGGACCAATACTGTGGCCTCTAGTGTGTTCACTAGGTTTTTCTATGATTTGACCTACTGACCCTACTTTTTGACCTGACATGACCCGTATTCAAACTTGACCGAGATATTGTCAAAATGATCATTCTTGGCAAGTTTGATGATGATCGGACCATAAAGGTAGCCTCTAGTGTGTTCACAAGGTTTTTCCATGATTTGACCTACTGACCTACTTTTTGACCTGTCAAACTTGGCCAAGATTACATCAAGGCAATCATTCTGAGTAAGTTTCATGACAACTGGACTTAAAATACGGCCTCTTCACAAGGGTTTTTATGATTTGACCTACTGACCTCATTTTTGACCGGACATGACCCATATTCAAACTTGAACAAAGGAACCAACATCTTATGGTGGTTTAAGTTGTGTGCAAGTTTGGTTAAAATCAAATCATAAATGAAACGGCTTTTGTGCAGATAAGACCAAAGTAGGCAATTTGTGCCCTTTCACGGGCAATAACTCTTGAAAAGATGATGGGATATGGGTGGTTCAACAAAGGAACCAAGATCCTATGGTGCTTCAAGTTGTGTGTAAATTTGGTTAAAATTATATCACAAGAGGGCCCAGAGGGCCCTGGTTCACTCACCTGTGTGTCACTGTCTCGAGTACATTCTATTTTAAGCTCTGGGGGCCATCTTGTTCATCAGCAGAGTGATTTTAGCTTATTTGGTACGGAGTAATCTAGGAAACATTCCTGTGAACATTGAATCAAATTTGCCTTAGGGTTTAGGTGGAGTTTCCATTTGAATCAAATTAACAATATTTTTCTATTTTTAGCTCCGGTGGCCATTTTGTTCATCTGAGTGAGATCATTTTAGCCTTTTTGGTAGAGGGTCATCTAAGCAACATTGTCGCAAGGAACCTACATGCTAAATATGAAGGCTGTATCTAATATATACTTCAAAAGTTATGACAAAGTAGGTCAAAGGTCAAGATAGGGTCAAAAGTTTTGAATGGTTGAGAAATCCTTGTCACAAGGAACATACATGCCAAATATGAAGGCTCTATCTCATATGGTTCAAAAAGGTATGATAAAGTAGGTCACAGATCAAGGTCACAGGTCAAATCTTTATATGAGTGGGAAGCCCTTGTCACAAGGAACCTACATGCCAAATATGAAGGCTCTATCTCAAACGGTTTAAAAGTTATGATCAAATAACCTACTGATCTACTTTTTGATTTGACATGACCCACATTCGAACATAACTGAGATATTGTCCAGGTGATCATTCTGAGCAAGTTTTATGATGATTTTACTAAAACTGTGGCCTCTAAGAGTGTTCAAAACGTTTTTCTATGATTTGACCTGCTGACCTACTTTTTGACCCGACATGACCCATATTCAACATTGACCCAGATATTGTCGAAATGATCATTCTGAGCAAATTTGATGATGATCGGACCAAAACTGGGGCCTCTGGTGTGTTCACAAGGTTTTTCAACAATCTGAACTACTGACCTACATATTGACCAGACATGACCCATATTCAAAATTAACCCGAGATATTGTCAAATGATCATTTTGAGCAAGTTCGATGATGATCAGACCAAAACTGTAGCCTCTAGAGTGTTTAGAGAGTTTTTCTATGATTTGACCTACTTTTTGACCTAACATGACCCATATTTGAACTTGACTGAGATATTGTCAAGATGATCATTCTGGGCAAGTTTGATGGTGATCGGACCAATACTGTGGCCTCTAGTGTGTTCACTAGGTTTTTCTATGATTTGACCTACTGACCCTACTTTTTGACCTGACATGACCCTTATTCAAACTTGACCGAGATATTGTCAAAATTATCATTCTTGGCAAGTTTGATGATGATCGGACCATAAAGGTAGCCTCTAGTGTGTTCACAAGGTTTTTCTCTGATTTGACCTACTGACTTACTTTTTGATCCAACATGACCCATATTCGAATTTGACCAAGACATTGTCATGATGATCATTCTGGGCATGTTTGATGATGATTGGTCCAAAACTGTGGCCTCTAGTGTATTCACAAGGTTTTTCTTTGATTTAACCTACTGACCTACTTTGTGACCCGACATGACCCATATTCAAATAAGACCAAGATATTATCAAAATGATCATTCTAAGCAAGTTTGATGATGATTGGACCAATAAAAATCAAAAATGAGTTCCTTTAAGAGCAATGAAAACATTCAAAAGAAAGAAGATGGGTCATACTACGTAGTTTCGGCTAATAAAGCCTCATCAGTGACCCTGTAATGATCCGGCAAAGAAAGCCCGAGGAAACATACTGCAATTTTGCAAATTTCGAATAGGCAGTCGATTCAAAGACTGATATAAATCAAAATGGGGTCCAAATAATTAAAAACCTGTCTAGAAAATGAGTCTAAACCAATAATTTATTTCCGATTTCTCAGAATATTGACGCTGATCTCAAAGGACCAAAAGTAAAATATAAACTGCACTATGGTTGATGTACGGGGAGACGTTTTACGGCCGCCACACGGCACAACACCAGCTGCAGTGAAGGCAAATAAAAATCAAAAATGAGTTCCTTTAAGAGCAATGAAAACATTCATAAGAAAGAAGATGGGTCATACTACGTAGTTTCGGCTAATAAAGCCTCATCAGTGACCCTGTAATGATCCGGCAAAGAAAGCCCGAGGAAACATACTGCAATTTTGCGAATTTCGAATAGGCAGTCGATTCAAAGACTGATATAAATCAAAATGGGGTCCAAATAATTAAAAACCTGTCTAGAAAATGAGTCTAAACCAATAATTTATTTCCGATTTCTCAGAATATTGACGCTGATCTCAAAGGACCAAAAGTAAAATATAAACTGCACTATGGTTGATGTACGGGGAGACGTTTTACGGCCGCCACACGGCACAACACCAGCTGCAGTGAAGGCAAATAAAAATCAAACCTGTGGCCTCTAGTGTGTTCAGAAGACCAAATCAGCCCATTTTTGCCCTTTCAGGGGCCATAACTCAAGTACCCTTGATGTCATATGCCTGGTTCAAGAAAGGAACAAAGATCTTGCGGTGGTACAAATTGTGTGTAAGTTTGGTTAAAATCTAATGATAAATGAAACAGCTATTGTGCAGACAATACCAAAATGGGATTTTTTTGTCTTTTCAGGAGCCATAACTCTGGTAGCCATAATGGGATATGGCTGGTTCAAGAAAGGAACCAAAATTTTGTGGTGGTACAAATTGTGTGCAAGTTTAGTTAAAATCAAATCATAAATGAAACAGCTATCATGCAGACAAGATCAAAATAGGCAAATTTTGCCCTTTCAGGGGCCATAACTCCATAACACATGATGGGATATGACTGGATCAAGAAAAGAACCCAGTTGTGTGCAAGTCTGGTTAAAATCAAATCATAAATGAAGATGCTATCGTGCGAACAAGAAAATGTTTACGCACGCACAGATGCACGCACGAACGACGGACGAAATGTGATCACAAAAGCTCACCTTGTCACTACGTGACAGGTGAGCTAAAACTGCACTTGACGCCATTGTTATTGACTGTGATCAAAGTCATGTGAACTGGGTTCTGGCTTTTATCATTATAGTACCTTGATGGCATGGATAAAACCATAATGGCTGACCAACAGAACTGGCAAATTGATTGAATGTTTTGAGATTTACACTGTTGGCTAAGGGGTTAGTTTATCCATTTTTGAGTTGCACTGATGAGATAGGAGGCGTTCATGCAGACTAAACAAATTATTTGTCAAAATCCCGTTATAAGGGTGAGGATTGCGGATGCATAAAATTGATTTTTTTCACTGACTGTTCCAAGGAGTTTCTTCTGTCATGGTTTATTGCATGACCCGCAGAAAAAGCGACCGACTGAAGTCGGTTGATTTTCTAAGAGTGCCCTAAAATCACCGTGTCATTCTGTCATTCGGTCAATCGGTCATTCTGTCATTCTGTCTGTCGGTCCGTAACCCGTTTGTGAAAATTGGTGATAGTGACTTAACCGCTTGGAATATTTAAATAATTTTTGGCATACTGATAGATATCAATGAGATCTAACCAATGAACTTGCGAAATATTACATTCCATTTAGTATAGCCTCGCCGAGGCGAAAAATGTGAAAATTTTCGAACTGCTTCTCCTCGGAAACGGTTGGGCCGATTGAAGTCAAATTTCATATGGAGCCTCTATGGGATATGGGAAACCAAAATTTGCTCATGGGGTCCAGGTCACATGACCAAAATGGCCGCCAAGCCATATATGGTCTGTCTGTCTGTCCGTCCGTAACCCGTTTGTGAAAACTGGTGATAGTGACTTAACCGCTTGGAATATTTAAACAATTTTTGGCATACTGATAGATATCAATGAGATCTAACCAATGAACTTGCGAAATATAACATTCCATTTAGTATAACCTCGCCGAGGCGAAAAATCCGTAACCCGTTTGTGAAAATTGGTGATAGTGACTTAACCGCTTGGAATATTTAAACAATTTTTGGCATACTGATAGATATTAATGGCATCTCACCAATGAACTTGCGAAATATTACATTCCATTTAGTTTAGCCTCGCCGAGGCGAAAAATGTGAAAATTTTCGAACTGCTTCTCCTCGGAAACCGTTGGGCCGATTGAAGCCAAATTTCATATGGAGCCTCTATGGGATGGGGCTAACCAAAATTTGCTCATGGGGTCCAGGTCACATGACCAAAATGGCCGCCAAGCCATATATGGTCTGTCTGTCTGTCCGTCCGTAACCCTTTGTGAAAATTGGTGATAGTGACTTAACAGCTTGGAATATTTAAACATTTTTTGGCATACTGATAGATATCAATGAGATCTAACCAATGAACTTGCGAAATATTACATTCCATTTAGTATAGCCTCGCAGAGGCGAAAAATGTGAAAATTTTCAAACTGCTTCTCCTCGGAAACCTTTGGGCCGATTGAAGTCAAATTTCCTATGGAGCTTCTATGGGATGGGGGAAACCAAAATTTGCTCATGGGGTCCAGGTCACATGACCGAAATGGCCGCCAAGCAGTATATGGTAAAAACCCTTCAAAAATAGTCTTCTCCAGAACCACTGGGCAGATTTCCACGAAACTTGATAAATGGCATCTGGGATGTAGGCCCATCATAAATTGCTATAATGGTGACCCTGGGTTGACCTTGACCTTCTTTGTGCCTAGGTCAAACTTTGACACATATGCTTTTGTATTGGAAAATGTGAGAATGCATTTTATCCTGCAAACGATTCAGAATACAGTACTAAAGTATTAGATATATTTTTGCTCCTTACGATAAGGTGCATTTATTGGGGGAACCGTTTTAGGTCAAGGTCACATGACAGAAATGGCCGCCATACCCATATATGGTAACACTCATAAAGCTAAAAGCATCCGGCGGGTCGTGCACTTCAGCTAAAGCACTGGTTTTTGTAATGGTTTGTCTTTGATTGTGTGTATCGCTTATACTTTTTTTGTTTTGGATAGCCAATTGGCCATTTTGTTGGAAAATAACTGTCCTTTGGGCTTTCCGCTATTGGTTTTTCCATTAGGGTCTAGTTATCTCTTGTGGGAGGTGTGGATTAATTGTATTAAGTCCTGATCATTGCCTTCACGTCCATTTTTCATGGCCAAGTCAACATTTTTGGTCATATTATTCAGTCCGTCTGTTTACTTAACCACACTTCCTTGGCAGGCTTATATACAGTAGAACTTCGATGGCTCAAACACCAATGGCTCGTTCACCATGGATGTGTCGAACCCATTCTTGAGCCCCTAGCGAAATCCTCTACATAAGAAATAGTGGAGGATAATTAAGAAGATTTTAGTCTTTTATCTTGCAAATGTATGCTGTGTGTACTCATTAGAATCGCCACATCATGTATGCTGTGTGTACTCATTAGAATCGCCTCGATGAGACGATTCTAATGAGTACACACAGCATACATTTTCATTATAGAACACCGAAAATGTGTCCTGATAGTAACCCTCAGTGGCTCGAACAACCCCTGTCTCGAGAAGATTTTCGAGGACCCAAAAGTGTTCGAGCCATTGAAGTTCGACTGTATAGGCAATAAACCAGAACAATGCACATTCTTGTCCCGTAAACTGAATCAGTAGAAATCAGCAAGAAGGGAACAAATGACCAAAGAAAAGATTTTATGATCAATCTCCACAAAAGAGTGTTGCCTACCCTGGCTGGTATCAATCTCATGATCACCAGTTAGACTCGCATATGAGCTACCGAGGCCAGCCAGAAGAAGGAGTTATTGTGTTCAGCAGGACTCTGTATCTGGTTAACAAGTTCCTGCAATGAATATCCACTTTATATAGAGAAAAGTGGGGTTGACAGGGGTTTTCATTATTTTCCTTATTTTTGCTGAACGCATATAGATTGTGGGTTCTCACTAGAGCACCAACGTGAACAAGTCCATTAAATGAGTTCCCACCTGAACCTCACTTAATATAGAGAAAACTGGGGTTTACAGGGATAAACATTTTTTCCTTAGTTCTGCTCCAAGACATAGGTTGTGGGTACTCATAAGAACCGGCTCACTCAATTAGGTGGCTCCAACAAGCACCTTCACCAATGTTTGCAGTAAAATAAGTAAAATATCACAGATTTTCATCAGAGAGGTAGCCATTTAGGGGATGTGAAAAAAATGCACTATGTCATACGGTGTGTTATTGTAATGGATAAATATTGAATATTTTCATGTTAAAAATGTTGGTTCTAGAGATATCAAAGATACCATTATAGTACACCAGTGTGTTATCGTAATGAATTAACTGTATCTACCTCTTCATATGATATTCCTGCTACATTCCTAGAAAATGTTATCACATCTCGAACTTTCCAGCCTCTGTGTTTTGTAAAAGGTTTAAACACGAAAATTAAAGTTTTCAAAAATGCTCTTAGAACAGGAGAGTCCCACAATCTTGAGATTGCTTTGAATAGTTTCACGGGCTGCATCATCCTGAAAAAGCATTACGAAAACATGCATATACTAATAGATAATATATTTTATCGCCTAAAAAAAAACAAACTATACATAAAAGAAAATTGTGATATTTTTCTTATTTCTGCTCAAATAATAGATTGAGGGTGCTCATAAGAAGTGTCTCATTGAGGCGGTTCTAACGAGTACCCACAATCTATATTTTAGAGCAGAAATAAGAAAAATAAGGTTTACCCCATCAAACCCCAGTTTTACTGTATAAAAGTGGGGTTCAAGGTGGTCAAAATTACACAAGTGTGTTTTACAACCATATATACACACTTAGGGGATAATTGTTTGAAAATGTCATTTAGGTAGACATATTTTTAGTTTTTATGAATCATTTGAACAAATCAGTGAAATGAACACCCCCTAAACCCCACTTTATATGAAGAAAACTCGAGTTTAGTGGGGATAAATTATTTTTCTTATTTCTGCTCCAATGCATAGGTTGTGGGTACTCCTTAGAACTGCCGTAAAGGCAGTTCTAGTGAGCACCCACAACCTATGTTTGCAGTATAAAGAAGATATCACAGATTTTCATCAGAAGAGTAGCCATTTTGGATATGTAATAAAAACCGCACTAAGTGGCATGGGTGTGTTATCATTATTCGTCGTAACTATTAAATTACCGAACTGAATTATCAATTAACTACACAGAAGCCTCCGTGGTGTAGTGGTTACGCTACTTGCCTTGTAAACCAGGGGTTGCAGGATCAATCTCGGGCTTCTCCAGACTTTCGGATGATTTTTAAACCAAGGTCCCGTCTCTGTATGGTCTTAGCTGTTGGTGGGATGTAAAACTCAAACACTCACTCACTCAATTAACTACAGTCTTTCTAAGGAGGAGATTTTTTGAAGATGAATATCAAAAATACAGCCAAACAGATCAACACTTTTAAATAATATTGAGCTTGTGCACTCTATACATTTGGTATGTGACACGCGGGCAAGTTTGAATTGGTACATGGTTGGGAGTTTAAACTTTATCCTGCTGTTCAGAACATGCCCTGCCTTTGCAAACAGTGTAGATCCAGATCAGATGGCTTCTTAAGAGGCCATGAGTGTAGATCCAGATCAGATGGCTTCTTAGGAGGCCATCTGAACAGGAGCTACACTGTTTGCCATGCAGTTAGTGAATGGAAAAAAATATTTTATATCAAGTGATTTTATTGGTTCCAGGTCAGCAATGGGTGTGGCTTACTGTAAATAAATTACTCAGTAGGATAAGGGTTAATAACCCAGACACCACTATTCAAGGAATTTTGAGACAGTCAGTTACCTAATGACCCTTTTCCCTGGCAGCCTTACACAAATTGTTAATGTATTAAGTGTATGTATTCTGACAGCTAGGCCTAAGCAAACAGTGTAAACCCAGATGAGAAGATACAGAACAGGGCATCTCATCAGGGTCTACACTGTTTGCTACCCATCCTGCTATCTTAAGGCAAAGCATTAGGCAGTTAATTGTACTTGTTCAAATTTTAAAATAAGTATGGTAAGGAGATAGGGTGTCTGGATACATGCTTTTAGGGTTAATATCATCGTAACCAGTACAGGACATATTCTTGTGCCAGAAATGGATAAATGCCCTCCTTAAATCAGTGGAATGGACAGAATGACCATAAAAAATATTTCAGAATCAATTTCCGAGAAAGAATGTTCAGAAGGTCAAACAAGAGGCCCAAGAGGGCCTGTCGCTCCACCGGCTAACTTCAGACAATTGTCATATTTATTACATTAACCAATTGTATACTAGTGGACTCTTCTATTGCTATATGTTGGACCAGTCAATTTGTCATATAAGGGGTGTCAGGCCTATTTTTTTCTATTTTTGATTGAAAATTCTGTTAGCAAATAGTGCAGGCCCTGATCAGACATGGTGTTCTGTGGGGTCTGATCTGGACCAGCACTGTTTGCCAAGGTACCCATTTAGGGTTTTCCCGCATGCAATGGGTTAAAAAGAAACAAGTGATCCACCCAAGGAATGTCCATTCTATAATTTTTGGACCCCAGAGCCATGGTTGGCAGGATTTATGTGAGTGACCATTTGGCATTGCTCCGTTCTAAATAACTAAAGCTCTGGGCCTTATGGTTTTCCTATTATAAGTCTATGGGAACTAATATGCCCCTGGGCGTGACCAATTTTTTACCCCAGGGGCATTGTTGGCAGGATTTATTTGAGTGACCACTTGACGTTGCTGCATACTTAATATCTAAGCTCTGGGCACTGATGGTTTCAGAGAAGATTTTTGTCAGATTTTCCCAGTATAAGTCTATGGGAGCTTATGGGCCTCAGGGTGTGGCCAATTTGGACCCCAGGGGCATAGTTGGCAGGATTTATGCAGTTGAATACTTCAAGTTGCTACATACTAAGCCCTTGGCCATATGGTTTCTGAGGAGAAAAGTTTCAAGATTTTGTCATTATTAGTCTATGGGAGCTACTAAGCACCGGGGCGTTGCCAATTTGGACTCAAGAGTCATAGTTCGCAAGACTTAGTAGGTGACCACATAACTTTGCTACATACTACAGTTCAACCTGTATTAAGCAAGTGTCTAAGGGATAGTCAAAATATGCTTGCTTAAGACAGGTTCTTGCTTAATACAGGTGAAATTTAACACATCTGCCTTTCTTGGGAACTGAATGCCTGCTTGCTTAAGACAGGTTGCTTGCTTAATAGAGGTGGCCACTTAGACAGGTTTTACTGTAAATGTCTAAGCTTTAGGCTTTATGGTTTCAGAGAAGAAGTTTTTCCTTTTATTGGTCTATGGAAGCTAATGAGCCAAAGGTGGTGGCCATGGCGGCCATGTTTTTTGTCTGATCAAAATTTCTTCAATGAATCTGACAATGGTAGATACAAGGAACATTCATGAAAATTAAGAACGAAATCCATTTAGCGGTTTTGGAGGCTAATTAGCCAATGGGCGTGTCCATGGCGGCCATGTTTTTTGTCTGATCAAAATTGCTTCAAGGAATCTGACAGAGGTCCACCCAAGGAACATTCATGCAAAGTAAGAATGAAATCCATTAAGTTGAGCGGTTTTGGAGGAGAAGGTTTTTAAAACTTTTCCCCATATAAGTCTTTGAAAGCTAATGAGCCAAGGGGCATGGTCATGGCAGTCATGTGGGGCATGGCCATGGTGGCCATATTTTTTGTCTGATCCGAATTTCTTCAAGGAATCTGACAGAGGTCCACCCAAGGAACATTCATGCAAAATAAGAATAAAATCCATTGAGCGGTTTTGGAGGAGAAGATTTTTAAATATTTTTTTTTTGGTTTCGATGCCATTTTGTTCTGCATGTAACAAAATTCTTTGAAGGAATTCAGAAGAGGACTATGTGAGAAACATTCCTGTGAAGTTTGGTTACAATCGACCAAGTAGTTAAGGAGGAAATGTTTAAAGAACTAGAAATGTATCCAGACGACACAGATGCCCCCGCCAAGGGCCCCGCCTCACCCCGAAAATGCATGTTGCAAAAAAATTTTCTAAGTGTGTGACCTTGTCATCAGGAACATTTGTGAGAAGTTATATTGAAATTGGTGAAAAAAATGTAAGCGCTAGAGCAATGACAAAGTTTTTCTAAAAATAGCCACAGTGAAATTGACCTTGAAAGTCGAACTTGCTCGAGGTATTGTCATAAGGAACATTTGTGTGAAGTTATATTGAAATCAGTGAAGAAATGTAGTCGCTAGAGCAATGACAAAAGTTTTCTAAAAATAGCCACAGTGACCTTGACCTTGAAAGTTGAAATCACTCGAGATATTGTCATTGGGAACATTTGTGTGAAGTTATATTGAAATCGGTGAAGAAATGTAAGTGCTAGAGCGATGACAAAGTTTTTCTAAAAATAGCCACAGTGACCTTGACCTTGAAAGTCAAACTCGTTCAAGGTATATTGAAATCAGTGAAGAAATATAGACGCTAGAGCTATGTTGTGCGAGGGGATAATTAAAAATTTTTAAGTCTGTGACCTTGGCCTTGAGCTCAATGGCATGGGTGGGGGTATAGCTGAATAAAATGGACAGGTATCTAACATCATACCAAATATCAACTCAATCCATCGCACAATTTGGAAAAGATCAACTCTTAAAATATCTAATTAAAAATTTCTATGTCTGTGACCTTGACCTTGAAGCCAAAGGCATGAGTGGGGGTATTGCCAAATAAACATTTGGACCTGTATCTATCATCATAGCATATATAAGCCAAATCCATAATATAGTTTGGAAAATTGGAGCTCTTTAAAATCTTTCACATTAAAATTGTCTAAGTCTGTGACCTTGACCTTGAGGTCATAGGCATGGGTGGGGGTATTGCTGAATAAAACTTTGTACCTATATCTATCATCATATGAACCAAAGCCATTATAAAAAATTAGGTTCTACCAGGTACAAATACCTTAACTGGAGTCTTTAACATGGAAAATTTCTAAGTCCATGACCTTGACCTTGAGGCCATGGGCATGGGTGGAGGTATCGCTGAATAAAACTTTGGACCTATATCTATAATCATACCAAATATGAACCAATTCCATCAAATGGTTTGGAGAATATGAGTTCTAAAATGTTCAAGTCTACCTGTTACAAAAACCTTAACCTGAGTCTTTAACATTGAAAATTTCTAAGTCTGTGACCTTGACCTTGAGGTCACAGGCATGGGTGGGGGTATTGCTTAATAAAACTTTGGACCTATATCTATCATCATACCAAAGATGAACCAGTTCCATCCAATGGTTAGGAAAATATGAGTTCTAAAAGTTCAGGCTCTACCTGTTACAAAAACTTTAACCTGAGGTTACAGGATCACGTACGTACGTACGTACGTACGTACACACACACGTACAGACGGACGTACACATGTACGCACGTACGGAAAACCGAAAAACTATATGCCCCCGGCATCATATGATGCGGGGGCATAAAAAAAGTTAACGCACGGATGCACAACCGCACAGACGCACAACAGACACAGGGCCATAACATATAACATAAGACCCGCCGGTCTTTGGCCAGTGGAGCTAAAAAATGAACAGATTTATGTTTTTATTTCTTTATTTATTTATTTTTTCCTTTCCTCCATCAGATTCGGTATGTCTCCCTTTTCAACTAAGCCATTTTAACCCTCAGGGATCTGGAGAACTGTTGACACTGTAGTATAATTAGGTATAGTAAATCAATCTCCCTCAGTATTTTGAATTTATTTTGAAACATCAAGTCGTATAAATAGAGTTTGTGTTGAAATCATCAGTTCTATCACCAGTGTGATGGGCAAGTGAAATTTCTGATGTTTTGAATTTTAGAATGACAATTTGTAGGTGGACCTCTATAGATATGTGATAGTCAGCAAAATTGGAGGAGATTAATTCAGATACAGGAAGGTACTTTTAAATAAATAAATAAATAAATAAATAAATAAATAAATAAACAAGAACTTTTGAAGAAGAGAAGACATGTTATATAGTGAAAATAAACCCCGCCCACTGCAGCCATGTTTTTTGTCGGATCAAAATTTCTTCAAGGAATCTGACAGAGGTCAACCCAAGGAACATGCATGCCAAATAACTATGAAAAAAAACAAGAACTTTTGCAGAAAATATTTTCAGCATTACACTATATTTATATAGTGAAAATAAGCCTCGCCCATGGCAGCCATGTGTTTTTGTAAGATCAAATTTTTTTCAAGGAATCTGACAACAGTCCACCCAAGGACAATTCATGCAAATTACAATGAAATCCCACAAGTACTTTTGCAGAAGAAGATTTTTTAGCATTACATTGTATGTTAAATAGTAAAAATAAGCCCCGCCCATGGCGGCCATGTTTTTTGTCGGATCAAAATTTCTTCAAGGAATCTAAAAGAAGTCCACCCAAGGAACATTCATGCAAAATAAAAACAAGGCATCGCATGCGATACAAATCCCCTCGCACTAGACAACTTCGTGTGTGGAAAACACTGAAATGGCAAAAGTCCAACTTGCTTGAGATATTATCATATGCAATATTGTGTAAAGTTTGTTTAAAAATCCTCCAATAAATGTACATTCTAGAGTGATGACGTTTCTCTAAAAATAGCCATAGTGACCTTGACTTGAGCCATGACCACGAAAGTAGGTCTTTCTCAAGATATTATCATAAGCATCTTTTGTGTGAAGTTATATTAAAATCTGTTAATAAATGTAGGGGGTAGAGCCATGCCACAGTGACCTTGACTTTGAGGTCATGACCTTGAAAGTCGAAGTAAGTTGAGATATTATCATAAGAAACATTTGTGTGAAGTTCTATTACAATCCATTATTAAATGTAGGCGCTAGAGCGATGACAAAGTTTTTCTAAAAATAGCCACAGTGACCTTGACCTTGAAAGTCTAAATAGCTCAAGATATTGTCTTAAGGAACATTTGTGTGAAGTTATATTGAAATTGGTGAAAAAATGTAAGCACTAGAGCAATGACAAAGTTTTTCTAAAAATAGCCACAGTGACCTTGACCTTGAAAGTCAAACTCACTCGAGGTATTGTCATAAGGAACATTTGTGTGAAGTTATATTGAAATGGGTGAAGAAATGTAAGCGCTAGAGCCATGACAAAGTTTTTCTAAAAATAGCCACAGTGACCTTGACCTTGAAAGTGGAACTCACTAGAGATATTGTCATAAGGAACATTTGTGTGAAGTAATATTGAAATTGGTGAAAAAAATGAAAGCGCCAGAGCAATGACAAAGTTTTTCTAAAAATAGCCACAGTGACCTTGACCTTGAAAGTCGAACTCGTTCGAGGTATTGTCATAAGCAACATTTGTGTGAAGTTATATTGAAACTAGAGAAAGCGACCAGTGGGTCACAGTATACCCCCGGCCAGTGCCACCTTCTGATATATCTTTCGAGCTTGTATGTAACATGAGTGAAGAAGTCAAGAAGCTATAAGAATCTATAATCTGCTTATAAAATCTAAACCAAACATAATCTTTCTAAATGGACAAAGGGAGTGAGAGCATCAAAGTTACTGAAGGGGTGGGGGCATCAATGTTACTGAAGCAGCAGGGTGGGGTATGTATCAATGAAATCTTTGAACCGGTATGCAACATTGATGCAAGTATTAATTGAATTTGTCTTAGAGTTTAGAACATTATGTAACAGGCATCATAAAACTTTAACCAAATGTAAACTTTCTAAGTCCATGACCGTGAGGTCTAGGTCACTGTGGGTGGGGAAGCGACATGCATCTCAAAATCTTTGGACTGTTATGCAAACATTGATGCAAGTATCAACTGAATTTGTCTTAGAGTTTACAACATACAGGCATCTATAAACTTTGTCATAAAACTTTAACCAACGTAAAATTTCTAAGTCTGTGACCTTGACGTCAATGTCATTGTGGGGGGTGGGACATGCATCAATGAAATCTTTAGACCAGTATGTAGCTTCAGTGTAAGTATCAACTAAATCTATCAAAGGGTTCAGAAGATAAAACCTCTTAGAAACTTTAACGCAAAACTTTAACCAAGATGTAAAATTTCTAAGTCTGTGACCTTGACCTCAAGGTCACTGTGGGGGATGGGACATGCATCAATGAAATCTTTAGACCAGTATGTAACTTCAGTGTAAGTATCAACTAAATCTATCAAAGGGTTCAGAAGATA
Organism: Lucinisca nassula; assembly: GCA_963580285.1. Lineage (NCBI taxonomy): Eukaryota > Metazoa > Mollusca > Bivalvia > Lucinida > Lucinidae > Lucinisca > Lucinisca nassula. The sequence goes on along the minus strand of OY757021.1, from coordinate 43,884,523 downwards.
CAATCTCTTAGAAACTTTAACGCAAAACTTTAACCAAAATGTAAAATTTCTAAGTCTGTGACCTTGACCTCAAGGTCACTGTGGGGGATGGGACATGCATCAATGAAATCTTTAGACCAGTATGTAACTTCAGTGTAAGTATCAACTAAATCTATCAGACGCAAAACTTTAACCAAAATGTTAACGGACGGACGGAAGGACGGACAGACGGAAGGACGGACGGATGGACGGACAGACAGAAGGACGGAAACACGGACGGTCGATGAACGGACGAACGGCAGGACGAAAACTTCGTATGCCGGGGGTATAATCAGTGAAGAAATGTAGGCGCTAGAGCAATGACAAAGTTTTCTAAAAATAGCCATAGTGACCTTGACCTTGCAAGTCGAAATGGCGAGATATTGTCATTAGGAACATTTATGTGAAGTTATATTGAAATCGATGAAGAAATGTAAGCGCTAGAGGAATGACGAAGTTTTTCTAAAAATAGACACAGTGACCTTGACCTTGAAAGTGGAACTCGCTAGAGATATTGTCATAATGAACATTTGTATGAAGTTATATTGAAATTGGTGAAGAAATGTAAGCGCTAGAGCGATGACAAAGTTTTTCTAAAAAAAAGCCACAGTGACCTTGACCTTGAGGCCTTGACCTTGATAGTCGAACCCGCTTGAGATATTGTCATAAGGAACATTTGTGTGAAGTTATATTGAAATCAGTGAAGAAATATAGGCGATAGAGCGATGACAAAGTTTTTTCTAAAAACAGCCACAGTGACCTTGACCTTGAGGCCATGAGTTGGAAAGTCGAACTCGCTGGAGATAATTTTATAAGGAACATTTGTGTAAAGTTATATTGAAATCAGTGAAGAAATGTAGGAGCTAGAGCGATGACAAAGTTTTTCTAAAAATAGTCACTGTGACCTTGACCTTGAAGCCATGACCTTGAAAGTGGAACTCGCTCGAGATATTTTTATAAGGATCAATTGTGTGAAGTTATATTGAAATTGGTGAAGAAATGTAAGCGCTAGAGCGATGACAATGTTTTTCTAAAAATAGCCACAGTGACCTTGACCTTGAGGTCATGACCTTGAAAGTCAAACTCGCTCGAGATATTTTTATAAGGATCATTTGTTTGAAGTTATATTGAAATTGGGGGAGAAATGTAGGCGCTAGAGCCATGACAAAGTTTTTCAAAAAATAGCCAGAGTGACCTTGACCTTGAGGTCATGACATTGAAAGTCGATTTTGCTCCAGATATTGTCGTAAGAAACGTTCGTGTGAAGTTATATTAAAATCGGTCAAGAAATGTAGGCGCTAGAGCGATGACAAAAGTACGTACGTACGTGGCGTTAGAGCGATGACAAAAGTATGTACGTACGTGGCGCTAGAGCAATGACAAAAGTACGTACGTACGGGACAAATGCTATATCCCCCCTCACAACTATGTTGTGCGAGGGGATAATGAAATCCAACAGGTGGGTTTGGAGGAGAAGATTTTTAAAGATTTTTAATTTTTTGTGTGGTTTTGTTGCCATGGCAACCAGAGTTCTGGGCGTAACAAAATTCTTTGAAGGAATTTAGAAGAGGACTAAGTAAGGAACATTCCTGTGAAGTTTGGTTACAATTGGCCCAGTAGTTTAGGAGGAGAAGATGTTTTAGCATTACACTATACATTAATTAGGGAAAATAAGCCCCACCCATGGCGGCCATGTTTTTTGTCGGATCAAAATTTCTTCAAGGAATCTGAAAGAGGTCCACCCAAGGAACATTCATGCAAAATAAAAATGAAATCCAACAGGTGGGTTTGGAGGAGAAGATTTTTAATTTTTTGTGTTGTTTTGTTGCCATGGCAACCAGAGTTCTGGGTGTAACAAAATTCTTTGAAGGAATTTAGAAGAGGACTAAGTAAGGAACATTCCTGTGAAGTTTGGTTACAATGGGCCCAATAGTTTAGGAGGAGAAGATGTTTTAGCATTACACTATATGTTAAATAGGGAAAATAAGCCCCGCCCATGGCGGCCATGTTTTTTGTCGGATCAAAATTTCTTCAAGGAATCTGAAAGAGGTCAACCCAAGGAACAGTCATGCAAAATAAAAATGAAATCCAACAGGTGGTTTTGGAGGAGAAGATTTTTAAAGATTTTTAATTTTTTGTGGTTTTGTTGCCATGGCAACCAGAGTTCTGGGTGTAACAAAATTATTTGAAGGAATTTAGAAGAGGACTATGTAAGGAACATTCCTGTGAAGTTTGGTTACAATTGGCCCAGTAGTTTAGGAGGAGAAGATGTTTAAAGAAAAAGTTAACGCACGAACGCACGACGGACACAGGGCCATGACAATAGCCCCGCTGGCCTTCGGCCAGTGGAGCTAAAAATCAAACATAGCAGTTCATACCTAGCCAACCTGACTCCAGCTGGGTTTATCATTACTAATGACCTGTATTTTTCTGGCTCCTTCAGACTGAGCTTCAAACCAGGGTATACCGAACAGTGGCTTGTAACCAACATATCAACTCTGTGAAATAAAGATAGAAGAATTGCTTCAATAAAGTAGAATGGGAACAGATGGTAGATTTTTCCGCCATTTTTCAAAGGGACACAAATTTCGGGACGTTCTGTTCATTTTTCTATAAGCGTAGTCTTGCTGAAAAAGGGGTCTGCTCTTAAAGGAAAGAATTTGCTCCTCTGGAGCAAATTCTTTCCTTTAAGAGCTGACCCCTGCTGTCATGGGAGACAAAATACTTTTGCAGGAGTTGCCTCCCCTGAAGGTGTATCCATTCCCCTTAATAGTCCATCACTTTCACATTTCTGTGTAATGGACATCATTGAAAACTCCATTTTACTGAAAAATGAAAAAAGTAGGGTTTACTTAGAGGATCATGTAATATTGAATTTATTAAACGAGTTGAGGAAAAGGGATAAAACGCTAGCCTTTGCAGAGCATATTATGCCTTTTTCTCAACGATTTTGATAAATCCAATACAAACACGAATGCAAGATTCTATTTATCATATGACATTTAAAACACATTTTATTCACATATATTTTTAAAATGGCAATAGTTCAGCATTAGTAAATGTGACAGCATTAAGTGTGTCGTACATGTATCGTTAAGGGATGTATCTAACAAATTTGCATATTTAATCCACTTGTGGAATGCTAAATTTAATACATATCATTATTACAATCTCAGACATGACGTCATATGATAAGAGGGTATATAAAGTCTACTCTCATTATTTTACAAAGAGTTAGAGATAACAGAGATGATATGGGAGTGCAAAAATATTCTTTGGATGGAAATCATTCAGTGTTCATCAATATAGACCCAGATCAGACTGCTGTTAAAGGGGCAGTCTGATCAGGGTCTATACTTTTTGTCATTCCATCCGCACCTTTTTGGACTCCTTGCTGGATCATGAAACAAATTTGTTAAAATTTTAGGAGAATTACATCAAGTCCTCAAAGTGTCCTTTTTTGGATATATATGGTATAAGGTTTATCAGTACAGCGCACATACTTCACCACAAACAATCAACTGCCCTTCTTAAATCGGTGTAAGGGAGAGAGGGGTTGTAGAAAAGATTTCATGACCAATGTCAATGAAAAAAAGTTCCCGACACCTTGAGGTATGTAACCCCTGACCACCTGATCACCAGTCAGTCGTACAGCTGTCTGAGCTACAGATGCCGGCTAAAATCATATTATATCTGAACACAAGATACGTTTGGCCCAGGACATAAAATAGAACTGTCAGAAGATCTAACTATAGCCCCACTTTAGTGTATTTTGTCTGAAACGCACAACCTCTTGATCACCAGTCAGTCTTAGTCCTTCTCTTGCTGAATATTCATTTTAGCCACTCCCATTTCTGACTTTGAACCAATCAGATTACTTGATGTAATTTATTCTTACAAATCAATAAACTGAATGTCTGTGTAGATCCTGAGAAGCCATCTGATCTGGATTTAGGCTGTTTGCAAAGATAGGGGTTGTCATGACCAGCAAGATAAGGGTTAACTAAGGCCTACAAGGAGGGGAAAGAAAATGTTTAACTTTTTTCATCAAAGAACAGTGTTTAAATGCAAAAAAATGCAAAAAGATGTGCTTTTGATATGGGAGTTTTTGTATGAGATCTGTGTACATTGCAAGCAAGTCATTTATTGAAATAAAAGTTTGTAGCTTTCAGATACCCCAAGCAATATCTTTTACCATGCATAATGATCCTAACCCTTATCTTGCTGAATATTCATTTAAGCCACACCCATTTCTGTCTATCAACAAATCAAATTACTTTATGTAATTTATTGCTACAAATTCATATACTGAATGCCGAACAGTGTAGGTCCTGATCAGATGGCTTCTACACTGTTTGCAAAGATAGGGGTTGTCGTGAACAGCAAGATAAGGGCTAAGTATTAGGTCTAAGCAAACTGTGCAGACCAATTGCTCCTTCATCTGATCAGGGTCAACACTGTTTGACAGTCTGTCTGCACCTTTTGGGTGCCATACCAGATTGTGAAACAAATTTGTTAAAATTTCAGGAGAATTATAGCAAGTCCTCAAGGTGTCAGAAGGTTTAGGATTAATAAAAGTTTCCAATGAAATTTAGTATTAAAAGCATGTATTAACAGTAGCTTTCATTCATATGATGGGAATGTTTCAAAAGTAGTAGTAACTACAGGGGATAGATAAAATTGGTTACCCCACTCACTAATTGCTAAAAGTTTGGAGGATCCATGTAGTAACGACAGCATTTTACCATCACATGTGTTGTCCTTATACCCCTACTTTGAAAAAGTGGGGGTATACTGGTTTACATCTGTCCTTCTGTCCATCAGTCCATGCATCCAGCCTTCCATCCTTGTATACCTATAATTTTTATACCAAAGATTTCTCAAGAACCATAGAAGCTAGAAACCTCGAAATCGGCATATGGTGTGGGTACTCATTAGAAGGGCCTGCCCAAGGCGCTTCTAATGAGTACTGACAACATATGTTTTCATGCAAAAATAAGAAAAATACCAGTAGTTTTCGGATGAAAAAAACACCATATCTGGAGCTTTGTCCTCGAAAATGAGTACTTGGGTGTGCTCTGTACAATATGCTATATGGAATATTATTCAAACTTCCATATTTAAACCTAGTACACCTTACCATACTTCCTCTAAAATTTGAACAAGTATAATTCATATCCGATGTTAAGCCTAAAAATAGCTGGATGTGTGGCAAACAGTGTAGACCCAGACGAGATGCCGCATTCTGCCGCATCTCGTCTGTGTCTACACTGTTTGCTCAGCCCTGTCTGTCTGAATACATTGGGTAAATATGGTAATCATTTTCATGCAGTATACCTTGTTATTCCCAATTCATCGAGGAAATCATCCACAAAGTCTGATTTTTCCTCTATAGTGTAGTTGAAGATATCTTCATCTGGCTGTGTTAAACCTTTGGTATACTGGTTCCCTAAAACAAATTAATTCTAATTTAGGAGATACAGTAAAACATGTCTTAGTGGCCACCTCTATTAAGCAAGCAACCTGTCTTAAGCAAGCAAGCTTTAAGTTCCCTAAAGGAAAATGTATTAAAATTCACCTGTGTTAAGCAAGCACCTGTCTTAAGCAAGCACTTTTTTATTATCCCATAGGTGCTTGCTTAATACAGGTTGGACTGTACATGTAAACTGTATTCATTATGATAACACACAAGTGCGACATAGTGTAATCTTTTCATATCTCCAAAATGGCTACTTTAATTTTCACATTTCTGTTCAAAACATAGATTGTCAGTACCTGTTAGATCTGAGGTTTAAACGTCCCTGTCATCACATGAAAGGTCATTTTGGAGATGTTGCTTCCAATTTTGTGGGACTTTTACCTGACATTGAGATGAAATGACATCTCAAGCCCTGCCGCCCAATGAAACCAATAGGATTTATAAGCGGGGGCAGTAGTACCTGTTAGAACCACTTCGGTGATGCATTTATAACGAGTACACAGAAATAAGAAAACTAATTTACACCACCTCAAACCCCCTGTTTTACAATATAAAAGTGGCGTTTAAGAGAGGGGGGGCAAAATTATATAGGCTTGTTTTCCTGGTGTTTAAGTGTGATAACAGAGGACCATAAAGTGTCATTTTTCTGTATGATCTATACACTTTTTCTTTCACTATAACATGGTTGTTTAGCTAACACAGTTTCTGCTTTAGACCCCAACAATAGACCCCGCCCATAGGGGGTTGAAGAAATATATGGGCTGCATGGTGCTTCCACGCAGAGCTGAATCTGGCCCGCACACTAGTACTGGTAAAACGCTTAGAGGATCTAAGCCTTCCAGGAACCGCGGTGCGAGGCGGACCGTCCATGCTAATAAACTCTATTGGTTTCATTGGGCGACAGGGCTTGAGATGTCATTTCATCTCAATGTCGGGTAAATGACATTTACAGTGTTGACGGGGACGTTAAACCTCAAATCAAACAAAAGACCCCAACAAAAATGTAGTGAAATTGTGGTGTACCTGGTAGGTTAGGTATGAGAACTCTGTATCCAAGTTTAGCAAATGGCAGCAACAAGTCACTCAGCTCTTCGTGAGTTTCAATAATCCCAGGCAAACCAACAACTGTTGGGAGAGATCGATTGAAGTCAGATGATGGCTGTGAGTCTTTATAGCCTATAAGTAAGAAATCAGCAACCAGGTCAAATGCTTATATACCTTGATGTTACCTAATGTTCTTCAAACATGTACTTCAATGCAAGGTAAACAAGAGCTGTCGCATGACAGCATAGCTCGCCTGTTTTGCGCCTTCAATATACATGTATGAGGTAAAAATAATGAACCATGCAATACAGGTCACACTCACCTAGATATATTTTGAGGCCAATCATCAGGTGATATGGAACATATGTTCCAGATATTACATTTCAGAATGAAATGGTGTCTGAATTATAAGGCAAAATTATTGAACCATGAAAATAGGTCTCACTGACCTAGATATATTTTCTATGTCAATCATCTGGTCACATGGAACTTATAATTCAGGTTTGAAGTTTCTCCAAGAAAATAGTACTCAAAATATATATGGCAGGATCACTGAATCATGCAATATAGGTCACACTGACCTACATGTACATATATTTTTATGACATGCATCGGGTCACATGGAATTGATTATGCAGATATGAAGTTTCTCCATCAAACAGTATTCAAGATATAAGGCAAAGTCACTGAACTATAAAATATAGGTCACACTGACCTACATATATTTTGAGGTCAATCATCTGGTTGCATGGAAGTAACAGAGTTCTCACTAGGATTTTGAAAACAGGAGTTTAAGAATCCATCCATGGAAAAAGTTGGATTCAAATCTGAAAAGTTGGTGTCAAATTTTGAAAAGTTGGAGCTTGACCTAAAAAACATGTGTCAGTTATGGCTAAATGCATATGGCTGTAGAGTGTGCCTGTAAAAAAGACTTTGGGGTTTGAACCCTTATCCTGCTTAACATGACAACACAAAGCACCTGCATCTTGCTAACCGTAAGACTGACCTGTCAATCTTCTAGCCGTGACACTCTGATTGGCTGAGAGAGCAATACAGATGGCTGTCCTCGCTAGGTAATGCTTGTACAAGCCAGGCGGAGACAATTATACATGTAGGTAAAGCGGTAGCTAAATTTGGAGATCAAATGGACACCCGCTGTCACCTTTTGATGTGATAATGGTCGTTTTTACACTCTATTATGGATGCCCCAGACGAAAAAATTGGAGTATTTAAGAATCCACGACAGGAAATTTTACGCGTACAAAAGCAAAAACAGACATACAAATATGCCATGGTCGGCCATTCCGAGAACTCTGAATAATATCCCAATTATAACATTTCTCCATCAAATAGTATTAAAGATAATAGGCAAAATCACTAATCCATGAAATATATGTCACGGTGACCTAGATATATTTTGGGGTCAATCATGGGGTCACATGGCACTAACATGCCAGGTATGACAATTCTCCAACAAATAGTCTTCAAGATATAATCCAGGTGAGACAAGTATTCAAGATAATAGGTAAAAATCAGTGAACCATGAAATAAAGGTCACATTGATCTAGAATGTTTTGAGGTCAATCATGGGGTCACATGGAATATATAATCCAGGTATAATGTTTCTCCATCAACTAGTATTCAAGATAATAGGCAAAATCATTGAACCATGAACTTGAAGTATACATTTGTAGGTCACACTGACCTACATATATTGGGGGCACATGCAACTAATAACCCAGGTATGACATTTCTCCATCAAATAGTATTCAAGATAATAGGCAAAATCACTGAACCATGCAATATAGGTCACAGTTACCCAAGGTTGGCAAAAAAGTGGGAAATACTCATATTTCCCTGGACGGCGGGAAATACAGGGAATTCCCGGGAAATACAGGGAATTCCCGGGAAATACTGGGAAATATATATTTACATAGGTGGTACCAACTGGGACTGCTTAATATACCCCAACTACCTAGCTATTTGAAAGCAAAATTATTTCAAGTTCATGCAGGGCTTGAAAATTCCACTTGTCTGCTTGCACATACAGAAAAAAATGAAGGACAAATAAAAAATTTGTCTAGTCATTATGACATTTGCCAAAGTTTACATGCACTTAGTCATGAAGGACAAGAGAAATTTTGAAGAATTTTTCAGCCCTTTTTATATTGAATAACTTGAAAGAGCTACATGTATTGTATAGTCCCTTGCCTTCATTTATAATTTCAAATATGATTCTAAAATATAAGTTTTTATCTTTCAGCTATTTCCCTTGACTTGTAAATACATGTAATTTTAATACTTAGGTGAATATCTGTAGATAATTAAAGACACCATTCATGCTTAAATTAACTGTGTTCTTTTAATACCTGTCTGAAACAAACAATTAAATTATCACACCTTTTAGCATTAGGAGTATGATGACTTGACAAACTTGCAAACAAACCATTTTTCTAATGTAAACATCCTTAAAATTCAAACATCCCAAGAGTTGTTGTAAATCTAAAAAAAAAAAAAAAAAAATAATAATGAACTGTGTGGTTAAGTGTTACCCTAAAGCATACAAAACATGTAGTTTGATCCAATGGCAGACTCTCTTAAAGTAGCTAAGTGATTCTGATCTGGGTCTGCACTGTTTGCCCAGGCATGTCTGTCCCAAATTTTGGGATCATTATGGTATTTCATCTTAAGTATATGAGATATGAGTGATTTTAAATAACTCTCTGCACCCTACATAAGAACAGATCATTTTATATTTATGCTTGTGTTTGGTTGCCAGAGTAAAAGCGGACTTTTAACATACATGTAAGGGGAGGCATATTGCATACCAGTGGTATTTTTTTTAATTGTATGAGGGAGATTTGCCATTGTGATGAGGGAGATGTAAAGAATATATAAGGAAATTCTCAGTTCAAATGAGGGAGACTCCAAAAATATACTAAAATTCAGCATTAACTGTGCAAAATTAGCATCAAAATGAGGGAGTCTCCCTCTTGATGAGAGAGGTATCACAGGTATGATATTGCAAAATAGCTAACTGTTGATTACTTCAATTAAATAACATTAATATTAATAGTGTTTTTCTATGAAATAACTAAACAAAAATCATATTTCCCACTATTTCCCAGTATTTCCCACTTTTGCTGAAATTTGAAGTATTTCCCAGGACGGTAATTACCGGTAAATACCAGTGGGAATTCCCACCACCGGTATTTACCGACCAACCTTGCAGTTACCTAGATATATTTTGCAGACAATTATCGGGTCACATGTAACTTATTATCTAGGTATGACATTTCTCAATCAAATAGTATTCAAGATAATAGGCAAAATCACTGAACCATGAAATATAGGTCACAGTGACCTAGATATATTTTGAGGTCAATCATGGGCTCACATGGCACTAACATGCCAGGTATGACATTTCTCCAACAAATAGTCTTCAAGATATAAGGCAAAGTCACTGGACCGTGAATTGTAGGTCACCATGACATTCACCTGCTTACACTTGAACCGATGTCACATAGTTGGCTGATGTATCACCACTGCAACATCTCCGTGAACACAAAAATCAAACAACCACAGAGATGAAACAACAGTGAGGATTTTTTTTACTAAAATGTCACGTAGTGTAAGTTTATGCTTTACAAAACAAATATTTTAGCTTATAATTTAAGTCATAAATATAAAGCAAAGCATTACATTGACACGACGTTGCATACTTGTTGTGTGCCTATTGGGTGGAACCCATACTCCGTTTGATAGTATGCATTCCAAAACAAAAATCCCCTATTCAAATATATATTGGAAAACTCTTCCACAAAAAAAATAAAAACTGTTCTGATAAGTAATTTCTGATACTTTTTGCACAAATCAGACATTACACGTATGTAAAAGAGTCTTTGACAATCAGATATAGCTATAAAAGATGAATAATGCGATGGGGTCTGATATTTACTTATGTACAGAGATGTTGGCATATAAAAGCATTTTTTAAAACAAAAAGAACTCTGTTTATAAAAAAATTTGGGGTTCATTTAGCTTTCTGGAATGTCAGCCGCTGTTGGCTAAAAAAGACAAAGACTTTACGCATCGCCTTCATTTAATAAACAATTATTCTTACTTAGGTTAATGTGTGATTAAAGGTGTTTAAGAATTATCATGGTGGAAGTGGATTACAGCCTTTGTCAACGCAATGACAAGTAAAAAACATGCACTTGTTTTCACACATAACCAATCATACTGACTGCCAAAACGACTACCCGGTACATATCTCTCCCTCTCTCTCTCTATCCAGCTAGCCCATACAACACCCATCTGTGTGTGTCATTTGACATGTAACCATGAACAGTTCAGATCCGTTCATCCATCCATCCATCTTCCCATCCATTCATTCATTCAACAGTTCATCTACCCATGCACTCCATCCATACATTCATTCATTCGGCCCCCGCCTTTTGGGGCTTGAATAAATAGATGGGCTGCATGATGCTTCCATGCAGAGCTGAAACCTATCTATCTATCTCTATATAATCCTCAACCCTCTTCCGAGTGTTATTAGGATGGCTGCGCATGGTGTGTTAGTAAGAGAAGTAAAAGTGTGATAGTGCAGAGTTAAAAGAATAAAAGAAAGGTGAGCATAGATGAAAGATTTTGGGTGTTAGTAAGGAGAGTTTAAAAGCAGGATAAAAACAGTATTACCTTAAGGGAGCCTGTGGTTTATCGAACTGACCCTTAACTTGAAAGAGTCAAGATCAGAAACCAGGACGAGATCAGCTGGTAGCCTGTTCCAAAGAACAACCGACATAGGGAAAAATGAATAATAATAATACGAGACAGAGGTGTGTATCTGCCTGTAAGCCAGAGAGTGGTGACGCGTGTTTGTCGTGAGGCGTTCGAACTGTGACGGAACTGGTATAGCGACCAAACCGTAAACGATTTTATAAAACATTGTAAGGCGCGTATCATAGCGTCTGAGCTCAAGTGACCGCCATCCAAGCTCACCCATCATGTCTGTAACACTGCTGTAGGGGGAGAAATCATTTGTGACCCAACGGGCTGCCCTACGCTGCAACATTTCGATCTTGTTGATATTTTCTTTTGTATAGGGGCTCCAAACGGTCGAGGCATATTCTACCTGTGGCCTAACCAAGGTGTTATATGCCAACGTTTTTATTTCCTGACTTTTTGTTTTAACATTTCTTTTGACGAAGCCGAGGGTCCTATTTGCACTGGCTGTAATATTTGATATGTGTGAATTCCAGCTAAGGTCTTTGCTGATGGCCACCCCAAGGTACTTGGCTGAGTCCACACTTTCCAGTTCCTGACCATGCATGAAGTATTGGGTCTTAATTGGCGTTTTAGATCTAGAGACATGGAGTACCTGACACTTGCTGGGATTAAACTCCATGTCCCAGGTTCGCTCCCAATGCTGAAGTTTTTCAAGGTCAGACTGTAGAACTTGTGCATCTGCTGGGCTGGACACAGCCAAGTAAACCGCGGTATCATCAGCAAAGAGCCTAACTTGTGACTGAATATTATCCGGTAGGTCATTTATGTACAGTAGAAAGAGGAGCGGGCCCAGCACTGACCCCTGGGGCACCCCAGAGGTGACCGGTACCTCATTTGAAAACTCCCCATCTAGTACAACAGTTTGGGAACGTCCAATTAAGAAGGATTCAATCCATTTTAATGTTTTTCCGGTTATGCCAAAATTTAAAAGTTTATACAATAATTTTAGATGGTTAACTTTGTCAAAGGCTTTACTGAAGTCCAAAAGTACTAAGTCGGTTTGTTTGCCCAAAGTCAGCTGCCTTGCAAGATCTTCCACAAGCTGAATAAGCTGAGTTTCGCAGGAGCGTTTTTCACGAAACCCATGTTGCAATTCGTAAAGAACATTGTGCTGAGCATGAAACCGTCCGCATCTGAGTATTGGTAAACCGCCTAGAGGATCTAAGCCTGCCCAGGCAAAGCTGTGCAAGTCAGACCGCCATGCTTATAAACCCTGTTGGTTTCATTATGCGACAGGGATCAAGATGTCGTTTCATTTCAATATTGGGTAAAATTCCCGCCAAATTGGAAGCAATGTCTCCAAAACGGCCTACACAGTGTTGACGGGGATGTTAACCCTCAAATAAATCAATTATTCATTCATTAATTCACATATCCATCTCAGTATATTCATCAGTTCGTTCGTACATCTACCGACGCATAACTCCATTGATCATTTAACAAATTGTCCGTTTACCCATCCATTCCGTTTGCCACTCCTTAAAAATATAATTATTATTGCGACGAAACTACCCACCCCGAAATCAGGACAAAATGCCCCACGAGGGAAACAACCCAGATTCATACAAAAAGTTAATGTTGAACTCTGACCCGCAACACAGTCAGGTTTATATACCAGCAGGCACATGACATAATTGCAAGGACACATCACCGTCAGTGCAAGGTCATGACGTTTATGCAACATAAAATCTTCGTCAGTGCAATGTCATAACATTGCAACGGCAACGATGTTGATTAATGATTTGGCATAGACCTAGTGACGTGTGCCTGCTGGGATGGAGAAATATCACAAAATAGGCGCCTTTTCTGTTGCTATGAAATGATGTAAATGATAACACGTCAATCTTACCTACATCAAAAGTTAGACCATGGGGGCATTCTTCCCAAATGTCCACACTTGTCCTCAGAAACAAGTATTTCAAAGGAAATATTTGGTCCTCTTTGACAGATGTTTTGACTGATGCTGTTGAAAAACTGCATTTACACCCACACAATTTAAAATCGGCTTCAGAAGTGCTCAGCACACTTTTGGTGTATGTAGAATACAAGGTGTATGCAAGCTGCCTTTGCGAGTTCACCTTCACATTTGGGAAAAATGACATTCGACAAGGTATTAAGATCCGGCTGACGAAAGCTTTACGAGTCATCGTTCTATGTGTTCATTTACTTCTATATTATCGCATTAAAATGTAAAGAAATTGGCATGCAGAGAGGAAACTGAAGGAAAGGCTTCTCCACAGATCGTTTTCACGTTTGTTCGATGGGAGCTGCCATCTTGAATATCAACTTCCGGCGGTGTCGCCGGTGAGAACTTAAAATATGGATAAGTATAAAAGCCGGAAGTAAAGGTCGGGAGTCGAAATGAGGGCGCCGAAATGAGCAGAAGGCCTAAAATCATATGGCAGATAGATAACATTTCTATAAAGATTTGTTAAAATATCCCCAAAGGCTTGGCATTTAATGTCATTTTTCATGCTTGGCCGAACGGGATTCCTGCACGTAATCCTCGCGAGGGGGTGATGCAGTATCGAAAGAAAGAAAGAAAGAAAGAAACTGTTGGGTTTCTTTTGCTCCAGTGTTCCTGTGGCGTTGTGTTCAGCACCGGATGGCTCAGCGTGTTTTACTGTCGAGTCCTCATTCTTGTGTCAGTCAACTTTGCTTTAATTGTGTTTTCTTTGTTTACCGAGTTGATTCACTGATTAGTTAGAAAACCTTCACGCGGACCAAACAAATACTTGTTTGAACCACAGTGAAAGTGAGGGCGAGGGTTGGGATCCCGTAAAGTTAACTTAAACCCATCACTATTTTTTACTGACCGTTCCAAGTCGGTGCTTTTGCTGTGGTTCCTTCATGTTTTGCGTTGGTGATTCTGATTCTTTCCCCAATTATATATGTTGTTTCGTTGATCAATGATTCTTATTCTTTCCCCCCCCCCCCCCCCTGATTGGTTGTTCATTTTTAGTTACGTTTGTCCTTCCAGTTTAACGTTTGTCGTTTTGGTGATTCAGATTATTTCCCACAATTATGTATATTGCTCCTTTTTAGTTAGGTTTGGATATTCTGAGTCACCACCTGTTTCGGAAAGAGCTGCTGACTCGGTTCGTTTTGTTTAGTGTCGTCACTCCATGCCGCTTTCTTTCCCTAGTGGTATTGTGGGAACAGATTCTATCTATCTATCTATCTATCTATCTATCTATCTATCTATCTATCTATCTATCTATCTATCTATCTATCTATCTATCTATCTATCTATCTATCTATCTATCTATCTATTTATCTATCTATCTATCTATCTATCTATCTATCTATCTATCTATCTATCTATCTATCTATCTATCTATCTTACACTGAGTCTGTCACATTTGGCCATTACCTCAGTTGGTTGGGTGGCTAAATTTAGAATTTAGCTGAGAACAAAAAACAACGAAGATGCACTGGATGCGTCCTTAAAACTATTTACAATCTGCATAACAGAGGTTTCCTAAAACGCATACCTCTGGGTCTCAATCTTACACTGTACGGGCTTTAAACTCTTCTGCGGACTTGGCATTCACCGCAGAGGCGGGGAGACTATTCCATTGAGGAATAGTTCTAGGAAAGAAGGAGTTCTTCAGGGCATCACTATAGGACTGGTACCTACGATATTGTGAGTCGTTTACTTTTGATGCCCTTGTTTGGGTCAACGCTGTTACAGGGGTCAAGTACCTATCTTTATTAATAGACACTGTATCAGAGTGTATCTTATAGAAGAAGGTTAAAGAGGACTGCTCACAACGGGCCTCCAGGGGCGGCAACTCTAGCTCATTAAGCATGTCCCCGACGCTACTTCTATTTCGCCATCGCCTACAGGTCCATCGATCGGCTGTTCTCTGCACATTCCCCACCTGCTGAATCTGAGTTTTAACATAGGGATGCCAAATGGGTGATGCATATTCAAGTTGAAGGCGAACCAAGGTTTTATATGCAACGTCCTTCGTCTGCCAATGTGCAAAGGCCAAATTACGTCTAAGGAAACCTAAAGTTCTAATTGCTTTAGATGTAATCTCAGAGATATGTTGACCCCAATCAACATCGTCAGTGATGGTGATACCAATATATTTGGCGGATTGATCATGCTCCAAAATTTGCTGGTGAAGTGTATAGTCAAACTTACTTTGCTTGTCCGGAGGGTGTCATGACATCCTCATTGAATGACATTTGGCCTCATTGAACTTCAACTGCCAACTGGCCTCCCACTGTGCAAGTTGATCCAGGTCATCTTGTAAAATAAGTCAGAAGGAGAATATATGTTCCTATACAGGGCAAACGGACCGATGACCTGATATTATCGGGGAGCTCATTGATGAAAACCAAGAAGAGGACCGGTCCAAGGACCGAACCTTGGGGGACTCCAGATAAAACAGGGACTGGATCAGACGCTTGGCCATCAAGTACAACTTGTTGTGAGCGCCCAGAGAGCCATGAGCTAATCCACCTATGTGTGGATCCTCTTATCCCATAGTACTCTAGTTTATATAATAGCATTCTGTGAGGTACCTTGTCAAAGGCCTTAGCGCGTCCATGATGATTAAGTCAGTCTGTCTGTGGCCATGGTTTATGCCCTCATCCAGATTGCTCACAATGCCATGGTAAAATTGAACTAATTGTGTGTCGCAAGACCTTTGACTCCGGAAACCATGTTGACAGTCCGCAAGAATGCTGATCGTTTCTCTTTTTAATTTTCTCCATTATAAGTCTATTCAGCAGTACTCCCAACAATGCCAAATACTTCATTGTCAAAGTCATGGACTTAGAAAATTAATGTTTAAGACTTAGGTTAAGGTATTTGTACCAGGCAGAACCTGAACTTTTATGATAGATCTGGTTCATATTTGGTATGATAATAGATAGAGGGCCAACGTTTTATTCAGCAATAACCCCCAAATACTACAAGATACAATACTTTCATTTAACGTCTGCCACATTACAACACATATCATTAGTTACATGAGCTATTTTCCGACGGACATGAGTATTGTACTAACAAATTAAAAGCAGCTGTAAGATAAGTGGTAATATTTACATTTCCAGTGTAAAGTCTAATGTAAACCTATAGACAACAATTGCGTTCATACTTCCATGAACGCATCGAATCACTTGATTTTCAGTGACGTTAAATGACGTCATTCTAAACCATTGTTCTCTATGGGCGTTGATGACGTCAACGCTGCTCCGCTCATTTTAGAAACACAGCGTGTAAATGTTTTTCAGCTTTAAAAATTTGCCTCACAAGCATTTTTTTCGCCCAGCGATGAGGGGCAAATAATGTAAATATAAAAAATAAACTTAATTTTTCTGCTTTTCATGAAAGTATGAACGACAGTGGGTCGCTAGCAAAGTTTACATTTACTTTGCACGCGACCCACTGCGTTCATACTTCCATGAACTGCAGAAAAATAAAATTCATTTCTTAATTAAATGCATCATGAAACTTTATAAACCTACCTACTACTGAAAGGACTGTTATTACTAAACGAAGCATACAAAACACATAAAAAGGAATACATATCATGGAGTAAAAATAATAATAATGAAATAAATAAATAAAACAAAACAAATTATTACGACAACTATACGACATAGTGAATTTTTCACATCTCCAAATGGCTACATCTCTGATGAAAATCCGTAATATTTTTGTTTTCTTTTTCTTAATGCAAACATAGGTTGTGGGTGCTTGTTAGAACCGCCTCATTGAGGCGGTTCTAACGAGTACCCAAAACCTATGTCTTGGAGCAGAGATAAGAAAAATAATTTATACCCCACGTAAACCCATGCAGTTGTTGCTATATAAAGAGGGGTTTAGGGGGTGTTCATTTCACGGACTTGTTCACGTGATGAATAAAATAAAAATAAATAAACTTAAAAGCAAAAATGTGCCTGCAAAAGCACTAAGCTGCTGATCAGCGACCGGCCCCGATAGCTCAGTTGGTAGAGTGTCCGCTCCGGGGAACGGGAGGTCACGGGTTCGATCCCGGGCCGCGACATACCAAAGTCGTTAAAAATGGTACTAGCTGCTCCTCGCTTGGCACTCAGCTTTACAGGGTAGAGCTAGGACTGGTCGACCCAGTGTCAGGATAATGTGACTGGGTGTGGTATCATGTAATGTGTCTGGGACAAGATACTTCAGTGAGGCAGCACTATAAAAGGGAGCACTGAGCTCCCTGTCGCAACCAGAAACCGTCGTGATATGACTGAAAAATTGTTGAAAGCGACGTTAAACCCGAATTCACACACACACACACACACACACACATACACTGATCAGCGACATATGGCATAGTTGCATCTTCGACCCACCCAGGTGCGGATCAGCCTGTTGAACTCTGTGTACCCCCCGCCCCCCCCCCCCCACCCCCACCCCCTGCAGTGCAATTCTCATTCGGAATGTTGTTCTTCACCAGGTCAACCTCAAAACGAAATGCTTTCTGGCCATATATGACACTTCTAACCGTTGGAACATTGTGTTCTGGTACCCGAAAGACTAATGTGACTGTTAAACTTCTACTGTACTAGAAGGTATATCGGCCCCTATTGTTTCAGGGCAATAGGCTGCATGATGTTTCCACGCAGAGCTGAAATCCGGCCGCACACGAATACTGGTAAGCAGCTTAGAGGACATAAACCTGCCCAGGTAAAGCGGTGCGAGTCGGACCGCCCATGCTTATAAACGCTATTGGTTTCATTGGACGAGAGGGCTCGAGATGTCATTTCATCTCAATGTCGGGTAAAAATCCCATAACGTTGGAAGTAGCGTCTCCAAAATGACCTATACAGTGTTGATGGGGACGTTAATTCCGAAATTAATCATACAAACAAACCAGAAGGTATAAGGGGGACAAATTATTTATACTATTTGTATGTTTCCGCAGCAATACCTTCTCTGTCTACTCAAGTGGATGCTTGGTAATTCTACTTTTGCTAAAAAGAGTAGTCCTTAAAAATAATTTTCAAATTTCTATGTTGCAGTAGTTTTAGAGCTTTTCTGAGTTACTCCTGCTGCAGAAATGTCAGATGAAAGGGCAGTAATTACAATTTGACTATTTTCAAATACATGTATTTTCAGATTAAGAGTTTTGTGCCTGTAGATAGGAATTTCCTGAGTATTTGTAAAACATTTAACTGCCGGGCCGCTTTCATGCACATCTTCTTGATCCGAATATCACAGTCTAGCATTGAATCGAGCTCGCCACGCAAAAGCTTTACATTTCACTCTCATGGAACCTCAACACCCGCAATAGTGAAGCTTTCAGCTGCCTTCCGGACCTCTAACCAACTGCCTGGCTTGCATCTGGTTGAAGTCAAACCAGTCAAGCAAAGATGCACTTTCCTCTTTTAGAGTTCTCTTCTTGAGGGTGCCAAAAAGAGATACATGTAGTATTGTTATCGGCATAATTGTAAAGATCGGGGTCCCTTCCAGAACAAAAGATATCATTTAGTAATGTTTTAAAAAGTGAGACCCTTAAAAGGAGCCCTGTGGGACTCCTTTTACAATTTCTGTCCGTGAGTTGAGTGCACATCCGATTTTTACACTGTGATGTCTGTTTGTGAGGCAGCGGGCCATTAATCTGCATAAACTGTCGGAGGCCCCATTTGCTTTCATTTTCGTTATGACAAGAGGATGGGGAAGGCAATCAAAGGCCTTCGTCAAGTCCATGAGTACCGCCCTTTCAAATAAGTTTTGAAGCGGTCATCATAGTGTGACTATCTTTTCTAGACCTTTGGGATTATTGATTCCCTCGGAAGGCTTGTATATTTTGAAAATATTTGAGGGTCACTGATGAGGCCTAATTGGCCTAAACTAGCTAGTGAGGCCCATAAAACTTGAACCCTCCAAAGTTTTCAGTTCTGTGGTGTAATCCTTGCTTCCAAACGATAATCCTTTTATAGAACATTTAACGTCACTAATGCAACTAAGCATATAAAAATGATTCCGTGATAGATTTCGATGAAAAAATTATGTTGTCCCCTCAAAGTATTCCCCTTTAACAGATATACAAACTTTCAGTCTTCTGATCCAATCATTGAATGCATTTTGGTAGTCTTTTCGAGGTATACTATGAGGCACTGGAATATTGCAGAACCGAGGTGTTTGCGCTGTACAATTTTTCGACCAGAAAGGTATTTTTCAGCCGCGGGAACAAACAAAAAGTCACACGGGGCAAGGTCAGGGGAATACGGGGGATGAGGGAGTTCAACAACCTTTTTCTGCTTCAGATAGTCTTGCACAATGAACGCCTTGTGCGATGACGCATTGTCCAAACCAGTTGCGGGTCTTCATTCTTTGAAATATTTCTTAAATTTTCGAAGAACTTTATTCTTGTAAAACTTAGCATTTACAGATTTGCCTTTAGGCACAGCAACCTGAATAGCAGGGCCCTGATTTGAAAAGAATATGGCATACATTACCTTCTTGACGCTCATGGTCCGCAATGCAATGCATGGTCTTTTGCAATACTTTGTTGCCCATATTTTGTTCTGAATCTTTCGTTTTGGCTCAAAAAAGTGAACCCATGTCTCGTCACCTGTGACGACATTAGCGAAAGACCGTGCATTGAAATTTAGAAACTTTTTAAGCAACTTCTTGGCGCACTGAACGCGTGTCTTTTTCTGCTCATTTGTCAACAGATTGGGAATCCATCTAGCACAGATCTTTCTCATTTTCAAATCCCGTTTCATAATTGTATGAGCTGCTCCTAATGAGATGCCAACCATACTAGCTATTTGCCTAGTGGTGTATCGTGCATCGGTAGCAACTATTTCTTTCACTCTAGCAACCATCTTGGCAGATGTTTCTCTTTTCGGCCGACGATCATGTGGTGCATCTTCTTTTGAGCCTAGCCCACAGCTGAATTTCTTAAACCAACGAAAAACTGTCGGAAAAGACATTTCATTATGCCCATAAACCGAACATATTTCATCAAAAATGTCTTTGCACCGTATACCAAGAATACAACGATTCTTAATATAGGACCTTCTTCCAACCATGTTTTGTATTAGTATACAAGACTAAACAGTGTTTATCGAACGATATACATGGCTAAAGTGGACGGATTTTAACAGGTTTGGTATCAATGTATAGGTAAAATGTTTTTCTACGCTGTGATATTTATTTCATGGTGATTTTTGCATTAGTGCATGAGAAAACGTTCTACTTGCATTCATATTTGAACAGTCCTCGTACAACTGGTGTTATGGGAAGGTTTGGCGGCCGTAAAAAGTCTCACTGCCTTTCATCAAAGTGTAGCTTATATTTTAGTCCTTTGGGATCACTGATTTGAAAATATTTTATGGTTACTGATGAGGCCTAATTGACCGAAACTAGTTAGTCTGGTCCAGAAAACTTGTACACTCCATACTTTTCAGTTCTTTGGTGTATTCCTTGCTTCCAAAGGATAGCCATTTTATAGAATATTTGTCAAGTGCTGTACGGAGCAAGGTAGTCTGATAACCGTCTGAAGTTCTGAAAGCAGACAAGAGTTGTTAAAAATATTTTGCAAGAATATGTTGTCAGTTGGTCACTCAGAAGCCGTTCGTAAATGTTTAAGAGTTTTGGGAAAGTGCTTGCAGGTCGACACTTTTCGGGTATAAAAGGATCATCGTTTTGAAGATAGCCGTAACGTGTGCTTTTTTCATTTGAGTAGGATTTACGTCCCCGTCTACACTATTTAGGTCATTTTGGAACCGTTGCTTCCGATTTTGTGGAATTTTACTCGAATTCTAGTTGACATCAGCGTTCAAGCCCTACCGCCCAAAGAAACCGCTATGGTTTAAGGAGCAGTCCGACTTGCACCAATTTTCCTGGGCAGACATGCTTAGGTTGTCTTAGCGGTTTACCAGTGCTCGGTTTAAGAGATCTATTTCTCCGAGGACCAACATTACGAAAACACACCTATATAAAATACATTGTAAACTTTAACGCCGGAAAAATGAAAATTTTATGATAAAAAAATATGATATTTTTCTTATTTCTGCTCAAAATATGGATTACGGGTACTGGTTAGAACCGCCTCGATGAGGCGGTTCTTACGAGTACACACAAACTTTATTTTAGAGCAGAAATAAGAAAAAATAAAGGTTTACCCCTGTAAACCCCAGTTTTACTATATAAAAGTGGGGTTCAAGGGGGTCAAAATTATATAGGCCTGTTCTCGTGATGAATTGGTGGAGGGCGCACCATGATTTTGTGATCCTTTTAAATAAAATATGACCATTCTTCTTTCACGCCTACGGAACGATAGAATGCGTAACCATTGGTTAAGAACGTGAAGCAATTAGAGCGACATCCGGTTAGGAATTAGATCGCTAAAAAGGGTAAAGAAACTGTGCAGTTTCTGTGTTTCATAAGTTATATAATTTTTACGAGGAAGTTATTTAAAAAACGGGGAATTACATTCAGGAGCCCATTGATATCGGCATCTTTGGAGTAAATACCAAATCCCGTACTTCACACATTTTGGCTAAATTTAGTTTCTCCTGCTGAAGGTGAACTCAAGCCTTAGAAAACGAGTGGTTTTTCGAGGTGTTTGTTGCCATTTATTTATTACTGCGCTTTGCTACAAGTTCAGCGTATTAACATGCACACACAATAAACATATATGGTTAAATGTGTTGTGGATATTTTGCTTGTCAATGCAGCACTAGCGAGAAATCACCACGGAAAAGGTCGAAAATGGTTGGTTACGCATTAGATCTATAGAAATGATAACAGAACTTGCAACTATAAAGCGGATCTGTTTTCATCTCCACGGCCCCAGAAGTACCCGCACCTTGTTCTACGGAACCATTTTTAGCCAACCTGATAAGCAGTGCGCTATTGATTCGATAATGACATAGTAATTTATGGAAACATTTTCAGTCTCCAGAATCATAGTACCGAATGATTTTCACGGACTTTTATGCTGTGTTTGTTTTATCAGTGGTCCGGTAATTGACTGAAATGAAATAAAACAGGTTTTGGAGTTTTAATTTCTGCGAAGAACTCCTCATCTGCCAAAATTTGCTGGTTAAGCATTAGATCGTCTGGTTGAGCATTCGATAACCAGAGGAGAAAATCAAACCAGTTGCTGCCTAAGTAAATGCCAGCAGCTTACTACAATAAAAGGTGGTGTATATATGATTTATCAATTGTGTTAAAATCACCAGAGAAAGAAAGCTGTGATGAAAAATACTTTTCTGGACAAGACCATTAAATGTCTGGGTATCATGCTTATCTGACCGAATGACGCGCCGATTCATAAATAAGAGGTCATTACTTGCTTTTGTACAAAACAAAATGGCCAGCTTACGCTTTGTAATGGCGATTAAATCCATATCCGGATGGGACGGCCATTAATGAACCTTCTCATCCGAGAATCAAAGCTGTTCGCCATCCTGTAAATGAATTTGACTAATTCCCCTATTAACAAGAATTGCCCAAAATAAAAAAAAAATGGAGAGAACCCGTTTAAGAAACTCAGGCGGGAAAGGCTAAGGGTAAGATCGTTAACACTGCAGATACGAAAGCCTATTTGGCTTATGTAGGAGAAATAAAATACCGTAAAGGCGTAGTAACGCGACACAAAAGACGTAATAACGCAACAAAGGCGTAGAAACGCAAAACAAAAGACGCAGTAACGCCAATCAGAAAGCGATACTACGCAAAAAAGGCATAGTAACGCAAAAACAAGGCGCAGTAACGCGAAAAAGTGCATACTAATGCAAAAAGAAAGACGTAGTAACGCAAAAGAAAGGCGCAGTGATGCGAATCAAAGGCGTTTTTACGCGAGTCAAAAGGCGTAGTAATGCGAAAAAAGGCATAGTAACGCAAAAGAAAGGCGTATTTGTTTTAGCTCGCCTCTGCAAAGCAAATACATGTAGGTAGCCGGAATATCCTACTCCTGGGACTGCGCATGCCCCCAAAATACGTCTGTATCATGATATATAACCCAGATCGGAGATCCCGTGAGTTCTATGCTAACTGTCAAAACGATAAGATAAAGATATTGTCTAAAACCAACTTCTTATTAATAGAAACAGCGCAAGAATGACACACCATGTATTCTTAATCATGTTAATCAAGACGAACTAGAATCCATTTGTAAAATTTATAAATTTTGAGTAAATATGAGGACAGGTGCGTTCATTAAATAAATTGAGAGAAGTAAGTAAGTAAGTCAGTCAGTAAGTAAGTAAGGACTTTATTTAGTGAGGGTAGCAACATTTAGCACATACAAAAATACATGTAATAGCTAATCTTCCACGAGTCCCTCAGCTAATCTTCCATGATCTAATCTTCCTTCTTAATAAAACATACACGCTATAACATTTTGTTTCATCGGCAGTGTCATTTTTAGATATGAGGAAAAAGTATAGATATAATAAATTGATAGAACATACAAGTTATAATATTTTCTTCCATCTGCAGTATCATGTTTAGATATGAGGAACTTTTGAAACCGTTTTGAATATGGAGCAATATTTTCTCACGGATGTATCTAGGCAGTGATTAGGCAGTTTACATTAAGCCAAAAGTCCAGTTTTTTGTTCACTATCGACCGACTATTGATAATATTGTATTTAGTACTAAAAAGGTTGTAGACATTTGTTTTCTCCACATCATTTTGTTTCTTTGAATAATCATTACGAAAACACGCCTATACAAATACAATGTAACCTTTATCGCCAAAAAAAAAAAAACGAAAATTTTAAGATGAAAAATTGTGATATTTTTCTCATTTCTGCACGAAATATAATGTGATTTAAAAAACAACAACAAAGGACTGGTGGGTCTATTGCCTCCGAGTGTAGGTAGGAGAAATAGTCTTAAACTGTTTCATTAATCTCTTAAATTCCAGTGTCCAATCAAATAGTGTACATCTTCACCAGACGCCGGATTCTGCAGCGTCTGATCAGGGTCTACACTCTTTGCCAAGCCCATCCTATGTTTCCAAGGTAACCATCTTTAGTTTTTCACAACAGTCTGACCTCACTGCGACTATTTTCATTCTAATAGTTTTCCCGACAAGTCAGTGATATTCACGTGCACTTAAGCATAGAACAGCTTTTCTTCTGAGCACCTTTGGGTCGATTGACAAACAATTCCCAGTGGAATTCTTTTCACTGACTGTTACAAGGCGGTTCTTCTTTGGCGGTTTATTTATGTTATTGTTTGTCACTGATTGTATGTATCGCATTTTGGATAGCCAGCTGGTATTGATTCCTGATCATTGCTTTACTTCTATTTTTTATAAGCACCAAGTTTATAATCATGGGTGTCTTATGCTCAACCTGGCTCTCTAATGCTTGACGATAGAAACACGATATAGATTTAATCGCCATTAAAAAGCGTAAACTGGCCATTTTGTTTTCTACAAAAGCAAGTAATGACCTCTTATTTATGAATCTGTGTGTCATTCGGTCAGATAAGCATGATACCCAGACATTTAATGGTCTTGTCCAGAAAAGTATTTTTCATCACGGCTTTCTTTCTCTGGTGATTTTAACATAATTTAGAAATCATATGTAGACCACCTTTTATTGTAGTAAGCTGCTGGCATTTACTTAGGCAGCAACTGGTGAGATTTTCTCCACTCTGGCTATCGAATGCTTAACCAGACGATCTCATGCTTAACCAGCAAATTTTGGCAGATGAGGAGTTCTTCGCAGAAATTAAAACTCCAAAACCTGTTTAATTTCATTTCAGGCAATTACCGGACCATTGATAAAACAAACACAGCGTAAAAGTCAGTGAAAATAATTCTGTACTATGATTCTGGAGACTGAAAATGTTTCCAAAAAATACTATGTCATTATCGAATCAATAGCGCACTGCTTATCAGGTTGGCTAAAAATGGTTCCGTAGAACAAGGTGCGGGTACTTCTGGGGCCGTGGAGATGAAAACAGATCCGCTTTATAGATGCAAGTTTGTTATCATTTCTATAGATCTAATGCGTAACCAACCATTTTCGACCTTTTCCGTGGTGATTTCTCGCTAGTGCTGCATTGACAAGCAAAATATCCACAACACATATAACCATATATGTTTATTGTGTGTGCATGTTAATACGCTGAACTTGTAGCAAAGCGCAGTAATAAATAAAAGGCAACAAACACCCCGAAAAACCACTCGTTTTCTAAGGCTTGAGTTCACCTTCAGCAGGAGAAACTAAATTTAGCCAAAATGTGTGAAGTACGGGATTTGGTATTTACTCCAAAGATGCCGATATCAATGGGCTCCTGAATGTAATTCCCCGTTTTTTAAATAACTTCCTCGTAAAAATTATATAACTTATGAAACACAGAAACTGCACAGTTTCTTTACCTTTTTTAGCGATCTAATTCCTAACCGGATGTCGCTCTAATTGCTTCACGTTCTTAACCAATGGTTACGCATTCTATCGTTCCGTAGGCGTGTCTTTGTATTGTCTACGTAGAAGAATGCAAGTATAGCTCCCCTCAAGTAAGTAGTACTGTACTCCTCTAAACCCCAATTTATATAGGGAGTGCTGCGGTTTACAAGAGTTATTATTATCATTTCTGCTCCACGTCTTAGATCCGCCCCAAATTCTAACGAGCAAACACAATTAATGATTGGACAAGAAATAATATAGAAAGAATTGATTGATTGATTGATTGATTGATTGATTGATTGATTGATTGATTGATTGATTGATTGATTTGTCATCACGATAACAAGTCAATAAAACGAAGACCCCTCTAAACCTCACTTTATATAGAGAAAAAGCGGGGTTTACGGGGGTATATATTATCTCCCTTATTTCTGCTCAAAAACATAGCTTGTGGGTACTCGATAGAACCGCCTCAATGAGGCGGTTCTAACGAGCACCCACAGTCTATGTTGAAAGCAGAAATAAGAAAGACGTTATCATTTTGTGATTTCTGACACCATGTTGGACGCCATTATTTCACACGGACATGTTTTTCTAATGTGTTTAACGACACATCAACCCTTGTTGGTCGTTCTGTGTCGTCTCAGAGAGAAAGGGAGAAAAGAAAGAGAAGAGATGACCTAGAAGGGATGAACGTATTGACAGAGGAGGAAAAAGTGAATGGAAGTGTAGAAAGAGAAGAAAAAAAAAACATTCCATCTCTACCCTCACCTGCTGCAAGGACATGATGTAGTCCAGTTGAACGCCCCAGTGACGCAAGATACACGTCACCTTTTCGCCACCGAAATATATAATATCATAACGAAATGTAACCCATAAAATGCCAATCACGACAATTGTCGTCTGCTTTGTCGTCTGCTGGTTACTTTAAAAGTCATTTTTGCAAACAGTGTGGACCCAAATCAGACTGCCCCAGTTTGATTTGGGTGCACTCTGTTTGCCTATAAGCAAACATATTTTAAAACATTTGCAAAAAAAAAAAAACTCAGCAGACGACATAAGCAGACGACATTTTCAGATGTAGTTTTTCTCGGCGTCTTAAGGGTTAGCCCCCTCTAATCCCATTTTCATATAGTAGAACTGGGCCAAGTTGTTCAAAGCATTGTTAGCTTAACGAGCTCTTTAGTGATCATATTGTTAACTGTTCTAGCAAGTTTAATATGTAAAATTTTGGTATTTTTGCTGAAAAAATGTGAGCAGCTTCGTTAGTTTTGAACAACTGGCCCCTGGGGTTTAAAGGGGCATACATCATTTATCTTATTTCTTCTGAAATATAGATTGTGGGTACTTATTAGAACCGCATCGACGAGGCGGTCCTAACAAGTACACATAATGTATATTTTGAGCAAAATGATCTGAGCAAAAGTATGAAAAACATATCAGACTTTTTAACTGAAAATTTCATTTTCCTTGGCGGTAAAATTTTCGAAGCATTTGTATAGGCGTGTTTTCCAAATGAGAAAGATTATCTGAACAAGAGGGTCATAATGGCCCTGGATCGCTCACCTGATCCACACTGTAGCAATGAAATGGTAGGTAATACAGCAAGGTGCCTTGTCAGAAGGAAAGTACATGCCAAATATGAAGGCTCTACCTCGAATGGTTCCAAAGTTATGATAAGTAGGTCACAGACCAAGGTCAAGGTCACAGGTCCAATTTGTTAGCCTGAGTGGGAAGACCTTGTCACAAGGAAAAACATTCCAAATATGAAGGCTCTACCTTAAATGGTTCAAAAGTTAAGACAAAAACGATCAAAAGTCAAGGTCAAAATTTTGCATGGTTGGGAAGCCCTTATCACAAGGACCCTACATGCCAAAATATTAAGACTCTATCTTCAATTATTCAAAAGTAATGAGAAAGAAGGTCAAAGGTCAAGGTCACAGGTCAAATTTTTTTGTATGGGTGAAAGTCGTGGCCACAAGGAACATACATGCCAAATATGAAGGCTCTACCTCAAGTGGTTCAAAAGTTATGATAAAGTAGGTCACATGTAATGGTCACACGTCATTTTTGTATGACACAAGAAAACTGCATGCCAAATTTGAAGGCTCTTTCTCAAATGCTTCAAAATTATGACAAAGTAGGTGAAAGGTTAAGGTCATATGACAAAATTTTTTGAACGGGTGGGAAGACCTTTTCATAAGGAACATACATGTCAAATACGAAGGCACTATCTCAAATGGTTCAAAAGTTACGATAAAGTAGGTCAAACGTCAAGGTTAAGGTCACAGATCATTTTATGTATGAATAGGAAACCCTTGTCGCAAGGAACCTACGTGACAAATATGAAGGCTGTATCTCAATCCTGTGGCCTCTAGAATGTTAACAAGGTTTTTCTATGATTTGCCCTACTGACCTATTTTTTTACCTGACATGACCCATATTTGAACTTGACCGAGATATTGTCAGGATGATCATTCTGAGCAAGTTTTAAGATGATTGGACCAAAACTGTGGCTCTAGAGTGTTAACAAGGCTTTTCTATGGTTTGACCGGCTGGCATACTTTTTGACCCGACATGACCCTTATTCAAACTTGACCCAGATATTGTCAAGATGATCATTCTGAGCAAGTTTGATGATGATCGGACCAAAACTGGGGCCTCTAGTATGTTCACAAGGTTTTTCTATGATGTAACCTACTGACATACTTATTGACTAGACATGACCCATATTCGAAATTAACCGAGATATTGTCAAATGATCATTCTAAGCAAGTTTGATCACGATCGGACCAAAACTGTGGCCTCTAGTGTGTTCATAAGGTTTTTCTTAGATTTGATCTACTGACCTATTTTTGACCGACATGACCCATATTCGAACCTGACCGAGATATTGTCAAGATGATCATTCTGGGCAAGTTTGATGATGATCGGACCAAACCTGTGGCCTCTAGTGTGTTCACTAAGTTTTTTCTATGATTAAACCTACTGACCTACTTTTTGACCCCACATGACCCATATTCGAACTTGACATAGATATTGTAAAGATGATCATTCTGAGCAAGTTTGATGTTAATTAGACTAACATTGCAGTCTCTAGAGTGTAAACAATGTTTTTCTATGATTTGACCTACATGACCCATATTCGAACATGACCTAGATATTGTGGAGATGATCATTTTGAGCAAGTTTCATGATGATTCGAAAAAAACTGTGGCCTCTAGAGTATTAACAATGTTTTTCTATGATTTGACCTATTGACATACTTTTTAACCCGACGTGACACATATTCGAACTTGACCGAGAGGCTGATCATCCTGAGCAAGTTTGATGATGATTGGACCAGAACTGTGGCCTCTAGAGTGTTAACAATGTTTTCCTTTGATTTGACCTGGTGACCTACTTTTTGACCCGACATGAGCCATATTAAAACAAGACCCAGGTATTGTGAGGATGATCATTCTGACCAAATTTGATGATGATTGGATCAAAACTGTGGCCTCTAGAGTGTTAACAAGAAAAGTTTACGCACGCACGACGCGCAACGAACGACGACGCCGGACATGTCACAGTCACAAAGGCTCGCCATGACCTTCGGTCAGATGAGCTAAAATGCTTTGTGAGATAAGTTATGTAACGGTTATGAATAAAATCTACTTCTACAGCCTTGCTGTAGGAGCCGGCTCTTTTAGTGACTCGGATAGAGTGGTTTGCCTTTTCACGAAGTCAGGCAACGGGTATTGCGGTTATGTACCTGGATGGTTTACCGCGTTGTTTGACTTCGTGAACGTACGCTACATTGGCGGCAAAGTTGGGATGGAATTGTTGTATAGACTCCGCCCTCAGGTTTGCCAAGTGAGGAATTGTGTATGTGTGGCTTCGGGGCGAGGTAAAGGTATGGGGGGGGGGGGAGAGAAATGTAACGATAATGGACAAATACACTTCTACAGCCTTGCTGTAGGAGCCGGCTCTTTTAGCGTAGCGGATAGAGTGGTTTCAGAAAGTTAGGAAAGGGTATTGCGGTTAGTACCCGGATGGGTGACCGCTATGCTAGACTGCTCCACAGACCATTTTAATTAGAAGTCTGTGTAGCAGTCTACCGCGGGTCGACCCGGCTTACGCTACAGTAAGATGCCGTTTTAACTTCATGTTTTACTGCCATCAAAAACATGTGATAAAATATTGCGACAAAGTCTTCGAAAGATTAGGAAGAAATCTGTCTTGGTTTATAAAAAATTCTAATGAAGTTTTAAAGAAATTTGAATTCAGGCGTTTTCGTGCTTCAAGTCTGTCTACTTAAGATTTTTCCACCCTTTACACTACACTTCCTCATAATCTTATAAAAGAAAAAAATAATGGTTTAACTGAATGGACATTTCGTAGGGAATACTCCCTCTATCTTACATGTTATGTAAGAAATGCTTTTTTCACTTCTGAAGAGCATAAAAATTATACTTTATGGTCATGTCAGAAAGTGTGTGAAGCTCTCATCTTTCTACTTGACAATATTTCCATAATATTTGGTACTAAGTTATTTAGACAAGTTGTGGGTATTCTAGTGGGTACTAATTGCGCACCACTTGTGGCTGATCTGTTTTTGTTTTGTTATGAGAGAGACATCATGATGTGTCTTTCTGCTGAAAACCAGTCTGAAATCATTTAAGCTTTTAGCTTCACTTCTAGATTTTTGGATGATTTATTAAATATTGATAATACCTATTTCGATGGTTTGATCAGTCAAATCCCCCACCCCCGACCCCAGAACTTCAGTTAAATAAAGCAAATTCTTCTGATACCGAGGCCCCGTTTTTGGATCTACATCCGTCTATTGTAGGTGGGTTTGTTTATTGCAAAATTAATGATAAACGCGATGATTTTGATTTTGAGATTGTAAATTTTTCTTTTCTGGATGCTGATGTTCCTCGTGCGCAATCCTATGGCGTTTATATTTCGCAATTAACTCGATCTGCCAGAGTGTTTAGTCATATAACTGACTTCAACATTCGTAATAAATCATTAATTCTTAACGGCTGAATTTCTTAATCATGGTTATCGGTACCATAACTTACGCAAAACCTCTTCAAACTTTTAGACACGTCATTCTGATTTATTTTCAAAATTCAATATTGGACTTAAATCTCTTCTGCAACAAGGTCTATCGGAACCCGAATTATATTGTGACTTAGTATATAAATTCAGAGAAATATATAACCGCAATCACTTCAGCACCCAATTTCGTAAAATCACTCTTCGATATAAAAAGATTGAATACAACATAAATGTTATACGACAGACTGCAGGGATGGTAGTTAACCCAATGACGGTTGACAACTTTGCTTCCCTCTCTAATTGCACGTCGGTGGGTCAGGCCTCAGATTCTATGACGGTTCCAGCGTAAAGGCTTATGTTGGTTGGTACCTGGTCGGGTCCATCGGGGTCTAACTGTTGGTGTTCTTTTGCTCCAGCATTTCACTGGTTTCTTGCTGTCGAGTCCTCATCGTTGTTTCATTTCTGTGGTTGTTTGATTTATGTGCTCACGGAGATGTTGCACTGATGAGTTAGGAGGCCTTCATGCGGACAGAACAAATTATTTGTCTTAATCGCGACGGAATTAAGGGCGAGGAATGTGGCCACGTAAAATCGATTTAAGCCCCCCCCCCCCCCCCCCACACACACACACACCCACCCACCCACCACACACACACTCACACACACACTCACACACCCAGTAGAATTCGTTCCCGCTGACCGTTCCAAGGGCGGTTCTTCTGTCGTGGTTTAGTTTTGTTATGGTTTGTCTTTGAGTGTTTGTGTCGCTAATAGTATTTTATTTTGGATAGCCTATTGGCCATTTTGTGGGAAAGTAACTGTCCTTTTGGCTTTCCGCTATTGATGTTTCCATTAGGGTATGTTGTTTCATTTTTGTGTTTCTTTCTTTTTGGTGTCTCTGAAAGGAGCTGTGGGTTAATTGTATCGATTCCGGATCATTGCACTCCACTTCTATTTAGCATGTTCACAGTCCATGAAGGCACACCGATAATGTCGATTTACTGTTGGCTCCCCGTGGTCATATGAATGTGATTAATAACGATAAACATATGGCATTAATTATCATATCCAATATCAGCTTGAAACTTCCATATCAACCCGAGGGTCGAAGGCCTGAAGGCCTGATAAGGGTCGAGGGATGACATACCAAATGTCATGCTATAATATATGTATTTCCCAACCTTTGTCCTTTGAAAAATATAGACCCGCGTTTCTAGGTTTAAAGCTCTTCTATAAACATGGGAAAGTTTAAGGTGAAAAGCAAAGCAAGAGGTTGCCATGTTTATACTAAATTGAATTTCTTAATGACAAGAAACTGTTACTGGGTGTATCCATATTTAATAAGAACAGTCACTGAACAAGGTTACTTTATAAATTCAAAAAAAGAGAGAAATGCATTTTATCATATGATGCTGCGTCTGAGAGTGTAATAAAGCCATGTAATAAATTCGATAATCCACTAGTGGATTAATTATGCAAAATAGTTAGATACGTCCCGTAACGTTACATGTACACGACGTCGCGTTTACTAATGACGAAATATTGACATTTTTGTCAACAAATTGTGAAAAAATGCGTTTTTGTTGTCATATGATAAAAAATAATCTTGCATTCGTGTCCATGTATTATTGAATTTATTAAACTCGTTGAGGAAAAGGGATAAAATGCTCGGCAAAGCCTCGCATTTTATACCTTTTCCTCAACTCGTTTAATAAATTCAATAATACTTGATCACTCATGTAAGATCCTCTATAAAATGAGAACATGAGCTAGAGAACATAATTTATGCTACTTTTCCATTGTTTTTATCAATTTGAAATCCCAAAATGACACCCAGCAGACACACGTCGCTAGAGCTACGTCAAATCAACGTGTGTGCAACGCTGGGCATATTTTATACGAAAAACGCCAAACCAGAAAGATTGCAAAGATCAGACACCGTACTATTTGGCCTCTGATCAGGGTATTCACAGTTAACAGAATACGTGTATCTGAATATAACTTAACCTGCCGTTCCTAAATTTCTAGATGGACTCCTGTGCATTAGGATAAGGCCAAAACTAGTTGTGTTTCCACTAACATACCGAAAACAGGTATTGGTCGGTAGGTCGTCATTTGTTTGTTTGTTTGTTTTTTTGTTTTTTTTTGTTGTTGTTGTTTTTTTTGATCAAAATTGTATTCGATGGAAACAGCAGAAAAAAATTAGAACGGCTAAGTTTTAACTATGTTGCCTGAAAACATTCAAATAATGAGGTTAAAGGCACCAAGGAAGCAAAGAACAGGGTTTCAAGTATTAGTAAAGAAATTTTGACAGTTTTAAAAAAATAGTAAGGTCGGTATGTAAGAAAATCTTCTTTTTTTTTCAGGGTGGCAATAAAAATTGCAGCGTCGGTACACAAAAATCAGGATCGGTCGTGTTAGCGGAAACACAGCTAATTTGTTTTAGGCCTAACACGGACGTGCGCTAAGATGGCGTCTATACTATCCTTAGAACTAACATTTGAGCCCCGCCAAGCGAATTTGTGTCTTCGAGCATTCCGTCATGACAAATTTTAACTGCGCATGCCCAGCCATTCAGAGGGGCCAGGGTTATGGCTTTCTGTCTGAAGGTACCTCTTGTTTCACTGCTTGTATGGGTGAGCAGCGAAGGTTCTGGCGAGACTGCGCGAATGCGCAGGCTCGCCTGAACCTTCGCTGCTCGAATAGGCGATCGCTTGACGGGGCCCATTTTATTTTTAATGAAAATGTTGATATTTACTTATTTCTGGTCAATATATAAATTGTGAGTGCGCGTTAGAACCGACTCATTGAGGCGACTCTAACGAGTACCCACAATCAATGATTTGGAGCAAAAATAAGGAAATAATTAATACACCCGTAAACTCCATTTTTTCTCTCTATAAATTGTGTTTTTTTTTTTTTTTTTTTTGGTGGGGGAGGGAAGGGGTTGGGGGGAGGGTAGGGGTTTCACGTACTTGTCTAACTGATGGACATTAAAGGGGAATGGGTACAACTCCAGGACAGGAACCACTTTGAAAAGTTTTTTTGCCTCCCATTACAATAGGATCAACTCTTAAATGAAAGGGAGGAGCAGAGTCTTTCCTTTTAGAATTGACCCCTTTTTCCGTCGGACAGAGTTTATAGAAAAGTGAACAGGAAGTCCCGAAAGATGCCTCCCTTAGAAAAATTTGTTGTTTTCCAGTTTCCCCGTGTCGCGGGTCGTCAGCTGGTGGGGTCCCAGGGAACGAATCCATGCTGACACTACACCGTAGCCGTTCGGTGGTACCCCTATTCCTCGTTGCCGGTGAACAGGGAGACCATCGCTCGGCTCCAGTCCCCTTAGAAAAATGGCGGAAATTCTGCCAGATGTATCCAGGGGAATTGGAACACCTGGCTGATTGCACGACCCGCAGAAAAAGCGACCGACTGAAGTCTAAGAGTGCCCTAAAATCACCGTGTCATTCTGTCAGTCTGTCTGTCCGTCCGTAACCCGTTTGTGAAAATTTGTGATAGTGACTTAACCGATTGGAATATTTAAATAATTTTTTGCATACTGATAGATACCAATGAGATCTAACCAATGAACTTGCCAAATATTACATTCCATTTAGTATAGCCTCGCCGAGGCGAAAAATGTGAAAATTTTCGAACTGCTTCTCCTCGGAAACCGTTGGGCCGATTGAAGTCAAATTTCATATGGAGCCTCTATGGGATGGGGGAAACCAAAATTTGCTCATGGGGTCCAGGTGACATGACCAAAATGGCCGCCAAGCCATATATGGTAAAAACCCTTCAAAAATAGTCTTCTCCAGAACCACTGAGCAGAATTCCACGAAACTTGATAAATAGCATCTGGGACGTAGGCCCATCATAAAGTGCTAAAATGGTGACCCTGGGTTGACCTTGACATTCTTTGTGCCTAGGTCAAACTTTGACACATATGCTTTTGTATTGAAAAAGTAAGAATGCATTTTATCCTGCAAACGATTCAGAATACAGTACTAAAGTATAAGATATATTTTTGCTCCTTACGATAAGGCGCATTTATTGGGGGAACCGTTTTAGGTCCAGGTCACATGACCAAAATGGCCGCCCTACCCATATATGGTAACACTCATAAAGCTAAAAGCATCCGGCGGGTCGTGCACTTCAGCTGAAGCACTGGTTTTTTCCGCCATTTTTCAAAGGGAGACAACTTTCGGGACTTCCTGCTCGCCTTTCTATAAGCCCTCTCCCACGGGAAAAAGGGGTCTTCTCTTAAAGGAAAGAATTTGCTCCTCAGGAGCAAATTCTTTCCTTTAAGAGTTGACCCCTATTGACATGGGAGACAAAAATACTTTTGCAGGAGTTGCTTCCCCTGAAGGTGTTCCCATTCCTCTTAAGTAGGAAGATTATACTCAGGATAAAATGTCATGAAGGTTCTGAGTCATCGCCAAGATAATATACCAGCAGTTGCCTTTTATTATGCCCGGAAGCTTAGGAATTGTGTACAAAGGCAAACCGTCTGTCCCATGGGGGATCATTGCGAAGCTTTG
This sequence comes from Lucinisca nassula, assembly GCA_963580285.1. NCBI lineage: Eukaryota > Metazoa > Mollusca > Bivalvia > Lucinida > Lucinidae > Lucinisca > Lucinisca nassula. Next base: position 43,849,237 of record OY757021.1, on the reverse strand, counting down.
GGACTGTACGGCTGCAAAGTAAATCTAGAGGTGAGGAAACGCATTAAAGAAATGAATCTAATTTCCTGCTGTTCATGAAAATATGACGCAGTGGGTCACCTGCAAAGTAAATGAACCCCGAAGGGTGTAAACTTTGCTAGTGACTCGCTGTCGTTCATACTTACGTGAACAGCAGAAAGAAAAAAATAAGTTTATTTCTTACATTTACATTCTTTGCTCCTCATCACTGGGCGAAAAATGCTTATAGCCCTAGGGCAAAATTTTAAAGCTGAAAAATATTTACACGCTTTTTTCTACAAAGAGCAGAACAGCGTTGACGTCGCCAACGCCTAATCAGATCGTAGAGAACCGTGGTTTAAAATGACGTCACTTGACGTCTCTGAAAATCATGTGAAACGATGAGTTCAAGGAAATATGGACTATATTGTTTTTCCATAGGTTTACATTAGGCTTTAAACTGGAAATGTAAATGTTAGGAAAACGCAGACATGTCAGTGTGTTTGTTTTGTTTGTTTGTTCGAGGTGTAACATCCATGTCAACACTGTATAGGTCATTTTGGAAACGTTGCTTCCAATTTTGTTGGGCTTTTACCAAACACTGAGATAAAATGACATCTCAAGCCCTGTTGCCAAATGAAACAGCATGGACGGGCCGACTCGCACTGCTTTGCAAGGGAAGGGTTGAATATTACGGAACCCGGGAAGGGACATGATTTTTTTTTATTTTATAAGTTGTGCGCACAAGATAATATCTTGTGCGGACAAGATATTATCTTGTTCGGACAACATATTATCTTGTGCGGACAAGATATTATCTTGTGCGGACAACATATTATCTTGTGCAGACAAGATATTATCTTGTCCGCACAAGATATTAAGTTGTGCGAACAAGATATTATCTTGTCCGCACAAGATAATATCTTGTCTGCACAACATAGATCTTGTGCAGACAAGATATTATCTTGTTCGGACAAGATAATATCTTGTGCGCACAAGATATTATCTTGTCCGCACAAGATAATATCTTGTGCGCACAAGATAATATGTTGTCCGAACAAGATAATATCTTGTCCGCACAAGATAATATCTTGTTCGCACAACTTCCCAAGATATATGTTGTGCAAACAAGATAATATGTTGTGCGGACAAGATATTATCTTGTGCGGACAAGATATTATCTTGTTCGCACAAGATAATATCTTGTCCGCACAAGATAATATGTTGTCCGAACAAGATAATATCTTGTCCGCTCAAGATATTATCTTGTTCGCACAACATAATAAAAATAAAAAATCATGTCCCTTCCCGGGTTCCGTAGAATATAGCAGTGTTTTTTTTTTTTTTTTTTTTTTTTTTCATATGTATGACGTCACGCAGACTAAAGTATACGTCACTATTGATTGTGTTGACAAAGTATGACCATGGAATATATGCAGTGACAGACTCTTCGAGGCTATATTTTTAACACCAATGGAAAAATAAAGTAAACATATTGCGTTAAAGAGAGTTCAGATTGGCCGGCTGCAATCGGAGGAAACAAATCAGTAGCTGGATAAGTCTGTTATTCCTCTATTTTACTGTGCTTACAGACATGCGAACTAGACCGGAAAGTAGTCTATGAAGTCGCAAAATATTTTACAACAAAAAACACTTTGCAATGGTTATTAAATTTTACAAAAACCTCAGAAAACGCTTTAAAAACAAAATAGAAACTAAAATTATTTTGAGGTAAAAATTCGAACTTGATTACGGCAGAGTCTATTACGCGCGATTAAGACGTTTAAACGCGTATAGGACGAAAGACATTATTTTAATGGGTCTTTGGTTAATTTTGGTAAAATGCTGCTCTTGCTGTTGTTGCTGCTGCTGCTGCAGACGTTGGCTTTTGATGTTCTGTTACCTTGCTTTTGTAATATTGGTGCTGCTTGCGATTTTAAGAGTGAACATTTCTGTCAAAAGTCACCATCAAATTTCTGATCCAATAACATGCATGGAATTAAAAGTGCTCACCAGGCTACACATCCAACTGCAATTTTTGCATGATTTGTTCAAGATGTTCACCATTTCATTAAATCAATTTTAATTGCCCATTATTAAGCGTTTGGTTACAACAATGGCGAATGCTAGACCTTTCCGAGCTTTGAGAAAGCTGATGAAGAAAGAGCCCGGGCGCTTGGGCGTTTAGAGACGGCGGCTCATCCGCAAGATGTGGCAAATCAGTTCAACGTGCATCGCAGCACTATTGTCCGCATTCGTCAGCGTCATCAAGCAACGGGGGCTGTTTCCGACCGACCCAGATCCGGACGACCGAGAGTTACCACCCATCATGAATACCGATACATTGAGGAAACTGCAGCAAGGCGGCGTTTTGTTGGTGGTCCCAGTCTGGAGAGAATGTTGAGACAACAAAGGGGCCTGGTGCACGTCGAATCTCGCTGCAGACAGTCAGGAACAGAGTTCGAGCCTCGGGGTTCAAATCCAGAAAACCGGCTAGGGAACCCCAGCTTTGTCAACGGAACAGGGCTCTACGGCGCCAGTTTTGTGCACGACATGGCAGACTGAACAAACGGCAGTGGTCGAAAGTTCTTTTTTCCGACGAGTCGAGATTTTGTCTTCAGAAGATTGATGGTCAGATCAGGGTTTGGCGTCGCACTGGGGAGGGGTACCTTGAGCCTAATGTCCTATCAACAACAGCTTACAACGGCGGCAGTGTAATGGTTTGGCAGGTATCAGTTCTAATGGCAGAACTGCCCTTGTCGTATTGCCCGGAAACTTGAATGGTCGTCGGTACATTGACGAAATTCTAAGACCTCATGTTGTACCGTATCTCAGACAGATGGGCCAGAACTTCGTCTTCCAGGACGACAATCACGCCAGGATTGTTGATGCTTTCCTGCAACAGAATGGTGTGCAGAGACTTGAGTGGCCACCGATGTCCCCTGACTTGGCGTGCATTGAACATTTGTGGGATATTCTTGGTCGGGCTGTAAATAAACGGGTCAATCAAGACACAAGACCGTTCCAGACTTGTAGAGACCTCTTCTCCAAGAATGGGCTGCGATTTCTCAGCATCATATACAGAGACTGGTGAATTCCATGAGGAGGAGGCTTGGACGAGTGTCGTGTGAATCTTGGTGGCTATACCCATTATTGATTATTGAGTTACAGTTCAGAAACTCTGATTTTGTCATTTTTGACAACCTACCCCATGTGCCTTCGGAGAAGCATTTTTCATGACTCAGTGATGATATTCTTGTTTTGATTTCCGTTTATTATCAGGATGGAATTCAATTTTCTTGTGGTGTAATTATTTTTTCTGTATATTTATGTTTTAGGCAAACAGGTTGAAAAAAGAACAAGTTGTGCAGAACTTTTTTGCCGGGTATATACGAGTGTATTAAAAATAAAATTGCATATCCCTTCCCGGGTTCAGTACATTTGTTACCTGTTGGTTAAAATGTTGTGGTCTACCACCGGTCAATAAAAAAAGACTAGATTTTAAATGCTATTTTTACTACAAAAGTCAGTGGGCCTGAAAAAAAAAAGTTTGTTGGTAAAAGATTTCGATCTATTCGTGTAATCTTTACAATTTTTGTAATCGTCGAGTTAATCGATTAATCAGTAAAATATATAATTTTTCGTTTCAGATACTAAAATGAAGTCACAGATCTGCCTGGTGTTACTTTCCTGTCTCGGGCTATCAGGTGAATGTCATCGATTTTTAATTGCACTCGTGCTACATCATCTAAAAAAATGACTACTTTTCTAATGAAAATGCGTGTTATTTTTCTTATTTGTACTACAAACATAGGTTGTGAGTGCTCGTTAGAACCGCCTTATTGAGGCGGTTCTAACGAGTACCTACAACCTATGTCTTGGCGCAGAAATAGGAAAAATTAAGTTTACCCCCGTAAACCCCAATTTTCTCTATATAAAGTGGGGCTTAGGGAGGTGTTCATTTCACGGACTTGTTCACGTGATGTTTGGCAGGTCGAAATGAAGACAAAATAATAATTTAACAACTATACGTATCATGAACATCTCTCTATAGAGAAAAGGGGTTTTCACAATGTTCCTTATTTTGCCCCAAAACACAGATTGTTGGTACTGGTTAGAACCGCATCAATGAGACGGTTGAAATAAGCACCCACAATGTTCATCTGGACTTAAAAGGAGAGAAATATCAACAATTGTATCAGAAAAATGCTAATAATAGAGATAGGGAAGACGTAATTTTATGATATGACGTCGCGTCTGAAAATGTAATAACGCCATGTAATAAATTCGATAATCCATTAGTGGATTAAATAGGTAAATAAGTTAGATACGCTTCGTAACCTTACACGTACGACGTCCTGAACGACATCGCGTTTACTAATGGCGGAATACTGGTATTTTTATAAAATAATATCAAATAAAATTCGATTTAAATGCCATATGATAAATAGAATCTTGCATTCGTGCTCATGTATTATTGAATTTATTAAACGAGTTGAGGAAAAAGGATAAAATGCTCGGCAAAGCCTCGGATTTTTTCCCTTTTCCTCAACTCGTTTAATAAACTCAAAAATACATTTATTGAACTCGTTTAGGAAAAAGGATAAAATGCTTTGCCGAGAATTTTATCCTTTTTCCTCAACCCGTTTAATAAATTCAATAATTATACACGTGTTAATTATACATGAACACTCATGTAAATAGAGGATATTTACATTTTTGAGAAGAATATCAAAAACCAGTGCTTCAGCTGAAGTGCACGACCCGCCGGATGCTTTTAGCTTTATGAGTGTTACCATATATGGGTATGGCGGCCATTTTGGTCATGTGACCTGGACCTAAAACGGTTCCCCCAATAAATGCGTCTTATCTTAAGGAGCAAAAATAATATATCTTATACTTTAGTACTGTATTCTGAATCGTTTGCAGGATAAAATGCATTCACACTTTTCCAATACAAAAGCATATGTGTCAAAGTTTGACCTAGGCACAAAGAAGGTCAAAGTCAACCCAGGATCACCATTTTAGCAATTTATGATGGGCCTACGTCCCATATGTTATTTATCAAGTTTCGTGGAAATCTGCCCAGTGGTTCTGGAGAATACTATTTTGAAGGGTTTTTACCATATATGGCTTGGCGGCCATTTTTTGTCATGTGACCTGGACCGCATGAGCAAATTTTGGTTTCCCCCATCCCATAGAGGCTCCATATGAAATTTGACTTCAATCGGCCCAACGGTTTCCGAGGAGAAGCAGTTCGAAAATTTTCGCATTTTTCGCCTCGGCAAGGCTATACTAAATGGAATGTAATATTTCGCAAGTTCATTGGTTAGATCTCATTGATATCTATCGGTATGCCAAAAATTGTTTAAATATTCCAAGCGGTTAAGTCACTATCACCAATTTTCACAAACGGGTTACGGATGGACAGACAGACAGACCATATATGGCTTGGCGGCCATTTTGGTCATGTGACCTGGACCCCATGAGCAAATTTTGGTTTCCCCCATCCCATAGAGGATCCATATGAAATTTGACTTCAATCGGCCCAACGGTTTCCGAGGAGAAGCAGTTCGAAAATTTTCACATTTTTCGCCTCGGCGAGGCTATACTAAATGGAATGTAATATTTCGCAAGTTCATTGGTTAGATCTCATTGATATCTATCAGTATGCCAAAAATTGTTTAATTATTCCAAGCGGTTAAGTCACTATCACCAATTTTCACAAACGGGTTACGGACGGACAGACAGACAGACCATATATGGCTTGGCGGCCATTTTGGTCATGTGACCTGGACCCCATCAGCAAATTTTGGTTTCCCCCATCCCATAGAGGCTCCATATGAAATTTGACTTCAATCGGCCCAACGGTGTCCGAGGAGAAGCAGTTCGAAAATTTTCACATTTTTCGCCTCGGCGAGGCTATACTAAATGGAATGTAATATTTCGCAAGTTCATTGGTTAGATCTCATTGATATCTATCAGTATGCCAAAAATTGTTTAAATATTCCAAGCGGTTAAGTCACTATCACCAATTTTCACAAACGGGTTACGGACGGACAGACAGAATGACAGACTGACAGACTGACAGAATGACAGAATGACAGAATGACACGGTGATTTTAGGGCACTTAGAAAATCAACCGACTTCAGTCGGTCGCTTTTTCTGCGGGTCGTGCAATATTTTATCGAGTGTGTTGAGAATAACAGAATTTTCACGAGTGCGAAGCACGAGTGGTAATTCTGGTATTTTCAACACACGAGATGAAATATTTTTGATATTTATCGAAAAAAACGTAAACGTTCTTTTTATTTTATAATATTTTAGGACGCTTACTGTAATTGATCAATCGGATCTTACGTCACAATTTTCGACTTGACTATGACGTCATAACTGTCAGTTGCAAAACAGAAACAGATCGCCATTCTTAATATAGCATTTTTACAGTTCAAAGAATGCTTTTTCAAGGTATTTTAAAGAATTATTTCATCGATTACTTATGACTTCGGCGAAAAAAGTAGACCGGGCTGCTACTGTGAAAATAACATTCACACTGTGAAAATTCACACTGAAAATATCACTTTTAATAGTTTCAGATATGCACTGATTTAACTGCTATGTATAAAATAAGATCCTCTATTTGGCACACAGGGTTTAAGTTTATTGATCAGCAAACCCATACGAGCTGAGCCAATGTTCTGCAATGATTTCCCGTCATTTCATACCAAATTCATTTCGTAGCCTGGTCATTTCGTACCATTTTGGTCATTTCGTACCCACCAACAACCGTTTCGTACCCAAGTCATTTCGTAACCATTTCATTCATTTCGTACCCGGGTACGAGTGAGTGAGTGAGTGTTTTAGTTTTACGTCCAACCAAATGCTTAAGGTCATACGGAGACGGGACTTCGGTTTAAAGACTCATCCGAAAGTCTGGAGTAGCCCGGGATCGATCCTGCGATCCCTGGTTTACAAGGCGAGTAGCGTAACCACTACACCACGCAGGCTTCTATACCAGGGTACGAACTGTCCAAGGTGGTTTCTTAATTACTTAAGGTTAGTCAGTTCGTATTGTTTGGTCATACTGTACTATTTTGGTCATTTATGACCCAGATACTACGGACAGATGGATAGTCGCCACATATACTAATCAATGTTTAAACGGAATAACCCACACTAACCGGACACCATATGCCAAATTGGCCCAAATAGGGCGGACAGATGGATGGACCGATCGAGGCTGTTCTAACCAGTACCCACAATCTATATTTTAGAGCAGAAATAAGAAAATATGATTTACCCATGTAAACCTCAGTGTTTTACTATATAAATTGGGGTTCAAGGGGGTCAATATCATTTATCATGACGTCGCGTCGCTGAATGTAATAACGTCATCATACCGGACTTATACGGACACGACCTTTCTCAGCTATGCTGATAATGAAGGGAATTAACGCGTACAACACAGAAAATAAATGATTATCTCCCACAGCTCCTAGCCATGGTTACCTAGGTGACCAGGGTAAACTGTAAATAGAAAAAGGGGGCAGTGTATTTCATTTTCAAGAAGGACCAAATTATTTTCATTTTTCTTTAACAAAATGTATATGGGCGTGTTCACAATAAATTTTCAATTTTACTTCCACTGGCACAGAAACGAAATAACAATTTACAAAAAAGTTATGAAAAGAAATTCATCAGTTTTTGTCGCTGTAATCAATAGTTTTACTATATATTCTATACATTTAGTGGGTGCTTCCAAATATATGTAAAAAGGACTAAAAAGTTGTTCATAAAATTTCATTAAAAATACATGTGGATAATAGAAAAAGAATGTAAAATCATGAGCCGCTTGCACAGAAAAGTTATTCTTATAAGTTTTTATTTTATGCGGAAATAATTATGAAGTTCCTATATAAATCTATGCATTAACTTTAACCGACATCAGTTACCTGGATGTCCGTTAAAGTTCGACATGGTTTCCCCGCTTCTGTTTCCGTGCATGTGTGTAATGTCTTAGGATGCATGGAAACAGAATCGGGGAAACAAATCATGATGATGATGATAATAATAATAAAATAATAATAATATTGACGGATAATAAAAAAAATAGATCAACTTTTTTTCTTTTTTCAGAAAAAAAAACCCTGCAGATTTGACGTCATCATACCTCGACTGACGTATAACTAACAAAAATACTGTGCACAATATGATGTCATTTCAGAAGCATGCTTCTCTTTTTTCCTAAATGAGCCTGCGCATGGCAAATTCCACAAATGGGAAAGATTTTAAGGGGCTACAGTGCACACTGTTTGTTTCATTTTTATCAAAACCATTAAGAAATCGCGCCTATTCAAATACATGTATATTAAAATTTTTAGCACTAAAAGCTTCTGATAATTTTCATACTTCTGCCCAGGAATAGATTGTAGGTACTCATTAGAACCACCCCAACAGGTCGGTTCTAACGAATACCCACAATCTATGCATTTGAGCAAGGACAAGAAAAATAATGTCTACCCTGTTCACCTCTATTTTACTTTATAAAAGCTGTGTTCAGTGTGTGTGGGGTGGGGGGGGGAGGTGGGGGGGGGGGGCAGAATGACAAAGGCATGCTTTCGTGACGCATACACGTGGGTACTACTTAGACCCACCACAATAATGACTTCTTCACACGCGATCGCTTGTCATTAATTATTGCTCATTTTAATCCGTTTACTGGTGTTTATTAGACCTTATCACCATTATATATATATATAGACTTGTCAACAACAAGAGCGGGTTTATGTATTTGGTTTTATTTGAAGTTTAACGTCCCCACCAACACTGTAAATGTCATTTTGGAGACGTTGCTTCCGATTTTGTGGGACTTTTACCCGACAATAAGATGAAATGACATCTCAAACCCTGTCGCCCAATGAAACCAATAGGGATTTATAAGCATGGACGGACTGCCTGGGCATGCTTAGATCCTCTAAAGCGGTGTTCCGGTATTCGGGTGCGGTCGGTTTCAGCTCTGCGTGGAAGCATCATGCAGCCTATCTATTTATTCAAGCCCCGATGGGTGGGGGTCGATTATGTAGTCGGTCGAATGAACATATGTCAAAGTCAAGACTCATCAGACTGCGCGGCATAGTCAGTGCATGTCGCGCCCATGACATCACAAAAACACACATATATTCAAGTACATTGAAAATTTTACCAGAAAAAAAATGAAACATTATCGATGAAATATTATCATATTTTTCATATTTATGCTCAAAACATTAATTGTGTGTATTTGTTTGAACCGCATCGATGAGGCGGTTCGAACGTGTACTCACATCTATGTTTTGAGCTACTTAGATTGTGTGTACTCATTAGAACTGCCCCGATGAGGCGATTCTAACGTGTACTCACAGTCTATGTTTTGAGCTCAAAACAGAGATTGTGTGTACTGGTTATTGTCGCCTCGGTGAGACGGTTCTAATGTGTACCCACAAATCATATTTTTGAGAATAAAAAAAAAGAAAAATAATGTAAGACCCCTCTAAATCCCAGTTTGTTTTTTCTTATTTCTGCTAGAAAGCAGATATTGTGTGTACTCATTAGAACCGCCTCACCGGCGGTTCTAAAGGGTGCCTACAATCAATGGTTTTGAGCAGGAATTAGAAGAATAAATTATACCCCTGTAAATCCCAGGTTTACTTATAACTGTGGGGTTTAACGGGGTCAAACTTTTATAAGCGTGTTTTCGCGATGGAACATAGGCGGCCAGCGTATCTAATCGCCCTGAATGCGCTGGCTGATCAGTCTCCGCTGTGCGTCGTATGTAAGATCTTTCAAGTTTAAGGATCAGACGCCGCAAAACAAAGCCTCTGATCAGGGTCTACATTGTTTGCCTACAGTACAGGAATTTAAGGGTCAAACGCCGTAAAACACAGCGTCTGATCAGAGCCTACTTTGTTTGCTTACAGTACAGAAAATTAAGGGTCAGACGCCGCAAAACACAGCGTCTGATTATGTTCTACATTGATTGCTTACAGTACAGGAATTGAAGGGTCAGACGCCGCAAAACACAGAGCGTCTGGTCAGGGTCTAAATTGTTTGCTTTCCGTACGGAAATTTAAGGGTCAGACCCCGCAAAACACAGCGTCTGATCAGGGTCTACATTCTTTGCTTTCAGTACGGGAATTTAAAGGTCAGACCCCGCAAAATACAGCGTCTGATCAGGGTCTACATTGTTTGCTTTTAGTACGGGAATTTAAGGATCAGACCCCGCAATCGGGCCTAAGACATTGCACAAATGCATGGAAACAGAAGCGGGGAAACAAATCGAAACAAATGATGACGATGATGATGAAAATAATAATAATAATGTTGACGAATAAAGAAAACTTGCGGTTGCGGTCCGCCATCCAGGTACTAACGGCACTATTAGTTATAAAGTTTACAAGTGTATACGTTACACGGACTTGCTGTCGTAATGAAACCTACATACTTTAAATAAAGGAGCTCGTTAGAAGAAGGCATTATTGTCATTACGATAACATACCCGTGCGACAAAGTGCATTGCTTCACATCTCCAAAATGGCTCTTTTATGATGAAACTCCGTGGCATTTTTCTTATGTTCCCTGCAAACATAGGTTGTGAGTGCTCATTAGAACTGTCTGAATTAGGCGGTTCTAACGAGCATCCACAACCTATGTCTTGGAGCAGAAATAAGAAAAATAATGTGTACCCCCCGTAGACCCTAGTTTTCTCCATTAAAATTGGGGTTAAGGGGGTGTTCATTTCAAGGACTTATTTACGTGATGGGTGGGTCTAAGTAGTACCCACAATGTACATGTATGCGTCACAAATGCACGCCTTTGTCATTCTGCAACCCCCCACTGAACATGTCAAACTTTTACAAAGTAAAATAGAGGTCAACGGGGTATACATTATTTTTCTCGTTCTTGCTCAAATGCATAGATTGTGGGTGTTCGTTAGAACCGCCCTGTTTAGGCGGTTCTAATGTGTACCCACACTCTATTCTTGGGCAGAAGTATGAAAATTATCAGAAGTTATTAGCTGAAAGTTTTTAAAAAAAATTTCAGTGCTAAAAGTTTTAATATATTTGAATAGGAGCGTTTTCTTAATGGTTTTGACAAAAAAATGAAACAAGGACTGTGTATTGTAGCTCCGTAAAATCTTTCCCATTTGTGGATTTTGCCATGCGCAGGCTCATTAAGGAAAAGAGGAGAGTATGCTTCTGTAATGACATCATATTATGCACAGTATTTTTTGTTAGGAATACGTCAGTCGAGTAATGATGACGTGAAATCTAGAGGGTTTTTTTTTTTTTTTTTTGCCAAAGAAAATGAAAGTAGATCTATTTATAGATATTGATATTTTTAGCCTAAAAGTTAGATTTTTAATGCTTTTTAAAAGGCTATGAGCTTCCAAATTTAACTTAGTTAAGTAGCCAAACTGACAGTGGACACCTAGTTTCTTTTTTTATTTACTCAGAACAATAATCCAGGGGGTCCACCTTCCTTTCTCAGGTTTATAAATGATTTTTTTCGCCGTCCAAGCAACCGGTTACAATACACTGGAAAACAAAATACTTTTTCTATTATAGAAGTTAAGCAACACATATTGTGGTTAGTACCTGGATGGGTGACCGGAAAATCTTTTTATCCATCAACATTGTTATCATTATTATTATTATCATTATTTTCATCATCATCATCATCATCATCATCATCATCATCTGTTTCGATTTGCATACCGGACCTTCCAAACCTTATATTGCTGGTACCATACCGGACTTATACGGACACGACCTTTCTCAGCTATGCTGATAATGAAGGGAATTAACGCGTACAACACAGAAAATAAATGATTATCTCCCACAGCTCCTAGCCATGGTTACCTAGGTGACCAAGGTAAACTGTAAATAGAAAAAGGGGGCAGTGTATTTCATTTTCAAAAAGGACCAAATTATTTTCATTTTTCTTTAACAAAATGTATATGGGCGTGTTCACAATAAATTTTCAATTTTACTTCCACTGGCACAGAAACGAAATAACAATTTACAAAAAAGTTATGAAAAGAAATTCATCAGTTTTTGTCGCTGTAATCAATAGTTTTACTATATATTCTATACATTTAGTGGGTGCTTCCAAATATATGTAAAAAGGACTAAAAAGTTGTTCATAAAATTTCATTAAAAATACATGTGGATAATAGAAAAAGAATGTAAAATCATGAGCCGCTTGCACAGAAAAGTTATTCTTATAAGTTTTTATTTTATGCGGAAATAATTATGAAGTTCCTATATAAATCTATGCATTAACTTTAACCGACATCAGTTACCTGGATGTCCGTTAAAGTTCGACATGGTAATAAATTCCGTAATCCACTAGTGATTAATGCAAATTAGATAGATCTATACGCCCCGTTACGTTTCACGAACGACGTCCTTAACGACGCCGTATTTACTAAGGGCGGAATTTTGACATTTTTGTTAGAAAATAAACGTAATTAAAATGCGTTTTCAATGCAATATGATAAATAGAATCTTGCATTCGTGTTCATGTATTATTGAATTATGTACCCCCACCGGAGGGGAGGGGAACATATTGTTTTTGGTGCGGATCCCGTTTGCGTCTGCGTCGGCGTCAGTGTCGGCGTAGCCTGTTTGAAACATTATATCTCCTGAACCTATGGATGGATTTTGACCAAACTTGCACAGACACATCACTAGGATAAGGAAAACAGTCATAGATCATGATGACTTTGACCTCATTTTCAAGGTAACAGGGACCCAAAAAACAGTCATTGTTGGGCATTAACTTATTGATTAATTTTAATCAAAGTTGATACAAAATATATTATTACAACAAACCGCAGATTTGATTAGATTTTGGTGACCTTGACCTCATTTCCAAGGTCACAGCGACCCAAAAACAGTCATTTTTGGACCAAAAATGGCTTCTCTGCACTCTATCTCATTAAGGAACTGATTAATCTTAGTCACACCTGGTACAATATATCAATACAACATACCGCAGATTTGGTTAGATTTTGGTGATCTTGACCTCATTTTCAAGGTCACAGCGACCCAAAAACTGTCATTTTTGGGTCGAAAATGGATTGTCTGCACTCTGTCTCATTAACAAATTGATTAATTTTCGTCAAACTTGGTACTATATATCATTACAACATACCGCAGATTTGGTTAAAAACTGGTGATCTTGAGCTCATTTTCAAGCTCACGGCGACCCAAAACAGACAAACTTGGTACAATATATCATTACAACATACAACTGATATGATTAGATTTTGGTGACATTGACCTCATTTTCAATGTCACAGCGACCCACAAACAGTCATTTTTGGGCCAAAATGGCTTGTCTGCACTCTATCTCATTAACGAATCGACCAAATTTCGTCAAACTCGGTACAATATATCATTACAACAAACCGCAGATTTGATTATATTTCGTTGGTCTTGACCTCATTTTCAAGATCACAGCGACCCCAAAACAGTCAATTTTGGGCCAAAAATGGCTTGTCTCCGCTCTATCTCATTAACGAATTGATTTATTTTCGTCAAACTTGGTACAGTATATCATTACAACCAACCGCAGATTTGGTTAGGTTTTGGTGACCTTGACCTTTTTACAAAGTCACAGCGCCCCAAAGACAGTCAACTTTGGGCCAAAAATGGCTTGTCTGCACACTACCTCATTAACGAATCGATTAATTAAAGTCAAACTTGGTACAATATATCAATACAACATGCTACAAACTTGAGAAGATTTTGGTGACCTTGACCTTTTTTTCAAGGTCACAGCCCCCCCCCCCCTCCAAAAAAAGAGGCAATTTTGGCCCAAAGATGGCTTGTCTGCACTCTAAGGCAAAGGTCTCCTGAACTCCCGAAACCTGTTCTTTTGGGACCAAAACATGCCTTATCTGTAACCTATATCATTTAAGAATTTATGAATGTTGGTCAAAATTTGGTACAATATTTAATCACAGTCTACCAAATTTGTCTGGTGATCTGAGCTTTTTAATGACTTTGTTTGTTTAAGGTCACAGGCTCCCGAGAAAACTGTCAGTTTTTGGCCAGCTTGTTTGCAGCTTACATTTTGGTGACTTTAACCTAGTTATTAAAGTCAAATGGGTGTTTTAAGATATATTTATGGTGGGGGGACATTGTTTTCCTCGGAAAAGATTTCTAGTTTATTAAACTCGTTGAGGAAAAGAATAAAATTCTCGGCGAAACCTCGCATTTTATCCCTTTTACACAACTCGTTTAATAAATCCAATAATGCATGAACACTCATGTGAGACCGGTCAGACTAGTATAGACTCAAATCAACCTGCGCACTCATCCTCTTTGGCAAGACGTTTTGCTTATGTCTCTTTGAATAGATACTAGTCTGTAGTAGGTACATGCGGTCAGCGAAGACTCTGATCAGACTGTGCGAATGTTCAATGGTCGCTCAAGCCTCCTTGTAGATTTTGTCATGCGCTGGCTCAAATATTTCATTTTCAATACAAACGCAAAGAAATTCTCATTTTTTTCTTTCAATATACAAATCCTGGTTTCAAACAAGAACATAATTACAAACCATCACTTACTTACTTTGTGTGCATAATATGGAAATACCGAGGGCCTCACGGAAAATCTTTAATATGTGTGTGTCAAATGTAGTTATCCCCTCTAAATAACATACTTATTTACTTAATTACTTACTTATTCACTTACTTATTTATTTATTTACTTACTTACTTACTTGTTTATTTTCTTACTTATTTACTTATTTACTACTTATTTACTTATTTACTACTAATCCACTTACTTACTTACCTATTTACTTACTTACTTATTCACTTATTTACTTACTTACTTACTTGTTTACTTGTTTACTTACTTACTTACTTACTTACTTACTTTCTTACTTACTTACTTACTTACTTACTTACTTACTTACTTACTTACTTTCTTACTTACTTACTTATTTACTTAATTACTTATTTATTTACTTACTTACTTGTTTGCTTACTGACTTACTTACTTACTTACTTACTTACTTACTTACTTATTAACTTACTTACTTACTTACCTACTTACTTATTTACTTATTTATTTACTTACTTACTTATTTACTTTCTAACTTATTTATTATTTATTTACTAACTTATTTACTTACTTATTTACTTACTTACTTGTTTATTTACTTACTTACTTATTTACTTTTACTTACTTATTTACTTACTTACTGATTTACTTAGTTATTTACTTACGTACTTATTTACGTACTTACTTTTTTGGCTTGCAGCGACGGCTGCAAGCCAATTAGATTGGAAAAGTGGTTCCGGTTTTAGACTTCTCTTTCTATGTTATTTTGGATCCTCAGGTGTTTTTTTTTTAAACAAAAATCAGAGATACAGTCAGCTTTTTCCGGTGTTCTGGTTCCCTCGACCTATAGCTCAATAGCTTTCGCATATTTTAATAGAATAAAGGGTACCAGTTTAGTGAGAGATGGTCTAGTGACAGAGCTATCGTTTCTGTGCGAAAGTTTAACTAAACACCGAAGCGAATTTATCCACTAGGCCAAGGTCTACTGTGCACTACCGTCAATACAGTTTACCTGACCACATTCGTAAATCATCTGTGTACCAGTCTACAATTCACTCGAAGGTCAAAACTCGATGGGTTTTTATGCCCCCGCCTATATGGAGAATAGCTGAAGGGCATTAAGTTTTACCCCTGTCCGTCCGTTCGTTTGTCCGTCCGTCCGTCCCGACATCGTGTCCCGGCCATAACTCCTAAACCGTATAGAATATATTCATGAAACTTCACAGGTGCATCCATCACACTGAGACGATGTGTCATGAACAAGGAAGACAGCTCTTGCATTTTTGGTTTTTGGATATTCGCCCTTGACTTAGTACCATATAGTAAACCGTGTCCGGGCCATAACTCCTAAACCGTATGGAATACATTCATGAAACTTCACAGGTGCATTCATCACACTGAGACGATGTGTCATGAACAAGGAAGACAACTCTAGCATTTTTGGTTTTTGGATTATCTGACCTTGTCTTAGTACCATATAGTAAACCGTGTCCGGGCCATAATGCCTAAACCGTATGGAATATATACATGAAACTTCACAGGTGCATTCATCACACTGAGACGATGTGTCATGAACAAGGAAGACAACTCTTGCATGTTTGGCCTTTGGATTATCTGCCCTTGACTAAGTACCATATAGTAGACCGCGTCCCGGCCATTACTCCTAAACCGTATGGAATATATTCATGAAACTTCACAGGTGCATTCATCACACTGAGACGATGTGTCATGAACAAGGAAGACAACTCTTGCATTTTTGGTTTTTGGATTATCTGCCCTTGACTTAGTACCATATAGTAAACCGTGTCCGGACCATAACTCCTAAACCGTATGGAATATATTCATGAAACTTCACAGGTACATTCTTCACACTGAGACGATGTGTCATGAACAAGGAAGACAACTCCTGCATTTTTGGTTTTTGGATTATCTGCCATTGACTTAGTACCATATAGTAAACCGTGTCCGGGCCATAACTCCTAAACAGTATGGAATATATTCATGAAACTTCACAGGTGCATTCATCACACTGAGACAATGTGTCATGAACAAGGAGGACAACTCTTGCCTTTTTGGTTTTGGATTATATGCCCTTGTCTTAGTACCATATAGTAAACCGTGTCTCGGCCATAACTCCTAAACCGTATGGAATATATTCATGAAACTTCAAAGGTGCATTCATCACACTGAGACGATGTGTCATGAACAAGGAAGACAACTCTTGCATTTTTGGTATTTGGATTATCTGCCCTTCACTTAGTACTATATAGTAAACCGTGTCCGGGCCATAACTCCTAAACCGTATGGAATACATTCATGAAACTTCACAGGTGCATTCATCACACTGAGACGATGTGTCATGAACAAGGAAGACAACTCTAGCATTTTTGGTTTTTGGATTATCTGACCTTGTCTTAGTACCATATAGTAAACCGTGTCCGGGCCATAATGCCTAAACCGTATGGAATATATTCATGAAACTTCACAGGTGCATTCATCACACTGAGACGGTGTGTCATGAACAAGGAAGACAACTCTTGCATGTTTGGCTTTTGGATTATCTGCCCTTGACTAAGTACCATATAGTAAACCGCGTACCGGCCATTACTCCTAAACCGTATGGAATATATTCATGAAACTTCACAGGTGCATTCATCACACTGAGACGATGTGTCATGAACAAGGAAGACAACTCTTGCATTTTTGGTTTTTGGATTATCTGCCCTTGACTTGGTACCATATAGTAAACCGTGTCCGGACCATAACTCCTAAACCGTATGGAATATATTCATGAAACTTCACAGGTACATTCTTCACACTGAGACGATGTGTCATGAACAAGGAAGACAACTCCTGCATTTTTGGTTTTTGGATTATCTGCCATTGACTTAGTACCATATAGTAAACCGTGTCCGGGCCATAACTCCTAAACAGTATGGAATATATTCATGAAACTTCACGGGTGCATTCATCACACTGAGACGATGTGTCAAGAATAAGGAAGACAACTCTTGCATTTTTGGCTTTTGGATTATCTGCCCTTGACTTAGTACCATATAGTAAACCGTGTCCGGGCCATAACTCCTAAACCGTATGGAATATATTCATGAAACTTCACAGGTGCATTCATCACACTGAGACGATGTGTCATGAACAAGGACGACAACTCTTGCATTTTTGGTTTTTGGATTATCTGCCCTTGACTTAGTACCATATAGTAAACCGTGTCCGGGCCATAACTCCTAAACCGTATGGAATACATTCATGAAACTTCACAGGTGCATTCATCACACTGAGACGATGTGTCATGAACAAGGAAGACAACTCTAGCATTTTTGGTTTTTGGATTATCTGACCTTGTCTTAGTACCATATAGTAAACCGTGTCCGGGCCATAATGCCTAAACCGTATGGAATATATACATGAAACTTCACAGGTGCATTCATCACACTGAGACGATGTGTCATGAACAAGGAAGACAACTCTTGCATGTTTGGCCTTTGGATTATCTGCCCTTGACTAAGTACCATATAGTAGACCGCGTCCCGGCCATTACTCCTAAACCGTATGGAATATATTCATGAAACTTCACAGGTGCATTCATCACACTGAGACGATGTGTCATGAACAAGGAAGACAACTCTTGCATTTTTGGTTTTTGGATTATCTGCCCTTGACTTAGTACCATATAGTAAACCGTGTCCGGACCATAACTCCTAAACCGTATGGAATATATTCATGAAACTTCACAGGTACATTCTTCACACTGAGACGATGTGTCATGAACAAGGAAGACAACTCCTGCATTTTTGGTTTTTGGATTATCTGCCATTGACTTAGTACCATATAGTAAACCGTGTCCGGGCCATAACTCCTAAACAGTATGGAATATATTCATGAAACTTCACAGGTGCATTCATCACACTGAGACAATGTGTCATGAACAAGGAGGACAACTCTTGCCTTTTTGGTTTTGGATTATATGCCCTTGTCTTAGTACCATATAGTAAACCGTGTCTCGGCCATAACTCCTAAACCGTATGGAATATATTCATGAAACTTCAAAGGTGCATTCATCACACTGAGACGATGTGTCATGAACAAGGAAGACAACTCTTGCATTTTTGGTATTTGGATTATCTGCCCTTTACTTAGTACTATATAGTAAACCGTGTCATGGCCATAACTCCTAAACCGTATGGAATACATTCATGAAACTTCACAGGTGCATTCATCACACTGAGACGATGTGTCATGAACAAGGAAGACAACTCTAGCATTTTTGGTTTTTGGATTATCTGACCTTGTCTTAGTACCATATAGTAAACCGTGTCCGGGCCATAATGCCTAAACCGTATGGAATATATTCATGAAACTTCACAGGTGCATTCATCACACTGAGACGGTGTGTCAAGAACAAGGAAGACAACTCTTGCATGTTTGGCTTTTGGATTATCTGCCCTTGACTAAGTACCATATAGTAAACCGCGTACCGGCCATTACTCCTAAACCGTATGGAATATATTCATGAAACTTCACAGGTGCATTCATCACACTGAGACGATGTGTCATGAACAAGGAAGACAACTCTTGCATTTTTGGTTTTTGGATTATCTGCCCTTGACTTGGTACCATATAGTAAACCGTGTCCGGACCATAACTCCTAAACCGTATGGAATATATTCATGAAACTTCACAGGTACATTCTTCACACTGAGACGATGTGTCATGAACAAGGAAGACAACTCCTGCATTTTTGGTTTTTGGATTATCTGCCATTGACTTAGTACCATATAGTAAACCGTGTCCGGGCCATAACTCCTAAACAGTATGGAATATATTCATGAAACTTCACGGGTGCATTCATCACACTGAGACGATGTGTCAAGAATAAGGAAGACAACTCTTGCATTTTTGGCTTTTGGATTATCTGCCCTTGACTTAGTACCATATAGTAAACCGTGTCCGGGCCATAACTCCTAAACCGTATGGAATATATTCATGAAACTTCACAGGTGCATTCATCACACTGAGACGATATGTCATGAACAAGGAAGACAACTCTTGCATTTTGGTATTTGGATTATCTGCCCTTGACTTAGTACCATATAGTAAACCGTGTCCGGGCCATAACTCCTAAACCGTATGGAATATATTCATGAAACTTCACATGTGCATTCATCACACTGAGACGATGTGTCATGAACAAGGAGGACAACTCTTGCCTTTTTGGTTTTGGATTATATGCCCTTGTCTTAGTACCATATAGTAAACCGTGTCTCGGCCATAACTCCTAAACCGTATGGAATATATTCATGAAACTTTAAAGGTGCATTCATCACACTGAGACGATGTGTCATGAACAAGGAAGACAACTCTTGCATTTTTGGTTTTTGGATTTTCTGCCCTTGACTTAGTACCATATAGTAAACCGTGTCCGGACCATAACTCCTAAACCGTTTGGAATATATTAATGAAACCTCACAGGTACATTCATCACACTGAGACGATGTGTCATGAGCAACGAAGACAACTCCTGCATTTTGGTTTTTGGATTATATGCCATTGACTTAGTACCATATAGTAAACCGTGTCCGGGCCATAACTCCTAAACCGTATGGAATATATTCATGAAACTTCACAGGTGCATCCATCACACTGAGACGATGTGTCATGAACAAGGAAGACAACTCTTGCATTTTTTGCTTTTGGATTATCTGCTCTTGACTTAGTACCATATAGAAAACCGTGTCCGGGCCATAACTTCTAAACCGTATGGAATATATTCATGAAACTTCACAGGTGCATTCATCACACTGAGACGATGTGTCATGAACAAGGAAGACAACTCTTGCATTTTTGGTTTTTGAATTATCTGCCCTTGATGCATATATTTTATGATTGATTTGAAGTACATTTGTAATATTTTTTATGAATGGCATTTGGCGGGGGCATCCGTGTCCTATGGACACTTTTTCTAGCATTGAAATTTTTATAGGGTAGATTCCTGACGTCAGAAGTGTTAACTAGAGTAAGTCAACTGAACTGCTGCGTCTTTTTTTTTATCGTGTCCGATCAATATCTTTCTTATTCCTGGATTGATTTTAGAATAACTTGACAGTAATGTTAATCATCATGAGAGGCTGTGTTGTGCGCAAAACCCAGGTTGGTTTCTAAAACCGAGTTATCATGTTCAAAATTATTCTTTGAGCTATGTTCTTTCATTTCCTTGTTCTTTATAGTTTTTTAACATCAACATTTTCCTACTCCTCTGATAGCGCTGCCGGGGCACTAGTCAGTTTCACTGACAGCTCTAGATATATTGAAGGTACTGCCACCAATAAATGAACAAAGTTTACGGCGTACTGACAGTCAATTGGTCCAGTTTTTATCAAGATTAAGATTCACCTTAAATAGCTTTATACTGTTTATTTCTTTTTAGACTTTCAGATAAAAACTGTTACCATTGGTAACATTGTTTACTTTGGTTGTCTCTTGTTTATAATATTTTTATACTTTGCTAATGAAAGATGTTAACATTTAATGTCTCTTCCTCCTTCGTCTTATACTCCCTTTTATGTATATTTGTGTCGTCACCTAACAATTACATGTTTACTGGCCACATGACATGAATGTATACTCAGTATGTATGGAAGACCGCCTCCGTGGTCCAGTGATTAAGGTCGCTGATATGTAATCACTGGAGGGTCATGGGTTTGAGCCCCGCTACCGGCCATGATCGTTTATGTGAGAACATTTGGTAGTTTGTGTCGGAGGATCGGAGTCTAGTACTGGTACTTTCCAGGAACGATGGTTAGGAAACTACCCGCCTGTATATGACTAAAAGATTGTTGAACGGGCGTAAAACCTAGCAAAACAAACAGTATGTATGATTTGTTCTACCACATTATTGTCTCTCATAAATCTGTTAGGGACATCTATTTTGTTTTGTTTGTACATTTCTACTTGCCAAATCGCATATCGTCCGTGCTCCATAAGTCCATTATTCCTCCTGTCTGTCTGTTTACAATGTCTTCTTCCAACTACTATTCAGATACTACTGAGCAAATTTCAATAAAACAGGGTCATCACGATGGTCCCTTACTATCATAGTTGGTCAAAAGTGAGAATGTGATCATTGGGTCACATGTCAATGCCTCAGTTACCTTAACATTGAAATATTTCTTCCAATAAATGTCAGGGTAGAGCCACATAGAAAATTGACACCTCATGGGTTTGTCCATTCCAATGTGTAGATAAACCATATATTGCCTTAGAGTACACTGCATCAAAAGTCTATGTTCCATTAACAAGAACAGTGCAACTTGCTTCCTCACCAGTACTTTCATCTACATCATCCCGTACATCCATGTGGCGGCAATATGGCTACATTTACACTAGGAACCGTACCCTAAAAACCAGGCAAGCCTTTCCTTTTAAAAGGAACCTTTATTAAATCATCAATATGAAATGAAACTTTAGCGAACGTTGAGAAATATATACACCGTATGAAGGAGAACGGGAGACATACCCGTCTAAGAACGGAAAATTTACAATATTAAAATCAAAATCATCTCGTTTGTCGTATATCTTAGATGAGATTATACCATAAGAGACCGACAGATCCAAATCTAAAAAGAGCGCTGCCGTATCCAAGGAATTAGCCCTATTCGGTTTTAGTTAAGGAGGATAAATCTTGTCAACTATTTGTTCAAAATGTAAATTGTCAGTATTAAGTAAATTATCCAGATATTTAGACGTTGAATTAAACGCATCTATTACATCAGAATGAGTTTCATCAGAGAGAAACAGCTTGAAATCTCTCTCGTAACAAAATAAAAACAGATCTGCAACAAGAGGTGCACAGTTAGTTCCCATCGGCATACCCACAATTTGACTACTGATTTCATTTCCAAATATCTGATAAAGACATTATCCAAAAGGTAGGTAAGGGCTTCACAAACGTTTGACATGACCATAAAGTATGATATTTATGAACTCCAGAGATAAAAATGTGTGATTTGTTTTGTTTGATTGTTGTTGTTTTTATTTGAAGCTGAATATAGTTATCCCTCACGCGTGATGAATACCACGTCCGTTGAATTATCTTTCATCAAAGTATGCGGAGAGTTGTATACATGGTGGAGAAGTTATATGCAGACAAACTAGACGCTAGAAAACCTTTGCATTACGATAACACATCCGTGTGGTATAGTAACTCAAAAGGGGTAATTTTATTATGAAAATTTATGATAATTTTCTTATTTATGCACCGAACATAGGTTTTGGGTGCTCGTTAGAACCGCCTCATTGAGGCGGTTCTAACGAGTACCCACAACCTATGTCTTGGAGCAGAAATAAGGAAAATGTTGTTTACCCCCGTAAACCCGAGTTTTCTCTTTATAAAGTGAGGTCTTGGGGTCTTTATTTCACGGACTTGTTCACGTGATTGCGTTTAAGTTTATTCAAAAACCTCACCGGATTTAGATTGACCAAAAACGATTCTTACCCGTTCTTTCAAATTTCAAGTCTATGTCATTTTCTACTGGGTCACTTGGGATTGAAAACTAGTCACCCTGTCAAATCGAAGGAGAACCTTGTTAACAAAATCTAGAGGTCACACTTTTGATCAAATTTTATTAAAACTTTATCAGAATGTTTGCTCTTTCATCGTTTATTATTCCATTCATAGTTTTATCAGAATTTAAACATATATTTATATTAGGACGAAAAAGAAACGCCGGGTACATAAAATATACAACATATATTTTATTGCTTGGCCTAGAAAAATGAAAATCGGTCAAATATAAGTCGTGTCCACTGTGCAACGGTTAACTCTCTACCGTTCGGACGGGCGATGTCGTGTATACCGACGTCTCGGGGAACGTTACACCGACGCGTGCGTTGTTGAGCGGGATAGATTTGGTGGAGGTTCCTATAGGTTTAACTCTCCCCTGATCGTGATTGACGGTAATTTAACTGGCGTCAGGTATAGAGACGAAATCCTCCGCCCAGTCGCCGTCCCATGTGTGCAAGCACGGAACCTGATCTTCCAGCAAGACAATACCCGTCCCCATGTCGCGCGAATTTGCCAGCAATTTCTTGCCAACAATAACATAAACCCACTCGATTGGCCAGCATTCAGTTCAGATTTGTCCCCGAACCCCGATTGAACACTTATGGGACGAACTGGATAGGAGGGTTAGGAGGCGTCCAAATGCCCCAACTAATATGGACCAGCTCAGACATGCCTTGCATGAAGAGTTGGATAACATCCTCATTGCCAGGATTAGTAAACACCCAGATGGATTCCATGCACAAAAGAATCAGGGCTGCGACAGCTGCGCGAAGAGGATACACAAGATACTGACATGTCCGGTTTTGTTGCGCCAAACAAGCACTGTTATCGTTTAAAGGGGGTATTTATCGCATAATCAGCACCAAAAATCGATTGACACTTCACCAAGTGATTCCATGAAGATGACATTTTATACAAAAAATAAATATAATAATGTAATTTTAGCTTATACCCCTTAAAACTATCTTTATAGGTTACCCGGCGTTTCTTTTTCGTCATAGTATATTATTTATATGAGCATGTATATATTCTTTCAGTTGCGCTAGTTCCAGATGGCTGCACCGATAATCCAATGTTTGGGAGTACTTGCAAATGTGTCGAGACGTCAAAACCAGAGACTGCGAGTAATTGCCCCGTATCAATTTGCTGCGAAACTTGTTATCGTGTGTTTCCGATAAAGCAGGAATGTTGTTTGTGTGCCAAGCATACGAGAATCCTCAAATAGCCGCGTCTGCGAGTTGTCCCACAGAAATTTGTTGTGCAACTTGCGATCGTTTGATAAATGGGAAAAAGTGGTAAGTTTCAATGCTAGGTCACACAGTTTAAAGCTAATGGCTGGAACACCCCTAGGATAACGAATAACCAGTAATACCCATTTTATATAATGAAAGGGTATACATTGCATTAGGATAAAACGTCCGTGCGACAAAGTGCATTTTTCACACCTCCACAATAGCTACTTTTCTGATGAAAATCCGTAATATTTTTCTTATATCTGTTCCAAGACATAGGTTGTGGGTGCTCGTTAGAACCGCCTCATTGAGGCGGTTCTAACGAGTACCCACAACCTATGTCTTGGAACAGAAATAAGAAAAATATGACATACCCCTTGAACCCCAGTTTTCTCTATATAAAGCGGGGTTTAGAGGGTGTTCGTTTCACGGACTTATTCACGTGATGGTTGCCTTATTTTTGCTGTGGAATCTCGATAGAGCACAAACAACCTATGTTGGGAGTACAAATAAGAAAAGTATCTCAAATCTCATCAGAAATATATAAGTTCTAGAAAGGGTTATCCTTTGGAAGCAAGGATTTCACCACAGAACTGGAAAATATGGAGTGTTCATGTTTTCTGGGCCAGACTAGCTAGTTTCGGCCAATTAGGCCTCATCAGTGACCCTCAAATATTTTCAAAATTCAGCAATGGAATCAATGATCCCAAAGGACAAGAAAATATAAACTACACTATGATGTAGGGTAGGGAGACTTTTAACGGCGGACACACATTCCCAGACACTGCAGCTGTAGTGACGTGAAATCTGTTCTAGAAAGGGTTATCCATGGGAAGCAAGGATTTCACCATAGAACTGGAAAATATGGAGTGTACATGTTTTCTGGGCCACACTATCTAGTTTCAGCCAATTAGGCCTCATCAGTGACCCTCAGATATTTTCAAAATTCAACAATGGAATCAATGATCCCAAAGGACAAGAAAATATAAACTACACTATGATGTAGGGCAGGGTGACTTTTTACGGCCGCCAGACATTCTCAGACACCAGATGTAGTGAGGTTAAATATGTTCTAGAAAGGGTTATCCTTTGGAAGCAAGGATTTCACCAAAGAACTGGAAAATATAGAGTGTGCATGTTTTCTTGGCCAGACTAGCTAGTTTCGGCCAATTAGGCCTCATCAGTGACCCTCAAATATTTTCAAAATTCAACTATGGAATTAATGATCCCAAAGGACAAGAAAATATAAACTACACTATGATGTAGGGCAGGGAGACTTTTTACGGCCGCGTCACATTCCCAGACACCAGCTGTAGTGAGGTTAAATATGTTCTAGAAAGGGTTATCCTTTAGAAGCAAGGATTTCACCACAGAACTGGAAAATATGGAGTGTATATGTTTTCTGGGCCAGACTAGCTATTTTTTGCCAATTAGGCTTCATCAGTGACCCTCAAATATTTTAAAATTCAGCAATGGAATCAATGATCCCAAAGGACAAGAAAATATAAACTACACTATGATGTAGGGCAGGGAGACTTTTACGGCCGCCACAATTCCCATAAGATAAGCCTTCTCGAGAAATAAAATTATGAATTGCGTCACACGGACGTCTTGTGGTAATGGATGGCACGCTGATTCGCGAGCTCATGTTCTTGGGTTTATGGTTTTTGTTTGTTTGATTTGAGCATGGCCAACTTTATCTGACATTTTACCTGATCACCTGTGTCGTGACAGTCACACTAAAAGTCAATGTTGGATTGTTTCCCTTTGGCTGAGGCTCATGATAGATACCTGTTGTGTAATCTCAAGTGTGTTAAAATCCGGTTGTGTGTGAAATCATTTTCGCCTTTATGACCCCGGGGTATACTGAACGAGAATCGCTCATGTCAATAGATGTCTAGTTAATTTCGGACTGGCTGTTTTTTTCGTGAGGCCTAAAGTTCTGTTCTGTTTTGTCGTTACTAAAGTCTTAACGAGCGAGAAAATCACTCTTTTTGTGAAACCGTTAAAACACTATTTAGGTCATTTTAAAGACGTTGCTTCCAATTTTGTGGGACTTTTACCCGATATTGAGATGAAATGACATCTCAATCCCTGCCGCCCAGTGAAACCAAAATGGTTTATATGCATGGACGGCCGACTCGCACCACTTTGTTTGGGCAGGTTTAGACTTTTTCGTGTGCGGTGGTTTCAGCTCTGCGTAGAAGCATTATGCAGCACAATCTATTTCTTCTAGCCCCGATTGACGGGGACGGCGTGTTTCTGGTACCTCAGCTTTTCAAGTCCATGTAATGAACACCCATCTGAACCCCGTTTTACATGGCAAAATGTGGGATTGAAGGTGCTTTAATTGTTTTCCTAGTGTTCTCTCAAAACAGTGGTTGTGGGTACATTACGATAACTCACCCGTACGATATAGTGCATTTTTCAAATCTCCAAAATGGCTATTTTTCTTATGAAAATCCCTCATATTTTTCTTATAAATTCTCATAACATAGGTTGTGTGTGCTCGTTAGAACCGATGCGGTTCTAACGAGTACCCACAACCTATGACTTGGAGCAGAAATAAGAAACATAATGAATACCCCCGTAGACCCTAGTTTTCTGTATAAAAAGTGGGGTTTAGAGGGGGGGGGGGGGTCTTCATTTCACGGCATTGTTCACGTGATGTATGCGTAAGATCAGAATGCATTATGACATGGATGTGTTACCGTTAGAAATGGTTCGTTTATCATTATGTCTGATTCGAGAACTCATTCTTTGGTTCTACCGGGATCGGCAACATGCTTTCATGGATATTGATCATGAACTCTTTTCTGCGGCCATTCTTTCCCATCCGCTGATTCAAGAAGGGCAGTTGTCAGTTTCTGGCGAAAGAATGTACACTGTACTGGTTAACCGCTTACTTATAAGCCTGCCCAGGAAAAGTGTGGATAGGTAAATTGACCGACTCAAAAATGACCTAAAATAGTACTGACTGGGCCGTTAAACTCCAATACAAACAAAACAAACACTCTTGGCTTCTCTAGTACATCGGCTTAACAAGTCCGTGTAATAGACACCCATCTTACCTGAAAGGTAATAATAATTCTAATGCACTTGCGTATGTAACGCGACGTCTGATTGGATAACGTCAAAAATTTGCGACAGTATATTCTGCGATATACTGTCGGAAATCCGACGTCATCATGTAACGTCGCTTTCCATTGGTTTTCATTTGGTTTTACGCAGCTCACCGCGCTTGCCGCCTTGTGCAAAATAGTACAGTTTTTAACTTAACAACTGAATAAGTGCATTAGAATGGGGATAACTGTATTGAAAATTGTCATTTGGGGAGGTAAATCGTCGGTTTTACCTCCCCAAATTACGTTTTACGGCTCCGCTAGCGCGTCGCCGTAAAACGAAATTTCCGACCGTAAAACCTCCGATTTACCTCCCCAAATGACAATTTTCAGTACAGTTATCCCCTAATTATACTCCTAATTTTTGTTCAAAACAGCGATTGATTTTGGCGAGTCTAACGAATACCCACAACCTATATTTGGACAAGAATTAAGAAATATATATATGACATTCTAAGGCACATGCTTATGTAACGCGATGTCTGATTGGATAACATAAAAAAATTCTGCCTTATCCGTGCATTTTTCACATTTCCAAAATGGCTTCTTGTCGATGGAAATCTGTGACATTTTTCTTATTTATACTGCAAATATAGGTTGAGTTTGCTCGTAAAACCGCCGAGGCGGTTCTAATGAGTAACCAAAAACTGTCTTAGAGCGGAAATAAAAAAAATAATAAATACCCCCCGTAAACCCCAGTTTTCTCTATATAAAGTGGGGTTTAAAGGGTGTTCATTTCACGGACTTGTTTACGTGATGTACAGTCAAAAATCCGACGTCACCACAAAACGTCGCTTTTCATTGGCTGGCATTTCGTTTTACGCAGCCCATAGAGCTTACCGCTTTGTGCAAAATAGTACAATCTCTAACAAAACGACCGAATAACTATTGGTTTAACTAAACAACAGGGCTTAAGATGGCATTTCATCTCAATGTCGGGTACTTGAAAAGTCTTACAAAATTGGAACCAACGTCTCCAAAATGACCTATACAGTGTTGATGGGGACGTTAAACCTCAAATCAAACAAAACAAAGCATATGAATGGGGATTGCTGCACTGAAAAATGTCATTCGGGGAGGTAAATCGTCGTTTTACGGTCGCAAATTCCGTTTTACGGCTCCGCTGATGCGTCGCCGTAAAACGAAATTTCCTTCCGTAAAACAGTCGATTGCGTCCCCAAATGACAATTTTCGATACAATTATCCCCTAATTTTGATTTAAAAAATGCGTGTTATCTTGATAACATCTTAACAAATTGTTAAAGATAGAGCTCCTAGCGACTTTAAGGGTAATGGATACACCTTCAGGAGAGGCAACTCCTGCAAAAGTATTTTTGTCTCCCCTGTCAATAGGGTCAGCTCTTGAAGCCTGAGGAGCATATTCTTTCCTTTAAGAGTAGACCCCTCTTTCATTGGGACAGGACTTATAGAAATATACTACTGATCACTTTTTCAATGCAAATAATGTTTGGATGAATTAATCAGCTGAATCCAAATTTGATACATAATGATAGAAAACGAATCCTTCACAAAACCTAGTGATTAATTTTGTCAACTGGTACGGCATTCAAGCGTGACAACAGCAACCGTCTTGGCACCCCCAAAATTTGCTGTGACACGAAGGGGTTTGGAAACTGATTTTTCACAAATTTCCAAATTTGTTTAGACAAACGCGCCTAATAACGTGTATGGCGTCAACGGGCAGCAATTACAGTACGACATCGTCTGCGCGTGATCGTAATCCGAGTCTGTATCCGGTTTTGAGGAATCAGCTTTCATTCAGCAACCAATGCATCTTTGAGCTCCTTTAAAGCCCTCGGATGCACATTATGTCTGATTCGAGACTCGGATGCACAGGTCGGGCTGAAACACCACGCTGTAGCATGTCCCGCGCATGCTCAATCGGATTTAAGTCCGGTGACCGAGCAGACCAGTCCATACGAACGATTGTCTCACGTTCCAGATAGGAATCAGTGACTTTGGCACGGTTGGAACGTGCATTATACGGTCCATCAGAATAAAGTCCGGGCCGATAGCATCTGCATATGGTCTGACAAACTCATCAAGACCTCACTGCCATTAACGTTCCGTTTACAACGCACAAGTCAGTTTTACCGTTCACGCTTATCCCAGCCCAAACCATGACTGACCCCTTTCCATAACGATCATGCTCTGCCACATTCAAGTCATCGAATTGCTCTTTAGACATTCGCCACACTAATTGACGTTTATAAGTGAAGTTTAGACAGAATCTGGACTCCTCAGTAAACAGTACTGGCGTCAAGTCAAGAACCGTCCACCTGACGTGAGTTCTGGCAAAGTCCAACCGGTATAGCACGTGCTGTCTCGTCAACGGAACACGTACAGCAGGCCTCATGGCATTAAGTCCAAACTCGTGGAGCCCGTTTCTGACAGTTTGTGTAGAAATTCGTACTCCAGTTCCGTTCCTAAGCTCGTTAGGCAAACGCTTAGCGTTCAGGAACCGTTGACGTCGAGACTGAATCAACAAGAAACGGACCTGACGTTGAGTTGTAGCCCTTTCTCGACCCCGTCGTGTCAGTGTGAAGAATTTCCGTGGGTAAGTCACCGACTACACATTCGGGAAACCACGCTCTGAGACACATTCAGAATCCCAGCAACACGACGTTGAGAGACACCGGATTCCAACATTCCGACGCCACGATTCATTTCTGCGGGGCTCAGACGGTTTCTTAATTGTCCCCTAGGCATTTTAGTGTTTCATAAATCAAGTGAAGTCCTTTTTACGTTTGGTAAAGGAACACTGACAAGTTTCATTGGTCTGCTGGAAAGCAGTGCTAGGCAAGCTTTTGGGGATGCATGAATTCATTTGCGAAGTGTGAGAAGTGTGTATTTTTATGAGTACTGCACTGCACATGAGTTTCTGCTTAAGATATTTATCAATATACCGAGTATAAATTCTGTCAAGAAATTTTAAATTTTCAGTGCAAAATTTGGTATATAAAAAGTGAACCCTATCAAACTTTGAGTAGTATATTAACAGGAAGTCCCGAAAATTGTCTCCCTCTGAAAAATGGCGGAAAATCTGCCAGGTGTTCCCATTCCCCTTAAGCAGCGATAAATGATCTTATTTTGAATACTTATATTGTGTGCACTCATGCAGTGTGCGCACTTAAGACTTTGAGCTTTTGTTTCATCCATTCCAGGGAATACAGTTGTCTTAGCTTGTTACCATAAATATCTCTGGTACAATTATGAAAAAAAAAAAACACAAACCCATGTTAAAACGCCATCAATTTATTTCTGCTAATTCCGCGCACCCCCGAACAATAACTTCCAGTCAAGATACAATACTTTAGACAAGAAAGTTGTTGTCTGGTCATGTGTTGCTTTACCCATTCAGTACCAGAAACCCCTTAAGGGGTACCTTGGCAAACAGTGCAGGCCTAGATCAGACGCCGCAGAACGCGGCGTCTGATCAGGGCCTCCACTGTTTGCAAAAAGTTAAGCCATTTCCCGAACTAAATTTTGAAGAAAACACAACCCGACACCCCTAAGTTTCGAAATGGACTCCTGCTCTATATAAGGTGGAAGATTCCATTTGGTACAAAAAGGGTTAAAAGTTGATGAGCCAGTCGGTTGTCAGCGACGTTTTTTTTTTTTTTTTTTGTTGTTTTTTAAAATTAAATAAGGGCTTGTGGCACTCATGAAGCCTGATTAATGGTTAAAATAAAGGTCCCTTTTAAAAGGAAAGGCTTGCCTGGTTTTAAGGGTACTGTTCCTGGTGTAATATAGCCATATTGCCGCCACATGGATGTACGAGTTGATGTAGATGAAAATACTGGTGAGGAAGCAAGTTGCACTGTTCTTGTTAATGGGACATAGACTTTTGATGCAGTGTACTCAAAGGCAATATATGGTTTATCTACACATTGGAATGGACAAACCCATGAGGTGTCAATTTTCTATGTGGCACTACCCTGACATTTATTGGAAGAAATATTTCAATGTTAAGGTAACCTAGGCATTGCCATGTGAACTAATGATCACATTCTCACTTTTGACCAACTATGATAGTAAGGGATCATTGTGATGACCCTGTTTTATTGAAATTTGCTCAGTAGTATCTGAATAGTCGTTGGAAGAAGACATTGTTAACAGACAGACAGGAGGAATAATGGACTTATGGAGCACGGACGATATGCGATTTGGCAAGTAGAAATGGACAAACAAAACAAAACAAATATCCCTAACAGATTTATGAGAGACAATAATGTGGTAGAATACATCATATATATTGTTTGTTTTGCTAGGTTTTTCGCCCGTTCAACAATATTTCAGTCATATACAGGCGAGTAGTTTCCTAACCATCGTTCCCGGAAAGTACCAGTACTAGACCCCGATTCTCCGACACAAACTACCAAATGTTCTCACATAAACGATCATGGCCGGTAGCGGGACTCGAACCCATGACCCTCCAGTGATTATAAGTCAGCGACCTTAATCACTGGACCACGGAGGCGGTCTTCCATACATACTGAGTATACATTCATGTCTTTTGGCCAGTAAACATGTAATTGTTAGGTGACGACACAAATATACATACAAGGGAGTATAAGATTCTAAAATCAATCCAGGAATAAGAAAAATATTGATCGGACACGATAAAAAAGACGGTTTTTTACCTTTCACCACTAAGTATGACCTTGACCTTTGAGTGACGGACCTGGGTCTAGCGCGTGACACACTGTCACAATATGGTAAACATTTCTGCTAAGTAATATTTAAATCAATCCAGGTATAAGAAATTTATAGGTTGGACACAATAAAAAAGACGTTTTTTTTTACCTTTTATCTCTAAGTATGACCTCGACCTTTGAGGTACGGCTGTGGGTCTTGCGCGAGATACTCCATCACATTATGGTTAACATTTCTGCCAAGTAATATTTAAATCCATCCAGGAATAACAAAGTTATTGATTGGAAACGACAAAAACCCTTTTTTGACCTTTAACCTCTAAGTATGACCTTGACCTCTGAGGTACGGACCTGAGTCTTGCGCGCAACACTCCATCACATTATGGTTAACATTTCTGCCAAGTATATATTTAAATCCATCCAGGAATAAGAAAGTTTTGGAGGATAAAAAAAAATGTGGACGGACAGACAGACGAACGGACAGAGTGACTACTATAGAGCACCCACACTTTCAGTGCGGGGCCCTAATAAGTTTGTACATATACATTATGATTCAATGGAGGTTTCAGGCAGGTGAATTATAATTTTCAGTAAATGCTATTATTCTAGTTTCTCATATGAAATTATTCAATTTCATTCGTGCAGGTAATTGAAAATGTGAAAAGTATAATATTCACCTTTATGTCCAATATGTACTTGCACATGTTATTGAAGGTAAACTGTATTGGCGGTAGTGCTGAGTAGACCGTGGCCTAGTGGATAAATTCGCTTCGGTGTTTAGTTAAACTTTCGCACAGAAACGATAGCTCTGTCACTAGACCATCTCTCACTAAACTAGTACCCTGTATTATATTAAAATATGCGAAAGCTATTGAGCTATAGGGTGAGGGAACCAGAACACCGGAAAAAGCTGACTGTAACTCTGATTTTTGTTTTAAAAAAACACCTGAGGAACCAAAATAACATAGAAAGAGAAGTCTAAAACCGGAACCACTTTTCCAATCTAACTGGCTTGCAGCCGTCGCTGCAAGCCAATAAAACAACAACAACAAAAAAATAAAATGATTTCATACGTCCAGTTTACAGTCCAAGTCTCATCCGCAATAATATATGAAGCTTTGTCAGGTACATGTCAAAGGAAACTGAAAACATTTAATAGTTTGAAATATACGGAACCCTGGAAAGGACATGTTTTTTTTTAATATGTTGTGCGAACAAGATAATATCTTGCGCGCACAAGATATTATCGTGTGCGAACAACTTAATATCTTGTGCGCACAAGTTATTATCTTGTACGCACAAGATAAAATCTTGTTTGCACAACAGAATATCTTGTCCGCACAAGATATAATCTTGTTTGCACAACACAGATCTTGTGCGGACAACATAATATCTTGTTTGCCCAACATAGATATTGTGCGGACAATATAATATCTTGTGCGCACAACTTATTAAGCACTTAATATATTGTGCGGACAACATACTATTTTGTGCACACAAGATAATATCTTCGGTTTAACGCACCTCACACCGCTTGCCCATTCGTGCAAATAATGTAGTTGGTGTACAAACACTTTGTTTTTGTTTGATTTGAGGTTTAACGTCCCCGTCAACACCTTTAAAGTCATTTTGGAGACGTTGCTTCCAATTTTTTGGGACTTTTACCCGACATTGAGATGAAATGCCATCTCAAGCCCTGTCGCCCAATGAAACCAATAGGGTTTATTAGCATGGACGGTCCGCCTCGCACCGCGGTTCCTGGACAGGCTTAGATCCTCTTAGCGGTTTACCAGTACTAGTGTGCGGGCCGGATTCAGCTCTGCGTGGAAGCATCATGCAGCCCATTTCTTCAAGCCCCTATGGGCGGGGGCCTAAATGTACAAACACTGAAGAAAAGCATAAGAGAATGGGATAATTGTATTCAAAAGTGTCATTTCGGGAGACAAACTGTCGGTTTTGCGGCCGCAAATTACGTTTCACGGTTCTGCTCACGCGTCGCCGTCAAACTGCCGATTTGCCTCACAGATAATAATTCAGAAAACCACCGGTTACCGCAGTACAACGAACGCGACAGAGTACAACGAACGCTACAGAAATCATGACGTCACAGCAGTATTTTCGGTAAGAAAAAGGTTTATTGTAGCCAAGATCCTAATCTTTTTGGGCGGTTATTTTGCATAGCTGCAGATTAATGGTATTACCATTTACTGATACAGTTGCAGAGAATTCTGTTCATAATAAACGAAAACACAAACATTTTTCTTTCGTCTAATGTGTTTTCATCAACCCCAGCATACTTCGATCAATGTTTTGTGACAGTAACACATCTTTTGTGCACATGATTTTTTTATTTATATGTTATTGCTATTTCAGAGCTTCCATTGATGCATTTGCTTGAGCCCCAAGTCTTGTCAATACCCACTGACTCCGTGGATGGTTCAATGGTTGATTTTTTTGTTAGGGTACACCTTACCACGGGTTATGTACACCATAACGCGGTTAGTCACCACAATTTAGGTGCAACAAACACGGATGATATTCTTCATAAATTGAAACATTTGTTTGATTTGGGGTTTAACGTCCCCGTCAACAATATTTAGGTCATTTTGGAGACGTTGCTTGCAATATTGTGGGACTTTTACCGACATTGAGATGAAATTACATCCCAAGCCCCGCCGCCCAATGAAACCAGAAGGCTTATATGCATTGGACGATCTGGCTCACACCGCTTTGCCCGGCCAGGCTTAGTCCTTCTTAGCAGTTTACCCGTACTCGTTTGTGGTCAGATTCAGCTCTGCGTGGATGCAGCCAAATTTATTTCTGCAAGCCCCGGTGGGCGGGGGCGAAATAAATTAAAAAAACTCTTCAATCCGCCAGCGAAGCATGATACAGGATGCTGTTTTTAATTCAAAACGACCCATTTTGCTGTTACATACTCTTAATGCCTTTTTATTTCTCATTATGATCTCCGAACTTATACACGTACGAATTTAAAGGGTTGGGTAACAACCTTGGACAAAGGGGACGGTTGAACACATTTATTCTGGCTTTCCAGAACGTTTTTACCACATCCTCTACTTATGAACAACTGAAACCAAACGTATTTAGTTTCGGCATTGTTGGGGAGGGGAGACTCTTGAATTTATAGATTCCTTTCTTTGCTACTGAAAATAGTAAGTTTTTGTAAATAGCATGGACCCAATTTGAGTTAACGGCGAGTATATATGGAGTGTGTTCCAGTTTTGTTTGGGTCCCGAATGGGACTGTTCTTAGTCCACTGTTATACTCCCTGCATATTAATCATATTTCCACCGACATTGACTCAAAAATAAGACTGTTCGCAGACGACTGGGTGTGCTGCCGGGCATTAGAGTAACAGAGGACTTACGTAAACTTCGGAACCAAATGGATAGACTCGGATGCTGGGCATTGAAATGTGGCATGACATCATGCGAACAAGTCCGTGAAATGAACACCCCTTACTTTACATAGAGAAAACTGGGACTTAAGGGATATACATACTTTTTTATTATATCTGCTATACGACAGAGGTTAGAACCGCCTCCTTCAGACAGTTGTAACGAGCACCCACAACCTATGTTTGTAGTATAAATAAGAAATATATCATGGATTTTCATCAGAGAAATAGCCATTTAGGAGATGGGAAAAATACACTATGTCGTACGGGTGTGTTACCGGAATGAGTGTTTAATGCAATACATTAAGCAGATAACTAGGCAGACAACCAAAAAAAAAAAATGAGGGTTCGTGCATTAGAACTCCTTGAGTATTATTTCACATGATTTTCGGACTCCCAGAAATTCGAGGGCGAATCTCAATGTGGATGGGGAGAATGGCATAGGGTATATGTATATAGCACATATGTACTCCCTTTCGATACATGCAGGCTTTTATAGCAACGTGGTAGATTTGCTTATCAATCCGGCGGCTCGGGTTCGAACCACGACCGGGCCAAAGATGTGTAGCATTTTTGTCGCCTGTTACACAATGTCAGTAAAAATGTCATTAATGTCCACGAAGAACAAAACTGGACCGAAAACGGCACCTTGTGAGACACCAGACAAACTATCAGCCCAATCCTAAGTTTCACTGTTAGGGTCGGCAATAGTATACATGGTGTTGGGGTCATTTGGATGACCAGCATCGCTAAACTCAAACTCAGCCATAATGTATCTTTCTGAAATAAAAAATATAACTCTCTTACTTTGGCATTCTTGTGACATGAATGTCGTAACAATGGAGAGAAGTATAGTAGTAAAAAAGGGGGAATAATCGCCTATGGTGAGATTCGAAGCTGGGACGATCTGGTAAAATCAACTGCTGTAAGCACTAAGCCAAAGAGTTAACTGTCTTCCTCAGCTGTCTTCCGCATAATCAACCAAGGCAGGTATAATGTAGGTAAGGTGCATCGGACCGTAACACCTCATCCCTTTTTTCGAAGTCCGTTTGTTGACGCGAGGTCATTTTTGCGAAAAAAATCAAATCCCGGGCGAGTCAACATTTTCCGACATGACAGCCATAATGAAGGAATGAAGCATAGCTAAAAAATTATAAAAAAAATCGACTCTGTGCCAAAGAGTAGTACCCATGACGCAGTTGTCATTGGTTATAAACTGTAGGCCAAGGAAGATAATACAGGATAAGAAGTTTTACCCGTAACAATATCAGGGGCGTAGCTGGAAGAAAATCATTTGTACGCAAACCAAAGAAAATGCTAAAAATAATAGCTCCGTTTACCAAATGGGGACCACTCTTACAGGAAAGAATTTGCTCCCATCAGGGAGCCAATTCTTTCCTGTAAGTGCGGTCCCCGTGGCAGAGGAGGAAACTATGCTAGCTAATAAATAGTGTTGCGTATATCCTAGACAATTCAACTTTTCTTCTTCTTCTTTTTCTTCTTCTTTTTTTTTTCTTCTTCCTCTTCTTCTCTCTGCTTCTTTTTTTTTTCTTCATCTTCCTCTTCCTTTTCTTCTACGTCTATTTTTGGCCGCCCCCTCTCATAGGGGCTTGAAGAAATATATGGGCTGCATGATGCTTCCACGCAGAGCTGAAACTGACCCGCACATTAACTCTGGTAAACCGCTTATAGGATCTAAGCCTGTCCAGGAACCGCGGTCCATGCTAATAAACCCTATTGGTTTTATTGGGCAACAGGGCTTGAGATGTCATTTCATCCCTATGTCGGGTAAAAGTCCCACAAAATTGGAAGCAACGTCTCAAAAATGACCTTTACAGTGTTGACGGGGACGTTAAACCTGAAATCAAACAAACAAAAACATTTATTTTTTTTACCTTTGTAATGTGTACGCAAGTGCGTATCTGCGTACAGGTAGTTACGCCCCTGAGTATGATGGACAAACTTCTCTATCTATCCCTCACACAGATTTCTTTGGCTGGCTTGTTTCTGCGCTTGGTTGGGAGTCTAACAGCACAGCAAACACTATTTAGGTCACATCGAGCCAGTTAGTTTACATTGAAGGCTTATAAAACCAACACAGTGCATATTCTTACGCCAGAATTTTACAACTGCCCCTTCTTAAGTCAGTGAAAGGGAGAAAATGACCGTTTGTGTATTTTGAGTTAAACGTCCCAGCAACCCGCTAAGGTTATACAGAGAGTGGACCCCAGTTTAACGACTCGTTAGAAAGTTTGGAGAAGCCAAACATTATACCTAGGGCCCCTGGTTTATGAGGTGAGTAAAACAGAATGATTACCAAAGAGAACATTTCATGGCACACCCATTTCAGATTCTTTTTCTTGCATTACTTCAATCTTAAAACGTAGAGTTTGAATATGCGGTCACTTCGACTGCTAACGTTTATTGTGACGTTTAGTGACGTCGCATTACGGACAGCGTACACGACTTTCTTTACAAATAGCGCACATCAGACACCCTTTGGGTACAATCTAGGATTTCCTCGTCTGTCGTGCCAGAACTTGCAAAACGGGGCTAGTCTTTCGTTGCTGCTTTCAGCGATCAGACTATGTGCTTGCGCAACTTGCTCACACATTATTTTGCAGATTCTTGTGGTTGCACTGGTTGTCTCATTGAAGTTGGTTTTGCTGAGTATAGCTCACTGTTGGCTCTTTGAACGGTCCTTCTGTTTTTTTTTATATTGTTTACATGTTTATGTACAGGTTATTCTTGGGCCCCATCCACCGCTGTTGGGGAAATAAACGGGCTGCATGATACTTCCACACAGAGCTGAAACCCGTCGCACAGGACTACTGGTTTACCACTTAGTAGGTCTTACTCTTCCCAGGCAAAGTGGTGCGAGTCCGACCGTTCCTTCATATACCCTATTATTCTCCTTTGGTGGTAGGTTTGAGATGTCGTTAATTCTCAATGACGGATAAAAAGAATTGCAAAAGTGGAAACAATTCCAAAATGACCTTAATAGTGTTGACAGAGACGTCAAAGCTCATTTCAAACAAACAAACAGGTTATTTTGTGTGTGACTTTTTTATGGATTATAGCGACTGTGTATTGTGCATCTGTTGTAAAAAGTTGTCTCCTTGTCATAAACACACCTTACAACCCCAAACACTTTTTTGTTTTAGGAATGACCAAGCGTACACTGTACATATTGTAATTTTTCAACTAAAGGGCAAATATATATCGTTCCTCTTTGCTATTTCTTGAAAAATGGCGATTATAATGGGTAAAAACGTCAAAATACGGTTTTCCATATCCGTGTTTGTTGTTCCATGTGTTCCGTGTTTAGTGTACCCAAACACAACACATGATCCGTGGTAAGGTGTACCCGTGTTTCAAGGTAGTGAGCCAAGAAAAATCGGTACGATTCTGATTTAAACTATTTTTTATGAATTATTAAAAATAGTATACTTACTTCGATTCCTAGAGACATGAAAACCCCAAGAATGCTCGTGTATATGTCATTTAATTTTGATTGATAGACCCTTAAAACTTGAAGTTTTGTTTTTCTACCTATTTTGGCCTAATTTGTGGCTTTGATTTCACTTCTCTGACCGTGTCATAGCTTAAAATTTGGAAAGACAACAAAAACACAATCTGTTGTCACCGCAAAACCAACAGAAAAACGTAAATCGTGATATGTTCGACAAAATAAAGGAAACATTGTACTCACACTTTTCTCCCGTCAAAGAAAAACAGTAGCGTTTGTTGTACTCAGTCGCGTCCCGTTGTACCGCGGTAACCGGTGTGAAAACAGGCATGCGATAAGATTTATCCGACGGACGTATATGTCGTTTCGGACAACATTTCGAACGCCAGCGTAATTTTCAGTAAATTCCGCTATTCAGACCACCAAAAATTAGGACTGATTCTGCTTTAAAAAGCTTATTTAGAAAGCTTCAGTTATTCTTTGTGATTTCTGCATACAGTGTCCTCTGGTCAGAGACTACCTTTGGGACTTTTCAAAAGTGGTCTAAAAGACCACTTTTGAACAGTCCCAAAGGTGGTCTTAATAAAGGAATTTTACTGTATATGTTATATGCTATTGTGTTATCCTTTTATGTACCCGTTTTCTTCTCCTTAACTTATGGTAATGAGGCATGTACTTTCAGATTGATCGGACGGGAAGTAGACTCTACCAGCGTCATTATCCGAACATCTTGTAATACTGTAAAATTGAAAGTAACATTAAAATACTAGACTGAATCTTAAAAAACTAATTTCGTTTTCTTTTTTCTTTTTTTTTTTTTTTTTTTTTTTTGTTGTTGTTGCAAACCATTCTGGACAAAATACAATAAAAAGTCGGAACAACTTTAGTCGGTGACAGTCTTTATCTATATACGCTGAATGGGCCGCATCAGGAGCACCCAGCGAACGTAGATCAGCACGCGCATGCGCACAGGCTGATCTGAGTCTTCCCTGTGTGATACTTAGGTATGGATAGCCAGTCATTATGACGATACATTCGTGTGACATAGTACTTTACGAGGGTAGGCTGAAATGTTCTGAGCCTGACCAAGATCCAATTGGTTGTCCATGCTGAAAATGCCTTATTTTTCAACATAGTCTCCCTTCCTGTCCACACACTTCCTCCAGCGATGCTGGAGTCCTTGGATCCCAGTGGTATAGAAGGTCTCATCTTAGTCCCTGAAAAACTCCTCCACAGCAGCTATCACCTCCTCGTCTGACCGATAATGCTGCCCTGGAAACAGGAAATAATCTGATGGAGCTAGATCAGGTAAATACTGAGGGTGATCGACAAGTGTGAAGCCAATGTCATGCACAGCAGCCATTGCGACAACCGATTTATGAGCAGGCGCATTGTTCTGATGGAACAAGACCCCTTTTGTCAATTTTCCGGGTCGTTAAGCCTTAATTGCTTTTCGCAATTGTTTTAGCAGATCTGCATAAGACTCCCCATTAATTGTCCTGCCCTTTTGAAGGTAATCTATGAATATTATACCCTTGGCATCCCAGAACACTGATGCCATCACCTTCTCTGCAGAGGAGACGACCTTTGCCTTCTTTGGAGGGGATGAGCCAGGGTGCTTCCATTGCATGGATTGTATTTTGGTCTCTGGCTCAAAGTGATGAACCCAACACTCATCCTGAATGACAAAACGGTCAAGAAAACAAACTTGGTCTGCTTCAAAATTAGCCAAGTTGGTTTGTGACAGGTTCAGTCTGGTCAACTTTTGGTCAGGCGTCAAAAGCCGTGGCACCTATCTGGCGGAAACCTTCGACATTCCTAATTCACTGTGTAGAATGTTCTCTACTCGTTCACGGGAGTTGCCAACAGTGTGAGTTAACTGATTCACAGTTAAACGCCTGTCATCCATCACGGCCCTGTGCACTTGACTGATGGTTTCCTCAGTTGTTGCCGTTGTGAGTCGTCCACACCTGTCATCATCTTCAAGGCTGTCCTTGCCCATCTTAAAATTTGTTGCCGACCTTTTCATGGTTGCATACGAAGGAGCATCATCCCCTAATGTAGCAACCATATCGGCATGAATGTCCTTAGGAGCTAACCCCTTTTTATGGAGGTACATGATGACACCACGATGCCAGATTTTGTCCATTTTCTCAAAGACGTGCTAGTATCAATTTTCAAAGTCCAGCATTTCTACGTTATTGCAGGTAAACTTGAACTCATTTGAGTCAAATCAAGTAATAAAGGTTTGGTGCCTGCTTCTTGGTCAGCCTACCCTCGTATTTCATACCTCCAAAACGGCCATTTTCTGATAACAACAAGTGATATGTTTCTTATTAATTCTTAAAACATTCCGGACAAGTCCTAATGTCTAAACAAAAACAAAGAAAAGAAGCATGGCTGAGAGCCAAAAACAAAAACAAAATCGGTGGGATTCAGGCCCGTGACGCTCGGGCGAAAATACAATGCTTACCACTGAGCCAAAGACAAAGAGTCGGCTACCTGACGCAACCCTTATCCCCCTGAATGATTAATTTAGCCACATCCATTTCTGACTTTGAACCAACCAGATTACCTGATGTAATTTATTCCTGCAAATTCTCAAACTGACTGTCAAACAGTATAGATCCTGATCAGATGGCTTCGTTCGAAGCCATCTGATCTTGATCTGCACTGTTTGCAAAGGTAGGGGTTGTCGAGAATAGCAGGATTAGGCCTAAGTACAATCTACCGGGATGTAGCACTCCTCTTTTTCAAGTAAGTCATCTTTTATGAATATGGTTGGTTGGTTGATTTAAGGTTTAACGTCCCCGTCAACACTGTAAAGGTCATTTTGGAGACGTTGCTTCCAATTTTGTGGGACTTTTACCCGACATTGAGATGAAATGACATCTCAAGCCCTGTCGCCCAATGAAACCAATAGGGTTTATTAGCATGGACGGTCCGCCTCGCACCGCGGTTCCTGGGCAGGCTTAGATCCTCTAAGCGGTTTACCAGTACTAGTGTGCGGGCCGGATTCAGCTCTGCGTGGAAGCATCATGCAGCCCATATATTTCTTCAAGCCCCTATGGGCGGGGGCCGTCTTTTATGAATATGCGAAGCATTTTCGGCGAAGTAATAGTCCGAGATTTGAGACCAGATTTCAAAACATTTAATACACCCAAAATTGTCACGCTTTGTTTGTGCTGTTTCATTGAGACAGAAGCAAATCTGCGTTAATTTCTAAGTGGTCATGCCGAATTTAGCAGATTTAAGGCATCAAAGCGATCATCAACAATAATATAGAGGTTGGTATAGCAAAGAGTCTGATGGAAGAGTGAATATCTTCAACAATATCATTAATATAAACTAGAAAAAGGAGAGGACCGAGAACAGAACCTTGAGGGATGCCAGCCTTTATTGAAGTCCAGCTTGAAGCTGTTCCAGGTAAAACAACACATTGTTTTTCTGTTGTCTAAATAGTCTGTAAACCACTGAAGAAGCGGTCCAGAAATGTGGGTAATGTCGGGAGTATAGACTTAACATCTTCGCTTGTAATTACAATGGACTCGAGTTTATTGTGTATTGTATTTGTTGCTTGCGGTAAAGAAGCGTTAAGTTCAACTAGAATCGTTTGCTGCGTAAAAAGTAGGCCGGTCTTTTCTTTGTAATAATGATGTCGATTTTTAGTGGAGGTATGGAAAAGTGTTGTTCTGATTTAATGAAGCTTTTCAATGTTTTCGACCAATCCTTTTGATTTTCATTGGGATCTTTTGAGTTTAGTCTTTAATTTGTTGTTCGTCGTTTTTAGCTTTTCGAATGAAAGAAGTGAGCTGGTTTCTGACTTGTTTGTATTTATTATTAAAATCTGGCTGTTATTTTGTTCTTTAATACCACAGGGGCGTTTACGTTTTCTCGTAATTTTTCTGTATATTTTTAGCCAGCCAAGGTAATATTTACGAATATGTATATTTTTTGTTATGTTTATTTGCAAGGTTTAAGATTGTGTCTATTATATTTTGAGCATAAATATCTACATTGTTGTCCTTCAGTAAATCCTATTAGCGGTTTACCAGTACTCGTGTGCGTGTCGGTTTCAGCTCTGCGTGGATGCATCATGTATTCCATCTATTACTTCAAGCCCCGATGGGCGGGGGCTGAAATATACAGTAGATATCTCTTGTCATCGCAACTTTGTATGTGTTTTGCCATTATATGAGGATGTGCATGTGGTTTGAACATAATTCTTG
The DNA here is from genome assembly GCA_963580285.1 of Lucinisca nassula. Classification (NCBI taxonomy): domain Eukaryota; kingdom Metazoa; phylum Mollusca; class Bivalvia; order Lucinida; family Lucinidae; genus Lucinisca; species Lucinisca nassula. Next base: position 43,805,900 of record OY757021.1, on the reverse strand, counting down.
TATCAATTTTTGTCACTTTTTTCACATCATGAACTTAGTCATTTTTGACCTTCAATTGACACTTGCCATCGCAACTTCTTTTCCAGTTTTATACCAATCATTTTGAAACGTTTTATGTGTTTTTGCCATGGTATGAGGATGTGCATGTGATTTGGATATAAGTCTCAGATCAATTTTTGTCACTTTTTCGACATTGGGATGATTGATTGATTGATTGATTGATTGATTGATTGATTGATTGATTGATTGATTGATTGATTGATTGATTTGAGGTTAATCGTCCACATCAACACTGTATAGGCCATTTTGGAGACGTTGCTTCCAATTTTGTGGGACTTTTACCCGACATGGAGAGGAAATAACATCTCAAGCCCTGCCGTCCAATGAAACCAATATAGTTTATATGCATGGACAGGCCGACTCGGACCACTTTACCTGGGCAGGCTTAGAACCTCTAAGCGGTCAACCAGTACTCAGGTGCGGTCGGTTTCAGCACTGCGTGGAAGCATCATGCAGCCCAATCTATTTCTTCAAGCCCCGATGGGCGGGGGCCAATTCCACATTGGGAACAGTCATTTTTAACCTTCAATCGATAAACAATAGGTACCTCTTGTCATCGCAACTCCTCTTAAAGTTTTATACCAATGATTTTGAAACTTTGTATGTGTTTGCCATGGTATTAGGATGTGCATGTTGTTTGGATGAATTTCTTGTATGAATTTTAACTACTTTTTGCATATGTGACCCGTCACATGAAAAGGGACGAGTTGGGTGCCTTATAGCGAAATTTTGTTTTATGTTTCAGCGGATAGGCAAATCTTAGAGGATTCAGAAAATAATAAAATGTTGATGGTTTCTTGACCATTTAGGGGTATAAAATGGCTTCAAAAGATATGCACCGTCATAAAACGTTACAAACTTTTGATGGCGTATAGTGGTGACGTCGCAACGTTAAATCGTTGTGAACTTCATCTGATATTCTAACACAGCGCGCCTATATAGGCAATGGAAAATGGCTGTGTTTTATTCTGCAACAAATCACAGCTCGGAAGAGCGTGACGGGTGACGTCATTAAAAACTGTTAATTTATGAAGTCACTAGTCGATTTCCTTGACGTCAGACGGTGTAACGTCATTTTCTCGCATCGAAAACGTTAGAAAAGGATATAAATGCATGTGTTTCAGTCGATAATTTTAGCGGGATTTCTTCTAACCGTGAATGGCAAAAGGTTGTGAGATTTTGAAGAAAACAACAACATTATTAGCGATTTTCAGCGTGTTAGAATCGAAATAGATCAGCTCTAGTCTGTGATTTGTCGGTCAGTTGTAAGTAGACAAATCACGCGCGCTACGCGCCCGTGATTTGATCTACTTTACAACTGACCTCCAAACTGTGATTTATTACTCAACAAATCACAGTAAGAGCTGATCTATTTCTTAAGTGACAGTGACTATACATATGTATGTATTGTGTACCGTCATTGCCTGGATTATTATTGGTACCTTTGTTTGCTGTATGAACACTGAATCGTGCATTTTGGGACACACTTGCTGCAGGTATGACTTCATTACAAAAAGGCCTATTAAAATATAAAGATTTACCACAAAAATATTGAAGTTTTCAGATAAAAAAAAATAAATCTGATAATTGTCATAATTCGGCTTAAAATGTAGATGGAACCGCCTAGGCCAACTGGTTCATCTGTCATTACTGACAATGACCAATCTTAATTACATTTGAGAAATGTTACTGTTTATGTGTTATACGATGGCTGATGAGCCCAATTCTAGCTCTGAACTGTCTGTTGCAGACGGTGCAACAGAGGCTAGAGGAAGACAGCTCTGTTGGTTATGCCTTAGCTCTGGCTTTGCGCTGTGCGCTTTTCTGTGAAGCTGATTCTTTTTGCTTCGTATTCACTGGCACTCCATCACGAAAACACGCCTATATAATTTTGACCCCCTTGAACCCCACTTTTATATAGTATAAGTGGGGTTTCCGGGGGTATACCTTATTTTTCTTATTTCTGCTCTAAAATATAGATTGTGGGTACTCGTTAGAACCGGCTCGATGCTCTAACGGGTGCACACAATCTAAATTTTGAGCAGAAATACGAAAAATATCACAATTTTTCATCCTAAAATTTTCATTTTTCCGGCGATAAAGGTGGCAATGTATTTGTATAGGCGTGTTTGCGTAATGCATCTGATGATACCTCGCCACTTTGCTCTGTCCTGTGTCAATTGTGACACTGATGAAGATTAAATATCAGAAAGGCCTCTGTGTCACTAAATTAGGTATAGTTACGCCTTAATTGCACGGCTCTGTTGGAATGTTGAAGTCCCTGAGGGAGGCTTTGAGGGTGTTCTTGTAGCGCTTCTTCTGACCGAAATGGGAGCGTTTACCCATTTCTAGATCTCCGTAGAGAACAAGTGCTTCAGCTGAAGTGCACGACCCGCCGGATGCTTTTAGCTTTATAAGTGTTACCATATTTGGGTATGGCGGCCATTTTGGTCATGTGGCCTGGACCTAAAACGGTTCCCCCAATAAATGCGCCTTATCGTAAGGAGCAAAAATATATCTTATACTTTAGTACTGTATTCTGAATCGTTTGCAGGATAAAATGCATTCTCTCTTTTCCAATACAAAAGCATATGTGTCAAAGTTTGACCTAGGCATAAAGAAGGTCAAGGTCAACCCAGGGTCACCATTTTAGCAATTTATGATGGGCCTACGTCCCAGATGCTATTTATCAAGTTTCGTGGAAATCTGCCCAGTGGTTCTGGTAAAGACTATTTTTGAAGGGTTTTTACCATATATGGCTTGGCGGCCATTTTGGTCATGTGACCTGGACCCCGTGAGCAAATGTTTGTTTCCCCCATCCCATAGAGGCTCCATATGACATTTGACTTCAATCGGCCCAACGGTTTCCGAGGAGAACCAGTTCGAAAATTTTCACATTTTTCGCCTCGGCGAGGCTATACTAAATGGAATGTAATATTTCGCAAGTTCATTGGTTAGATCTCATTGATATCTATCAGTATGCCAAAAATTGTTTAAATATTCCAACAAAAGCATATGTGTCAAATTTTGACCTAGGCACAAAGAAGGTGTAGGTCGACCCAGGGTCACCATTTTAGCAATTTATGATGGGTCTACGTCCCAGATGCTATTTATCAAGTTTCGTGGAAATCTACCCAGTGGTTCTGGAGAAGACTATTTTTGAAGGGTTTTTACCATATATGGCTTGGCGGCCATTTTGGTCATGTGACCTGGACCCCGTGAGCAAATTTTGGTTTCCCCCCATCCCATAGAGGCTCCATATGAAATTTGACTTCAATCGGCCCAACGGTTTTTGAGGGGAAGCAGTTCGAAAATTTTCACATTTTTCGCCTCGGCGAGGCTATACTAAATGGAATGTAATATTTCGCAAGTTCATTGGTTAGATTTCATTGATATCTATCAGTATGCCAAAAATTGTTTAAATATTCCAAGCGGTTAAGTCACTATCACCAATTTTCACAAACGGGTTACGGACGAACAGACAGACAGACCATATATGGCTTGGCGGCCATTTTTGTCATGTGACCTGGACCCCATGAGCAAATTTTGTTTTCCCCTATCCCATAGAGGCTGCATATGAAATTTGACTTCAATCGGCCCAACGGTTTCCGAGGAGAAGCAGTTCGAAAATTTTCACATTTTTCGCCTCGACGAGGCTATACTAAATGGAATGTAATATTTCGCAAGTTCATTGGTTAGATCTCATTGATATTTATCAGTATGCCAAAAATTGTTTAAATATTACAAGCGGTTAAGTCACTATCACCAATTTTCACAAACGGGTTACGGACGGACAGACAGACTGACTGAATGACACGGTGATTTACCGCCAAAAAATGAAAATTTTCAGATAAAAAAACTCGTTAGAACCGCTTCAGTAACATTGATTGTGGGTACTCGTTAGAACCGCCTCTATCTATCTATCTATCTATCTATCTATCTATCATTAATTCATTCATTCATTCATCATTCATTCATCTCCACCCGCCCGTGTGTCTGTCTGTCCGTCCGTCTGCCCGTTCATTAAACAAATCATCAATTATGTGTGTGGGTACGAGTTGACTCGGGTACGAGTTGACCAGAAACCGTTGCGGTTCCGGGTTTTAGTCCAGTCCGGCTTTTATGAAGAGCGCTGCTAATGCTATGACAAAACGACCAAATATTATGACTTTTACATTTACTATTATGCTGAAACACTCCAATAATCTGGTGAGCATATATACTGATGTATTTTACCACTAAATAAACTGCTCTTCTAATCCAATATTATAGTCACTACACTGATGGGTATGACAAATGAATCAAATACTTTGTATTTAAATCAAATTCTATTATTATAACACAAAATAGATTGCCTGATGGGACTAGTATCATGGCATCAACAGCCATTGATGTATGCATTTGATAAAAGAATTGTTGCTGACCAATTATTATAATCAATGCACATATTAATATGTTGCTTGCACCCAGTAATATTCATATCACACATGTCCAATTAAATGTTTTGACCAAATAGAGTGCCCTTCGAACCAATCCCTGTATACACTTTAATCAGTATTATGACAAATGCATCCAATACTATGATACCAACACCAACTGTTTTATGTGTTGGATCAAATAAAATGCAAAACTGGCCAATACAGTAACCAGTCTATACACCAGTATGTTGGCTGCATCAAATACTATGACGCCACTACCCAATAGTTTATACATTTAACCCAGTAAAATATTAAACGAATAATATAGTCTGACCTTTACGTATACCAGCTTAAAAATTTACCAACTGTTATATTTATTGCACTGAGTGCAATGGTGAATGAGTCTAATACTGTGTTATTTAAACCAAATATCATAATTTGTACATGCCATAATTTATCCGCTGAATCCAGTATTATGGCACCACCATCAACTGCTTTATGCAGTTCATTGGATAATATGCTACGCTGACCAAATATCATAACCAATGCACACAGTAGTTTGTTGTTTGCACCCAATACTATGACTCCACCACTGAATGATTTATAAAACTGATCCAGTAAAATATGCATTTGGTCAAATATATTGACCACTGCGTCTACCAACTTTCACATACTGACCTTAAGACAGCCATGGCTTTCCATATGTATGGGCGTGTTTTCGTAATGAAAATGAACACGAGTGTAAGATTCTGTTTATCATGTAACGAATTAAAATCGGATTTTATTGCCAAAGACGTTCACAAGAATTTGACCAGGAAACAAAGACTTGTCATGAACGGCGCCATAACTCCTTCGCATTACGGCAACACGCCTATACAAATACATTGTAAACTTTATTGCCGAAATTTTAAGATGAAAAATTGAAATATTTTCTTATTTCTGCTCAAAATATAGATCGTGGGTACTCGTTAGAACCGCCTCATCGAGGCGGTTCTAACGAGTACACACAGTCTATATTTTAGAGCAGAAATAAGAAAAATAAAGTTTACCCCTGTAAATCCCAGTTTTACTATAATTTGCACTCGTGAACATTCACACTCGATAAAATATTTTTGATATCGTATCCTCTACACCGTCTTGGCATTGTCAAAAAATCAATGAAGGAAATTCTTAACTAAAGTTTTCCCGAAATACTTTAAAACAATATTTTAATTAGGGGATGACTGTATCGAAAATTGTCATTTGGAGAAGGTAAACTGGAGGTTTTAAGGGGAATGTGTACACCTGGCAGATTTGTCCGTCATTTTTTAAAGGGAGACAACTTTCTGGACTTCTTGGTCGCTTTTCTGTAAGCCCTGTCCCTCTGAAAAAGGGGTCATCTCTTAAAGGAAAGAATCTGCCCTCAGGAGCAAATTCTTTCCTTTAAGAGTTGACCCCTATTGACACGGGAGACAAAAATACTTTTGCAGGAGTTGCCTCCCCTGAAGGTGTACCCATTCCTCTTAAGGTCAGAATTCGTTTTACGGCGACCCGTTAGTGGAGACGTAAAACATAATATGCGACCCTAAAACCGATGATTTACCTCCCCAAATGACAATTTTCAATTCAGTTATTCCCCATTCCAATGCCCGTATTGGGTTGTTAAGTAAAAAAAAAATGTTCTATTTTGCACAAAGAGGCTCTGCCAATGAAAAGCGCCGTTACTTGGTGACGTCGGGTTTCCGACAGTATAACGCAAAATACACCGTTTTTATGTTATCCAATCATACGTCGCGTTACATACGCAAGTGCATTAGAATATGTTTTTTTATGATCTTCAAAAATGTAAATATACGAGCAATTTAAAAATCACACAAAATAGTATTAAAAAGATAATTGTACGAAAGCACGCGTTTTAAAAAAGGGAAACCATTAAAATATTTTATGATCAGATGGAGGGACCTTTCCTGCCAAGAATGAAAAAAGGTTGAAAGTTTTATTGCTCAAATGACACCAATTTGTTAAAAGATAAGATTGAAATTTAAAGTGAAAGTAAAACACAGTTTTACCCATTTTATGCGGAAACACCAAAACGGTGCAAGCCCAGATCAGACACCATAAAACGCGGTGTCAGCTCAGGGCCTTCGCTGTTTGCAAAAAAAAAAAAGGTTCAGTTTTCTCTATATAAGATGGGGATTAAGTGTGTGTGTGTGTGGGGGGGGGGTCGTTTCACGGACTTTCGAAATGGATTTCCGCTATATGTATGTCGGTAGATTATGAACTAACGGGCAATCTGCTTTCATGGTCGGTTATTGTCATTCGACCCAAAGTGGCTAAGCACAGAAGCGTCTCAGTGCTGTTGTCCACGTGACTATAAATGATTTGTAGGGAATCAAGGTAACGATTATTTACAGAAAATAGCCACGCTATGCTAATCGCAGTGAGGTCAGAGTTCTGCGTAAGATGGTTAACTAAAGAATCTCATTACGTAAACACGCCTATACAAATACATTGCCACCTTTATCGCCGAAAAAAATGAAAATTTTATGATTAAAAATTGTTATATTTTTTTTTTTTTTTTTTTTTGCTCAAAATATAGATTGTGGGCACTCGTTAGAACCGCCTCATCGAGGCGGTTCTAACGAGTACCCACAATCTATTTTGGAGCAGACCCGCCCCCGCCCATCGGGGCTTGAAGAAATATATGGGCTGCATGATGCTTCCACGCAGAGCTGAAACCGTCCACACACTAGTACTGGTAAACCGCTTAGAGGATCTAAGCCTGTCCAGGAACCGCGGTGCGAGTCGGCCCGTCCATGCTTATAAACCCTATTGGTTTCATTGGGCGACAGGGCTTGAGATGTCATTTCATCTCAATGTCGGGTAAAAGTCCCACAAAATTGGAAGCAACGTCTCCAAAATGACCTATACTGTGTTGACGGGGACGTTAAACCTCAAATCAAACAAACAAACAAATTTTGGAGCAGAAATAAGAAAATTAAGGTATACCCCCGGAAACCCCAGTTTTACTGTATAAAAGTGGGGCCCGGGGGGTCAAAATTTTATAGGCGTGTTTTCGTAATGTGGACGGGTTTGGCAAACAGTGTAGGTCCAGATCGGGCGGCGTCTGATCAGGGTCTAAACTGTTTTCTTACAGCACATGAATTTAAGAGTTATAGGAAACAGTCTAACTCCCCGTTCAATACCATTTTTTCATTCCTACGCTCAGAGACAATCGACCCACCGGTGCTGTCAGTGCTTTGATTAAAAGCATAGAACAGCCACTGCATCTGTGCAGTCTGATCACAGCCTTGCTCTCCAGATGAGACTTTCCACGATGTGTAATAATGGCGTCCAACATGGTGTCAGAAATGACAAAAATTAGGTAAAAATGGTAAAATCTTTCTTATTTCTGTTTTCAACATAAATTGTGGATACCTGTTAGAATCGCCTGGTAGAACCACCTCAACGAGGTGGTTCTTACGAGTACCCACAATCTATGTTTTGGAGCAAAAATAAGGCGGATAATGTATACCTCTGTAAACCCCACTTTTCTCTGTATAAATTGGGGTATAGAGGGTCTTCGTTTCACGGATTTTTAGCTCACCTGACCGAAGGTCATGGTGAGCTTTTGTGACCGTAAGATGTCCGGCGTCGTCGTGCGTCGTCCGTCGTCCGTCGTCCGTCGTGCGTAAACTTTTTCTTGTGAACAAACTAGAGGCCACAGTTTTGGTCCAATCATCATCAAACTTGCTCAGAATGATCATCATGACAATATCTCGGTCAAGTTCGAATATGGGTCATGTCGGGTGAAAAAGTAGGTCAGTAGGTCAAATCATAAAAAAACCTTGTGAACACTCGAGAGGCCACAATTTTGGTCCAATCATCATCAAACTTGCTCAGAATGATCATTGTGACAATATTTTAGTGAAGTTTGAATATGGATCATGTCGGCTTAAAAAGTAGGTCAGCGGGTCAAATCATAGAAAAACCTTGTGAACACCCTAGAGGCCACAATTTTGGTCCAATCATAATCAAACTTGCTCAGAATGATCATCATGACAATATCTTGGTCAAGTTCGAATATGGGTCATGTCCGGTCAAAAAGTAGGTCAGTAGGTCAAATCATAGAAAAACCTTGTGAACACTCTGAAGGCCACTGTTTTGGTCCAATTATCATGAAACTTGCTCAGAATGACCATTGTGACAATATTTCAGTCCAGTTCGAATATGGGTCATATCGGGTTAAAAAGTAGGTCAGCGGGTCAAATCATATAAAAACCTTGTGAACACCCTAGGGGCCACAATTTTGGTCCAATCTTAATCAAACTTGCTCAGAATGATCATCATGACAATATCTCGGTCAAGTTTGAATATGGGTCAAATGGTTCCGGTCCGTTGCACATCTAGGTCACAGGAGCCAAAAACAGATTTTTTTTCACCAAAAACTTAAAAAATCTTCTTCTCTGAAACCACAAGGCCCAGGTCTTTGTTATTTGGTATGAAGCTTCATCTAGTGGACCCCTACCAAGATTGTTCAAATTATAGTGCTGGGGCCAAAAATGCCCCCGCACGGGGGCCCTTTGGTTTTACATAGGCTTATATAGGGAAAATCTTTAAAAATCTTCTTCTCTGAAACCACAAGGCCCAGGACTTTGATATTTGGTATGAAGCTTCATCTAGTGGACCCCTACCAAGATTGTTCAAATTTGAGTGCTGGGACGAAAAATGCCCCCGCCACGGGGCCCTTTGGTTTTACATTGGCTTATATAGGGAAAATCTTTAAAAATCTTCTTCTCTGAAACCACAAGGCCCAGGTCTTTGATATTTGGTATGAAGCTTCATCTAGTGGACCCCTACCAAGATTGTTCAAATTATAGTGCTGGGGCCAAAAATGCCCCCGCCCCAGGGCCCTTTGGTTTTACATAGGCTTATATAGGGAAAATCTTCAAAAATCTTCTACTCTGAAACCACAAGGCCCAGGACTTTGATATTTGGTATGAAGCTTCATCTAGTGGACCCCTACCAAGATTGTTCAAATTATAGTGCTGGGACAAAAAATGCCCCCGCCACGGGGCCCTTTGGTTTTACATTGGCTTATATAGGGAAAATCTTTAAAAATCTTCTTCTCTGAAACCACAAGGCCCAGGTCTTTGATATTTGGTATGAAGCTTCATCTAGTTGACCCCTACCAAGATTGTTCAAATTACAGTGCTGGGGCCAAAAATGCCCCCGCCCCGGGGCCCTTTGGTTTTACATAGGCTTATATAGGGAAAATCTTAAAAAATCTTCTTCTCTGAAACCACAAGGCCCAGGTCTTTGATATTTGGTATGAAGCTTCATCTAGTGGACCCCTACCAAGATTGTTCAAATTTTAGTGCTGGGACAAAAAATGCCCCCGCCACGGGGCCCTTTGGTTTTACATGGGCTTATATAGGGAAAATCTTTAAAAATTTTCTTTTCTGAAACCACAAGGCCCAGGACTTTGATATTTGGTATGAAGCTTCATCTAGTGGACCCCTACCAAGATTGTTCAAATTTTAGTGCTGGGACAAAAATGCCCCCGCCACGGGACCCTTTGCTTTTACATTGGCTTATATAGGGAAAATTTTTAAAAATCTTCTTCTCTGAAACCACAAGGCCCAGGTCTTATATATTTGGTATGAAGCTTCATCTAGTGGACCCCTACCAAGATTGTTCAAATTATAGTGCTGGGGCCAAAAATGCCCCCGCCACGGGGCCCTTTGGTTTTACATAGGCTTATATAGGGAAAATCTTTAAAAATTTTCTTCTCTAAAACCACAAGGCCCAGGACTTTGATATTTGGTATGAAGCTTCATCTAGTGGACCCCTACCAAGATTGTTCCAATTTTAGTGCTGGGGCCAAAAATGCCCCTGCCCCGGGGCCCTTTGGTTTTACATAGGCTTATATAGGGAAAATCTTTAAAAATCTTCTTCTCTGAAACCACAAGGCCCAGGACTTTGATATTTGGTATGAAGCTTCGTCTAGTGGACCCCTACCAAGATTGTTCAAATTATAGTGCTGGGACAAAAAATCCCCCCCTGCCACGGGGCCCTTTGGTTTTACATAGGCTTATATAGGGAAAATCTTTAAAAATCTTCTTCTCTGAAACCACAAGGCCCAGAACTTTGATATTTGGTATGAAGCTTCATCTAGTGGACCCCTACCAAGATTGTTCAAACTATAGTGCTGGGGCAAAAAATGCCCCTGTCCCGGGGCCCTTTGATTTTACATAGGCTTATATAGGCAAAATCTTTAAAAATCTTCTTCTCTGAAACCGCTAGGCCCAGGTCTTTGATATTTGATGTGTAGCTTCATCTAGTGGACCTTTGACAAGATTGTTCAAATTTTAGCCTTTGTTGATGTTTGGTATGAAGCTTCACCTTTAAGACCTCCCTCAACATTATGTACATTAAAGCCCTGGGGCCAATAATGGCCCTCTCTGGGGCCCACTTGTTACACTATGGATCAGGTGAGCGATCCAGGGCCATCATGGCCCTCTTGTTTATCTTGATGTATTTCCTCACATCACGAAAACACGCCTATATAATTTTGACCCCCTTGAACCTCACTTTTATATAGAAAAACTGGGGTTTCCGGGGTATACCTTATTTCTGCTCTAAAATATAGATTGTGGGTACTCGTTAGAACCGCCTCATCAACGAGTACCCACAATCTATATTTTGAGCAGAAATAAGAAAATTATCACAATTTTTCATCATAAAATTTTCAATTTTTCGGCGATAAAGGTAGCAATGTATTTGTATAGGTGTATTTGCGTAATGATGAGTCTACGCTTTTTATGCTTTCTGCGGTGTCTGATATGGGTCTACACTTTTTTTCAACTCTCCCAGTACAGGGGCCCAGTCCTTGAAGAAAAAGATGGGCTGCATGATGCTTCCACGCAGAGCTGAAACCGATCCGGCGGACATAAGTACAGCTAAACCGCTTAGAGGATCTAAGCCGGCCCAGGTAAAGCGATGCGAGTCGGGCCGTCCATGCTTATAAACCCTATTGGTTTCATTGGGCTACAGGGCTTGAGATGTCATTTCATCTCAATGTCGAGTAAAAGTCCCCCAAAATTGGAAGCATTGTCTCTAAAATAACCTATATAGTGTTGACAGGGACGTTAAACCTCAAATCAAACAAACAAAAACAAACACGAGCCCAGTCGAGGAAACGTTATCGCTTAGCCCGTGAAAACACCGCCTGTAACGTCACCATCAGTGACAACACAGTCGTCAGAACCGCCACGAGTGCTCCCACAATCTATTTTTTAGCAACAATATGAAAAATATCAGATTTGTATTTTGATCTGAAAAGTTTCATTTTTAATGGTAAAATTTCCAATATATTTGAATAGGCGTGTTTTTGTATTTTTTAGGGTTAGGGCTACCTCTGTAACCATTACAAAATTACGTCTATACAAATACATTGTAAACTTAACTGCTGAAAAAACACACGATAATTTTAAAATGAAAAATTGTGATATTTTTCTTACTTCTGCTCAAAAACATAGATTGTGGGTACTCGTTAGAACCGCCTCGTCGAGGCGGTTCTAACGAGTATCCACAATCTATTTTTTGAGCATAAATAAGAAAAAATATCGATTTTTTTTTCATCTGAAAAGGTCATATTTTGGTGGTAAAATTTACAATTTTTTTGTATAGGCGTGTTGTCGTAATGAGTTTCACAAACTATGGTTTGAGCAACAATATGAAATATATCAGATTTTTTTGTATCTGAAAATTTTCAGTTTTTTTGGTGGTAAACTTTCCAATATATTTGACGCATGTGAGTGTCGGACCGTCCATGCTTATAAACACTATTGGTTTCATTTGGCGACAGACCTTGAGCTGTCATTTCAACTCAATATCGGGTAAAAGTCCCACAAAATTGGAAGCAACGTCTCTAAAATAACCTATACATGGTTGCTGCTCAAAAACAAAGATTGTGGGTACTCGTTAGAACCGCCTCGTTAGAACCTCGTTGTTTTTTTTGGTGGTAAACTTTCCAATATATTTGAATACGGGCGTGTTTTTACGGAACCCAGGAAGGGACAGGGTTCCGTATTACGGAACCCGGGAACACGGGAAGGGGCATGTAATTTTTAACGGGTTCTGTATGTTTCCGTATTGTAAAGGAATGGGGTTTTTAGGGTACGGGCTCGAACTACCTCTGTAATGCACAAAAAGTGGTTTGAATGTATACAGAAAGATAAGCTAATTCAATTTTGCACAATAATATGATCTCCATTGCTCATTTTTGTGACGACAATCCAGTGAGTCTCTTCTGTTTGTTGAAAATTATAAAAGTTTATTGTGACCTGACAAAAGATTTCCATTTTCTTCTTTCCTCAAACTAAAAGTGTTTGTTGTGTCGTACAAGAATATGAATTAAACTTTGAGCCAGCGCACGACAAAACCTACAATAAGACATGTGCGCCTGACGAAGACTCAGATCAGCATGCGCATCCATCTAGTCTAACCAGAGACTTCTCTTGCTGTATGAAGTAGCACTGGGCGCTTAGCTATCATTAGAGAGCACAACGAAGACTCTGATCAGACTGCGCGGATGCGCAGGCTGATCTGAGTCTTCGTTGGGCGCACATGTCTTATTGTAGGTTTTGTCATGCGCTGGCTCATATTTTGTAATGGAAATCACTATTAATTTAAAAGATGACGTTTTCAATTAAAATTGCTAAAAAAAAAGACTAAAAGCATGTTCAGTCTTTTCAATTTCTTAGTGTATAGGAGATACTGCATGGTGAAAATTCTTGTAAGTCGACTGTTAGTTTGGTTGAGATTTTACGTCCCTGTCAACACTATTTAGGTCATTTTGGGGACGTTGCTTCCGATATTGTGGAGCTTACTCGACAATGAGATGAAATGATATCTCAAGCCCCAGTACCGCCCAAAGAAACCACTAGGGTCTAAGGAGCCTAAGTCTAAGGACTCTCACCACTTTTCCTGGTTAGGCTTAGATCTTCTTAGCGGTTTACTTTTACTCAAGATCGGTCGGTTTCAGCTCTGCGAGGAAGCACCATACAGCCCAATGTACAGTAAAATTCCGACATTAAGACCACATTTTGGACTGTAAAAAATGTGCTCTTTAAGACCACGTTTGAACAGTCCAAAAGGTTGTCTCTTATTTGGAGACACTGTGTGTAGCAAACACAAAGAAAGAATGACTGAAACTTTCTCAATAAGCTTTTAAAAGCAGATTTAGTCTTAATTTTAGATGGTCTTTATAGCGAATTTTACCGTATCCCCCCCCCCCAGGCCCTCGCCTATCGGGGCTTGAAGAAATAGATAGCCACGCAGAGATGAAACCGAGCACACGAGTACTGGTAACCCGCTTAGATGATCAAAGTCTGCCCAGGCAAAGCGGAGCGAGTCGGATAGTTCATGCTTACCATTATATTGGTTTCATCGGGCGTCAGGGCTTGAGATGTCATTTCATCTCAATGTCGGGTAAAAGTCCCACAGAAATGGAAGCAATGTCTCCAAAATGACCTATAAAGTGTTGACGGGGACGTTAAACTTCAAATCAAACAAACAAAACTGCATTTACCCCATTGTTAGGGACGACTAGATCAATCAATTTAATTTTTAACCCATGTTTGATGCATGAAATCTTCCACCAAATAGCTTTGGACATGTCCATTTCAAATTTTAGGGGTGTCGTTTTTGTTCTCTGTTGTAAGGTTAACAAAATTACTCTTTAATACATATACGTCTAGCATCCCCTTTTTGGACATTAGCTAACAGTGTAGACTCAGATCAGACGCCGCATCTGATCTAGGTCTACATAATTCGACTACACATTAATTCTTGTAAAACTAAATAACCCCCACCCCCACCAAATGTATTAGGTGGATGATTCTCTGTCAAACATGGAAACATGGGTAAAGCAAACTGCCCTGCTCGCGCGTGACCTGTTTTATTTTAATGCTCTCTCTCTCTCTCTCTCTCTCTCTCTCTCTCTCTCTCTCTCTCTCTCTCTCTCTCTCTCTCTCTCTCTCTCTCTCTCTCATGAAAGGTCGGACGGGAAGATAAGGTCGCGCTACTGAGGGTTGCGATTACTCAAAGTGCCAGCAAAGGGGGCAAAATAGAAAAATGAGCCCCGCCAAGCGAATTTGTGTCTTCGAGCATTCCGTTATGACAAATTTTAACTGCGCATGCCCGGCCATTCAGAGGGGCCAGGGATATGGCTTTCTGTCTGAAGGTTCCTTTTGATTCACCGCTTGTATGAGCGAGCAGCGAAGGTTCTGGCGAGACTGCGCGGATGCGCAGGCTCGCCTGAACCTTCGGTGCTCGCATAGACGATAAGTACCAAAATCGCTTGGCGTGACCCAAATTAGTCATTTCTGATTTTCTTTTAATTATAACTCGTTTACAAGTGTGTCATTTAAACACATCTCCCGCTATATTATATAATCTGATGCCTGCCAAAAAACATCTGATAAGCTTTAATTTTAACTAAAACACTTTTTTCACCTAATGGGGCACAGAATGTCACTTAAGCAAATATGCATACCAGAAGAATTAAAGCATTGTACCAGACATATAATTAATTTTAAGTGAAAATATGATAGGCGTTTATCATTTGTTACAATGTGCATGAACAGTATGGCTAAACGGTATCATTGTTTTCCATTTCAATGGTAAATTATCGAAAATATTCCAAAGACGCCACACTGGCTCTGGGGCTGTAGCCAGAGAGTCAACATGGCGTCTGTGCCGGTTGCCGGAGGTTCGGATCCTGGGTTCTGATGGCACGGGAACGTCGAGATTGGAGAACTGGTTCTGATGTCTGTACTGTCTCCGGGCCTCTGGAAGGTGGCGTCCGACAGCCGTATTTCAGGGAAGATGGTTTAATATCTTTCATCTTGTTAACTCACCTCTGTGACTGCCAACGCTCTTGATATGCCATGTAATATATGTTATAAATGTCTTTATGTTTCTGTGTGAATGAAATTTAAAAAAAAAAAAAATCCGCATTTAAGACTCCAAAAATTAAGGCTAATTCTGCTTTAAAAAGCTTATTTAGAAGCTTGCAGTTATTCTTTCTTTGTGTTTTCTGCACGCAGTGTGGTCTGGTCACCTTAAAGAACACTTTTGAACAGTCTCAAAGGTGGCCTTAATATAGGAAATTTACTTTATAATAGGCGTTTATCTTTTTGTTACATGTATTCTGTTTGGGGGATAGTCAAAACTACAGTAGAACTTCGATGGCTCGAACATCGATGGCTCGTTTACCATGGATGAGTCGAACCCATTCTTGAACCCCTAGCCAAATCCTCTACATAAGAAATAGTGGGGGATAATTAAGGAGATTTTAGTCTTTTATCTTGCGAATGTATGCTGTGTGTACTCATTAGAATCGCCTCGATGAGGCGATTCTAATGAGAACACTACGCATACATTTCATTAAAGAACACCGAACAGATGTCTAAAAGTATCTCGTTATGCATCCTGGCAGTAACCTCAGTGGCTCGAACTACCCCAGTCTCGAACAGATTTTCGAGGTCCCAAAGGTGTTCGAGCCATTGAAGTTCGACTGTATTGCCCAGTGGCGCCCAGGACGATTCCACATGAACTATTGCACAGGGCCGTAGTAGGCCGAGGGCGACAGTGCCTCGGGGCAACAGTATTGACTACATGCCTCCCCCAAACAGCCATGAAATATCTGTTTTATTACCCAAATGGTGTACGAAAACATGTGTTGAAGAAAACAAGTAACCATATAACAATATTGAGTCTGAGTTCAACAGTGTAGGCCATGATCACACTGTTCATTCAAAGCGGTCTGATCTGGGTCTGCTTTGTTTGATTTAGAGCTGCATCTCTAGACATACACGACGCAATATTTCTTGCTGTTGTTTATGATAGAAATTACTGGTTTCCATTTCATCCATTACGCAAGCAAAGGTGAGATAACCCACTTTCGAACCAGGAAACCAGTGTCAGGCACTATCATCGGTCAATATAATGATGCTATTAATCAAATAATTTCGTATTGGCCCAATTACAGGTCCCAGGTATTGACCCGAGTCCGAAGGCAAGTGTTCTAAAGAGGTTGTGGTGTACAATTATTAAAAATACATGGTTATTGATTTTTTTTACCTCAGCCTAATGGGCGTGAAGAAATAGATGGGCTGCATGATACTTCCACGCAACCGTACACCAGTACTGGTAAATCGCATAGAGGATCTAAGCATACCCAGGCAAAGCGGGGCGAGTAGGACCGTCCTATTTGTTTGATATGGGCGGTAGGTCTTGCTGTGTCATTTCGTCTCAATCTCGGGTTAAAGACCCACAAAATTGGAAGCAACGTTTCCAAAATGACCTATAGTGTCGACGGGGACGTTAAACCTCAAATCAAACAAAAAAATCCTCAGCCTAATATCACTTGACCTCCGGTTAATAATGGTTGACCTGGTGTTAATACGGATGACCTCAGATCAATGCAGGATATAGAGATTATTCATTTCTGCTATTTGAAATACGTGATTTATAAACCAAGGGTGGTAAGATAGTCCGATAAAGAAACGAGTGCGAAGTACGAGTTTCTTTAACGGGTTGTTTTATCTCCCGAGGTTTACATCACGGGAACAAGTCCGTGAAATAAAGACCCCCCTAAACCCCACTTTATATAGAGCAAACTGTGGTTTACGGGGGTAAACATTATTTTCCTTATTTCTGCTCCAAGACAACGGTTGTGGGTACTTGTTAGAACCGCCTCAATGAGGCGGTTCTAACGAGCACCCAAAACCTATGTTTGGAGTATAAATAAGAAAAATATCACAAATTTTCATCAGAAAAATTACCTTTTTTGAGGTTGAAAATGCACTATATCACACGGATGTGTTATCGTAATGCTAATCTCATATTTCAAATAGCAGAAATGAATATTCTGTATATTACATGCACTTTTAGTACAGTTTGGATCTTGAATTTTGGATCTGAATCTCGGTACATGTACAGCTGACTGTTCACAGCTCATGTCAACAGTTAATCAGCGTAGTGTTACAGAAGCTGACTGGAAGAAAATCTGGATGGGTGCCATTTTGAAAGCGCTGTCTACAGGTTTGAAAAGCAAAGAGAAGAAAGAAAGTGTTTCAGTGAAAAACAACTAAAATGTTAGACTAAAGAAAGCAAAACGTACTTCCAATTTAATGGTCATGTCCATGTTTTTTTTGTTTCAAACTCAAATCCGACTCAAACAGCACGCATTCTGAACGTCTGCCCAAATCTTCATAGACGCCATTGCGATGACGCCATGAATAACTTCGTCGTGACAGAAACATATAACGGTATAACTGCCTCTTGGGGCTTGAAGAAATAGATGGGCTGCATGTTGCTTCCACGCAGAGCTGAAACTGACGGTAAACAAGTACTGGTTAACCGCTGAGGATCTCAGCCTGCCCAGGCAAAGCAGTGCGAGTCGGACTGTCCATGCTTACAAACCCTATTGGTTTCATTTGGCGGTAGGGCTTGAGGTGTCATTTCGTCTCAATGTCGGGTAAAGTCCCACAAAATTGGAAGCAACCTCTCCAAATTGACCTATACAGTGTTGACGGGGACGTTAAACCTCTAATCAAACAAAACAAAACTCAGCCTAATAAGCGCATAGTCACGCGCTTATTACGGCGAATACTGTTAGAAGCCTCCGTGGTGTAGTGATTACGCTACTTGCCTTGTAAACCACGGATCGCAGTATCTATCCCGGGCTTCTCAAGACTTTTGGATGGGTCTTTAAACCGAGGTCCCGTCCTCGTATGACCTTAGCTGTTGGTGGGACGTAAAACTCAAACACACACATACACACGGCGACTACTGTAATAATCAAACCAAACAGATACAGTAAAATTCCTATATTAAGACCACCTTTGGGACTGTTCAAAAGTGGTCTGAAAGACCACGTTTGAACAGTCCCAAAGGTAGTCCCTGACCATAGGACACTGCTGGCAGAATACACAAAGAAAGAATAACAGCAGCCTTCAAAATAAGCTTTTTAAAGCAGAATTAGTCTTAATTTAGGTGGTCTTAATATCGGAATTTCACTGCACATTTTAAATCCGCGATGTTTGCTTAAATCTTTATAAACTAGATTTTGGATTAATAAAACACAAGCCACTTCAACGGAATGTTTAGTATTACCTTAAATAAGGTAGGTGAGAACAACAAATTAAAACCCGATTACGCATAATACAATCTGCTCCATATCATCGCTGTTCGATTGATATATAGTGAACAGTTATGGTACTTTAAAGAAAATAGGTAGACCTGTGCGAATGGGTTCTACGCAGATTTGTCTTCGATGCTCGCTATTGCGTTGGTCAATGGAATTTGTTACGAATCGGCTCAAACAAGAAAACTGTTATCTATGCCGGATTCTGAAAATCTCTTTTGCACTTTATAAACCAAGAAAGGCTTAACACTCTATCGAACTGGGACAATTTATCATGGACAATGGATTTTTAAGTGAGAACGAGATCAATCGGAGAATTTTGATCCAAGTCACGTGCTAAATTTATGGCCCTCATTATTCCAGCGATTATTGAATATGAATTTGTTTGATTTGAGGTTTAACGTCCCCGTCAACACTGTAAAGGTCATTTTGGAGACGTTTTTTTCCAATTTTGTGGGACTTTTACCCGACATTGAGATGAAATGACATCTCAAGCCCTGTCACCCAAAGAAACCAATAGGGTTTATAAACATGGACGGGCCGACTCGCACCGCTTTGCCTGGACAGGCTACGATCCTCTAAGCGGATCGGTTTCAGCTCTGCGTGGAAGCATCATGCAGCCCATCTATTTCTTCAAGCCCCGATGGGCGGGGGCCGCATATAGGATATTAAAACGTGCATAGGAGACTAACGACTAGAAGTTAGGACCATTAACTTCATATTTACGAACGGCAAATTCTTCAATGTGACTTCGTCAACCTCACGGGAACAATTCCGTGAAATGAACACCCCACTAAAGCCCACTTTATATAGAGAAAACTGGGTTACGGAGGTATACATTATTTTTCTTATTTCTGCTCCAAGACATAGGTTGTGGGTACTCGTTAGAACCACCTCAATGAGGCGGTTCTAACGAGCACCAACAACCTATGTCTTATATAAATAAGGAAAAATGTCAGGGATTTTCATCAGAAAAGTAGCCATTTTGGAGCTGTGAAAAAATGCACACTGTCTCACGTGTGTGTTATCGTAATGAATGCGGAGTCTCATCAGGGTCTTTATGTACATATATGCGATTAGGGAGAACTTTTCCCTTGAACCGGCTCAGATTGCAAAGAAAAACGGCAGAAGCCAGAACATTGTGTAAGGAAGTTAGTTACTGCTATTGATATTCGGTTAAACCACGTAACCAGCAGTTAAGCAATAAGACTTCTCCGCATCACACGTTTGATGTTATTTGCAATTTGTTTGTTTGTTTAATTTGAAGTTAAACGTCCCCGACAACACTATTTAGGCCATTTTGGAGACTTTGCTTCCAATTTTGTGGGACTTTTACCCGACACAACGAAAATCAAAAACGCGCCGAAAGTTTTGTCGCACCGTGTTGAACTTCTTGTCATGTGCTTCTGAACAGGTTTTAGAAATGACTGAAAACGTGGGCCGAACGATTGCGTAGCTGGTCCTTCTCAGATAATTCGCGGAAACATCTGGACAACTGACGCAATGTTAAAATAAAAAGCTAAAAAGCTGCCTTTGGAAACAAAGAACACATAAAAGAACGCAAATCGGAGACTCGGTTTTATTGAGTCTCTTCATACACAGCAATATAGTTTGCAAGGCTGAATACGCCTCCTGGCACCGGCTTAAGCGATATTTGATTTTCAAAGTAGCTAGAATGGGCCCAATGATCCCAAAGGAATGATGAATCAAGGGGAGACTTTTTAAGGCGGCCACACGGCACTTAACACCAGCTGCAGTGAGGTAAAATAATAAAAAAAAAAAAGGTTGCCTTTGGAAACAAAGAACACATAAAAGAACGAAAATCGGACACTCGAGTTTTATCGAGTCTCTTCATACACAGCGATATAGTTTGCAAGGCTGCATAGGCCTCCGAGCACCGGCTTAAGCGATATTCTATTTTCAAAGGAGCCAGAATGGTTCCAATGATCCCAAAGGACAGGGGAATATAATCTGCATATAATCTGCACTATTATGAAGCACGGGGAGACTTTTTACGACCCTTACGATGCCGAGAAAAACACTAAAGTTTTCGTCTGTTTATGGCGTCTGCTGAATAATATTCTTGCAAACTGTTCGAAAATGTTTTTTCATACAGGCAAACAGTGTTAACCCAGATCAGACTGCTCCTAGACAACCCCCCCCCCCCCCCCGCCAGTCACACACACACATTTTCTGTGTGAAGCGGAAATTTATCTGTATTCAAGTATGCTGTTCAGCGTGTCCTTTTGTTTGATGTATTTGCACTTTATTGAACTGACGAAAGCTGTCATATTGCTAAGCTGCTATTTTCGCGGTTGTTAGATGAGGCTTAACAAAGTGTAGCATTTTCCCGGTCGTCAACGAAGTCAAGCAACGCGGTCACCCATTCAGGTGCTGTCCGTTGCTTTCGTGGAAAAGCCAATCAAATACGAAATCACGCCTATACAAATACATTGTAAACTTAACCACCAAGAAAACGAAAATTTTAAGATGAAAAATTTGATATTTTTCTTATTTCTGCTCACAATCTATATTTTAGAACAGAAATAAGAACAATTAGGTTTGCCCCTGTAAACCCCAGTTTTACTATATCAAAGTGGGGTTGAAGTTGGTCAAAATATTAGGCGTGATGTCTCTGTCCGCTTTCCCCCGCCCATCGGGGCTTGAAGAAATAGATGGGTTGCATGATGCTTCCACGCAGAGCTGAAACCGACCGCACACGAGTACTGGTAAGCCGCTTAGAGGATATAAGCCTCCCCAGGCAAAGCGGTGCGAGTCGGAATGTCCATGCTTATAAACCCTAATGATTTCATTGGGCTACATGGCTTGAGATGTCATTTCATCTCATTGTCGGGTAAAAGTCCCGCACAATTGGAAGCAACATCTCCAAAATGACCAATACATTGTTGACGGGGACGTTAAACCTCAAATCAAACAAACAAACATTCACCTTATTTGCATTATCTACTGGTTCCTAGTCTGAAGGTTATCAGTGTTGGAAAAACAGGTAACCAGACCCCCCTGACCTTTAAAGGTCAGGGGGGTCTGGTTACCTGTTTTTCCAGTATTGACAATGTGCAAGCTGGGAGCCAGCAAATAATGCAAATATGGTGAATGGAAACCTGTATATTGAACCACATCTATGGTACTATATTGTTGTGTCGTAAAAGGAAAACGGAACACATATACTACTCAAAGTTTGATAGGGATCACTTTTTTAATGCAAGATAATTTTTGGATGAATTAATCAGCTGAATCCAAATTTGATACATAATGATAGAAAACGTATCCTTCACAAAACCTAGTGATTAATTTTGTCAACTGGTACTGCATTCAAGCGTGACAACAGC
This sequence comes from Lucinisca nassula, assembly GCA_963580285.1. Taxonomy (NCBI): domain Eukaryota; kingdom Metazoa; phylum Mollusca; class Bivalvia; order Lucinida; family Lucinidae; genus Lucinisca; species Lucinisca nassula. Next base: position 43,783,875 of record OY757021.1, on the reverse strand, counting down.
AAACGTCTTGGCACCCCCAAAATTTGCCGTAACACGAAGGGATTTGGACAACTGATTTTTCACAAATTTCCAAATTTGTTTAGAAAAACGTGCTTAATAACGTGTATGGCGTACAAGGGCATCAATTACAGTACGACATCGCTTGCGCATGCTCGTAATCCGAGTCTGTATCCGGTTTTGTGAAATCAGCTTTCATTCAGCAACCAATGCATCTTTGAGCTCCTGTAAAGTCCTCGGATGCACAGGTCGGGCTGAAACAGCACTCTGTAGCATGTCCCGCGCATGCTCAATCGGATTTAAGTGCGGTGACCGAGCAGGCCAGTCCATACGAACGATTGTCTCACTTTCCAGGTAGGAATCAGTGACGTTGGCAGGGTTGGGACGGGCATTATCATCCATCAGAATAAAGTCCGGGCCGATAGCATCTGCATATGGTCTCACAAACTCATCAAGAATGTCATTACAGTACCTCACTGCCATTAACGTTCCGTTTTCAACGACGTACAAGTCAGGTTTAGCGTTCACGCTTATCTCAGTCCAAACCATGACTGACCCCTTTCCATAGTGATCATGCTCTGCCACATTCAAGTCATCGAATCGCTGTTTAGACATTCGCCACACTAATTGACGTTTATAAGTGAAGTCTAGACAGAATCTGGACCCCTCAGTAAACAGTACTGGCGTCAAGTCACGAACCGTCCACCTGACGTGAGTTCTGACAAAGTCTAACCGGTCTAGCACGTGCTGTCTCGTCAACGGGACACGTACAGCAGGCCTCATGGCATTAAGTCCGAACTCGTGGAGTCCGTTTCTGACAGTTTGTGTAGAAATTCGTACTCCAGTTCCGTTCATAAGCTCGTTGTGCAAACGCGTAGCGTTCAGGAACCGTTGACGTCGAGACTGAATCAACAAGAAACGGCCCTGACGTTGAGTCGTAGCCTTTTCTCGACCCCGCCGCGGCTGTGTGAAGGATTTCCGTGGGTAAGATGCCGACTCCACATTCGTGAAACCACGCTCTGAGACACATTCAGAATCCCAGCAACACGACGTTGAGAGACGCAAGATTCCAACATTCCGACGCAACGATTCATTTCTTCGGGGCTCAGACGGTTTCTTAATTGTCCCCCTAGGCATTTTTGTGTTTCACAAATCAAATGAAGTCCTTTTTACGCTTGGTAAAGGAACACTGACAAGTTTGATTGGTCTGTTGGAAAGCAGTGCTACGCAATATTTTGGGGGTGCATGAATTCATTTGCGAATTGTGAGAAGTGTACACTTTTATGAGTACTGAACTGCACACGAGTTTCTGCTTAAGATATTTATCAATATACCGAGTACAAATTCTGTCAAGAACTTATAAATTTTCTGTGCAAAATTTGGTACATAAAAAGTGATCCCTATCAAACTTTGAGTAGTATATATTAGGTGTATATAGGTTGAAGTGGCTGCATAAATCTGTTTATTAGGACAATAGTAGTTTAAATTATATACCTATAACTTGTATACCAATATACCTTATATAATCATGAATTTCGCTCACGTTTTCTCTTTAGAATGTCCCTTTCAACAATTTCTGTGTCATCAAAAGCGGTTTAAATTCAGTGGAAATTGACGAATTTACATTTTGTGTCCACCCTTTTTATGATTCCTCATTTTTGATAATTTACATATACATGAATGTTATGGGCAATATACAACATGTATATATATATATTCAGTTTGCTCCTAACATTACGAAACACGCTTATACAAATGCATTGTAAACTTTACCTTCGAAAAATGAAAACTTTAAGGCGATATACTGTGATTTTCTTTCTTATTTCTGCTCAAAATATAGAGTGTGGGTACTCGTTAGAACCGCCTCGCCTCGAGGAGGCGGTTCTAACGAGTACCCACAATCTACGTTTATGAGCAGAAATAAGAAAAATGACTACCCTGCAAACCCCAGTTTTACTGTATAAAAGTGTGGGGTTTAAGGGGGTCATATTTATATAGGCGTGTGTAACAAAACTCACTACCGTCGCAATGATTAATTTTTGTTTATTATGCAAAATAAAAAATAAACCAACTCTTCTCTCTCTATTAGTTTTTGGGTTGACCCGTGATGTGAAAAGACTCCATCTGTGTTCTTCAAATGCACATGCGCGGACAACTGACATGGTTAGGGCACTACATGTCTGCGAGGCGAGACTGGGCGCATACGCAATCTCGCCTGGTCCTTTGCTTGTCACCTGTGAAATAAGTACCTTTTTCTCATGCGTGGGAGGCCTAGTAAGTTTTCAGTTCCGAAGATGAGCATTATACAGGTTTGAATGAACCCAATAGTATCAAAATCCAACTTTACTATGAACACAGGGAAAGTAACAAAATGTCGAGTGATTGACTCATTCAGAGCGCGCGTGCGCACCGCATTACCTGAGCCGCGTCTTCGCATTCGTTTTAGCAATATTCTACATTTTTTTTTACTTTGAAAACTTAAGATTGAAGTCTCAAAAAAAAATACTGAGGAGGTACACGCTGATCAGTATCTTCAATGTTTACAGAAACTCTTGGCTTTGCAGGGGGTTGGCTGAAAGATTCGGTAAAGCGGAAAGAATTATATCGTTATGGTGACAGTGCAGTTTGAGCCATGTCGCCGTAAATTGTCCGTACCTCCTATGCAAATAGCGAACACTAAAAACGCATGTACATGCACGAAGTTTCCCAACTGATAAGCCCCTTGTCGATCAATTTATTCTGAATGCGATCAACAAAGGCCAGACGAGGCTGCGCGTGTGCGCAGTCTCGCCTGGGCCTTTGTTATTCGCACAAAAAGGCATGGTCTTTTTCACACGAGCTGGCTTTTAATTATTATAAGGGTAAAATATGGTAATGAGACGGATTAGGCATCGATCAATGTTTAATAGATGAAATAAAAATTGATGTGATTGATCTGCGGTTCTCATGATACTGGATGAAAAAGGCAAGATAAGTTTAAATCGCAAAAGTTTTTTGATTTTATAATATTTTGATTTATATTTTACCTTTTTAAAAGATCCACCTTTTTGTCTCTATTATCAATTTACATTTTGTTTTTAGTATTTTAGTATGTTTTATAAATTGTATGTTCATGCTTATTTTGTTTGTTTGTTTGATTTGAGGTTTAACGTCCCCGTCAACACTGTATAGGTCACCTTGGAGACGGTGCTTCATATTTTATGGACTTTTACCCGACATTGAGATGAAACGGCATCTCAACCCAGCCGCTCAAACAAACCAATAGGGTTTATTTGTAGAGACGGGCCGACTCGCACAACTTTGCCTAGGCAGGCTCATTGATTCCATAGTGGAATTTTGAAAATATTTGAGGGTCACTGATGAGGCTTAAATGCCCGAAACTAGCTAGTCTGGCCCAGAAAACATGTACACTCCATATTTTACGGTTTTGTGGTGTATTCCTTGCTTCCAAAGGATAACCCTTTCTAGAACATATTAGACCTTCTGTAGTCATGTGCGGTCGGTTTCAGCTCTGCGCAGAAGCATCATGCAGCCCATCTATTTCTCCAAGTCCAGATGGGCGGGGCCAGTGAGTCATAGTGTCTCTTGACATATCTAAAAATGGCCAATTTTCTGATGAAAATTTATAGTATTTTTTTGGTATTTTTACTCCAAACATATAGGTTGAGGGTGATAGTGCATCTTGTCATATATAATGAAAAATGAACAATTTTCTGATGAAGATTTGTGATATTTTTTCTTATTTTTACTCCAAACAAATAGATTGAGGGTGCATAGTGCATCTTGTCATATCTCAAAAAATAAATAAATAATGATGAAAATTTGCGACATTTTTCTTATTTTTACTCCAAACATAGGTTGAGTGTGCTTGTTAGAACCGCCTCATTGACAACCTATGTCTTGGAGCAGAAATAAGGAAAAAATGTATACTCCCATAAACCCTAGTTTTTTTCTATATAAAGTGGGGTTTAGCGGGTATTCTTTACACGGTCTTAATTTATTTTTAACGTGATGGTTTCAAACTAGCAAGAGTATTGAAATTTTATATACATGTATAGTTGCCTAAAAAAGGTCTTGTACCAACGAAGCAGCGAAGACTTAGATCATACTGCGCCGATGTGCAGGTTTATCTGCACCTTCGTTGCTGGCAAATTACACAACACGTGAACAGGTACGTGAAATTTACACCCTCTAAACCCCAGTTTATATTGAGAAAACAGAGGTTTACGGGAGTAAACATCATTTTGCTTATTTCTACTCCAAGACATAGGTTGCGGGTACTCGTTAGAACCGCCTCATTGAATCCACAATCTATGTTTGCAGTATAAATAAGAAATATATCACGGATTTTCATCAGAAAAGTAGCCATTTTGTGATGTTAAAAAAATGCACTATGTTGCACGGGTGTGTTTTCGTAATGCAGAACGCCCCCGCCCATCGGTGCTTGAAAAAAAGAAATGGGCTGCATGATGCTTCCACGCAGAGCTGAAACCGACCCGCATACGAGTACTGGTAAACCGCTTAGAGGATCCAAGCCTGTCCAGGAACCGCGGTGCGAGGCGCACCGTCCATGCTAATAAACCCTATTGGTTTCACTGGGCGACAGGGCTTGAGATGTCATTTCGTCCCAATGTCGGGTAAAAGTCCCACAAAATTGGAAGCAACGTCTCCAAAATGACCTTTACAGTGTTGACGGGGACGTTAAGTTTCAAATCAAACAAACAGATATACATGTATAGTTACCTAAAAAAAGTTTTTGTACCAAAGATGCAGCGAACACTTAGATCATACTGCGCCGATGTGAAGGCCTATCTGCACCTTCGCTGCTCGCAAATAACAAATCACGTGAACAGGTACGTGAAATGAACACCCTCTAAACCCCAGTTTATATTGAGTAAACAGAGGTTTACAGGAGTAAACATTATTTTTCTTATTTCTTCTACAAGACATATGTTGTGGGTACTCGTTAGAACCGCCTCAATGAGGCGATTCTAACGAGCACCCACAACTTATGTTTGCAGTATAAATAAGAAATATATTACGAATTTTCATCAGAAAAGTAGCCATTTTTGAGATGTGAAAAAATGCACTATGATGCACGAGTGTGCCTGGCAGAAGCATATTTTCCCAAGACGTGCTCCATTTTGTAAGAGCTGCAATCATTTTGCATCGATTGTTTTGTGTGGTTGTCATATTCATTCATTATTTAAAGCGATGCTTTTTCCGTTTTATTTTTCTTCGCTACTTTCTGTAATTTCTTGTGTAGAGACAGTAGTGGTTGTTAAATAACTCTTCGACATCACCGGAAAAGGTGCACGAGTTGCTGGATCAGGATAAGAAGGCAATGCATCAGGTGATTCTTCTTCTTCTTCTTCTTCTTCTTCTTCTTCTTCTTCTTCTTCTTCTTCTTCTTCTTCTTCTTCTTCTTCTTCTTCTTCTTCTGTCATTGTTATTATTATTATAATTATAATTATTATTATTATTATTATTGTTATTACAGAACTACTACTGACATTTAGAAGTCGTTGCTTTAGTGTAACACTGTGAAAAAATGCTGTCTTTCATACCTTTGCATTTTAGGTCACCAGAGCCGAAGGCTCCGGGGGTGCATATAGTATACGCAGAGGTCCGTTGTCCGTCATCGTCGTTATCGTCGTCTGCGTCGTCAACATTTTCAAACAACACCCCCTTTGAAACTACTTCGCCAGTTTAAACCAAATTACATGTGGAGCCTCTATGGGAAGGGGAGACGAAAGTTTGTTCATGAGGACGAATATGGCCGTCATGTTCAGATATGGTAAAAACCTTTAAAAATCTTCTTCTCAGGAACCGAATGGGCGATGAACTTGAAACTTGGGATGCTGCATCGGACACTCGGGCCCCACCAAGTTTGTTCAAATGATGACATTTGGTTGACCTTGACCTGTTTTGCATCAAGGTCAAATTTGGTCACTTAGACATTTGTATGGAAAGAAGGCAAAACAGTAGATTTTTGATTGCATGGTAGCTTGTGGCATTAGTAATGATATTTGCAATCAGCTGAATCCAAGTTAATCACTTCCAAAGGTCAAGGTGATTTACTGACCTTTGTCCTGGATGGCTCAGATTAAGTATTTTTATCTTCTTCACTTAAACTGGTGGGTTGATTGAAACCAAATTACATGTGCAGCGGCTATGGGAAGGGGGGAACGAAAATTTGTTCGTAAGGAATGGGTCACATGAACAATATGGCCGCCATACCCATATATGATAAACAACCTTTAAAAATCTTCTTCTCGGGAACCGAACGGTCGATGACCTTGAAACTTGGTATGCAGCATCGGGGACTCGGGCCCTACCGAAATTGTTCAAATGATGACCTTTGGTTTACCTTGACCTGTTTTACGTCAAGGTCAATTTTGATCACTTAGACATTTGTATGGAAAAAAGCAAAAAACAGTGGATTTTTTCATTGCATGGTAGTTTTTGGTATCAGAAATGACATTTGCAATCAGCTGAATCCAAGTTTATCAATCGCAAGGTCATTTACTGACCTTTGTCTTGGATGACTCAGATTAAGTATTGTATCTTCTTCTTCACTTAAACTGCTGAGTTGATTGAAACCAAATTACATGTGGAGCGTCTATGGGAAGGGTGAAATGAAAATTTGTTAGTAAGGACTGGGTCACAGGTACAATATGGCCGCCATGCCCATATATGGTAAAAACCTTTGAAATATCTTCTTCTCAGGAACCGAACGGTCGATGACCTTGAAACTTGGTATGCAGCATCGGGGACTCGGACTCTACTAATTTTGTTCAAATGATTACCTTTGGTTGACCTTGACTTGTTTTACGGCAAGGTCAAATTTGGTCACTTAGACAATTGTATGGAAAAAAGGTCAAATAGTGGATTTTTTTATTGCATGGTACCCTAGCTTGTGTCATCAGAAATGAAATCAGCTGAATCCCAGATTATTAATTCCAAATGTCAAGATCGTTTACTGACCTTTGTCCTGGATGGCTCAGATTATGTTTTTTTTTTTTTTTTTTTTTATCTTCTTCTTCACTTAAACTGCTGTGTTGATTGAAACCAAATTACATGTAGAGCGTCTATTGAAAGGGGGCAGCTCAGAATTTGTTGGTAAGGACTGGGGGACATGACCAATATGGCCGCCATGCCCATATATGATAAAAACCTTTAAAATTCTTCTTCTCAGGAACCGAACGGTCGATGAACTTGAAACGTGTTGTGCAGTATCGGACACTCCGATCCTACCAATTTTATTCAAATGATGACCTTTGGTTAACCTTTACCTTTTTTACAGCAAGGTCTAATTTGGTCACTTAGGCATTTGTATGGGTTAAAGCAAAACAGTGGATTTTTTCATTGCATGGTAGCTTTTGGCATCAGAAATGATATTTGCAATCAGCTGAATCCAAGTTTATCAATCTCAAAGGGCAAGGTCATTTACTGATCCTTGTCCTAGATGGCTCAGATTAAGTATTGTTTATCTTCTTCTTTGCTTAAACTGCTGAGTTGATTGAAACCAAATTACATGTGGAGCATCTATTGTAAGGAGGAGCTCAAAATATGTTCGTAAGAACTTGGTCACATGACCAATATGGCCGCCATGCCCATATATGGTATAAACCTTTGAAATTCTTCTTCTCAGGAACCGAACGGTCGATGACCTTGAAACTTGGTGTGCAGCATCGGGGACTCAGACCCTACCAATTTTGTTCAAACGTTTACCTTTGGTTGACCTTGACCTTTTTTACTGCATGGTCTAATTTGGCCACTTAAGCATTTGTATGGAAAAAGCAAAACAGTAGGTTTTTTGATTACATGGTAGCTTGTGGCATTAGAAATGATATTTGCAATCAGCTGAATCCAAGTTTATCAAGCTCAAAGGACAAGGTCGTTTACTGACCTTTGTCTTAGATGGCTCAGATTAAGTATTTTTATCTTCTTCACTTAAAATGTTGGGTTGATTGAAACCAAATTACATGTGGAGCATCTATGGGAAGGGGGAAACGAAAATTTGTTCGTAAGGACTGGGTCACCTGACCAATATGGCTGCCATGTCAACATAAGATAAAAACCTTTAAAATCTACTTCTCAGGAACCGTCCATGCTAATAAACCCTATTGGTTTCATTGGGCGACAGGGCTTGAGATGTCATTTCATCTCAATGTCGGGTAAAAGTCCCACACAATTGGAAGCAACGTCTCCAAAATGACCTTTACAGTGTTGACGGGGACGTAAAACCTCAAATCAAACAAACAAACAATCAGGAACCGAATATCAGATGACCGTGAAATTTGGCATGCAGCATCGGAGACTCAAACGCTACCAAGTTTGTTCAAATGAGTAGCTTTGGTTGACCTTGACCTTTTTACGTCAATGTCAAATTTGGTCACTTAGGCATTTGTATGGACAGAAAAGGCAAAACAGATGATATGTCTGATTGCCTGGTAGCCATAGGCATTAGAAATGATATTTGCACTCAGCTGAGTGGAAGTGTAACAATTCCAAAGGTCAAGGTCATTTACCGACAATTACCCTGGATGCCTCAGATTCAGTTTGTTTTTATCTTCTTCTCCACCTTAACTGGTGGGTTGATTGAAACCAAATAACATGTGGAGCCTCTATGGGTAGGGGGAATGAAATTTGTTCGTAAGGACTGGGCCACATGACCAATATGGCCGCCATTGAATTTGAGTTTGGCCACTTAGACATTTGCATGAAAACTGGCCAGACAGAGAATTTTACTGATTGCATGGTAGCCTGTCGCATTAAAATATTAATTGCAATCAACTGAATGGAAGTTAATCGATTCCAAAGGTCAAGGTCATTACTTTCCATTGTCTTGGATGGCTCAGATTCAGTATTTTTATCTTCTTCGCCACTAAAACTGACAGTCGAGCCCCCCCCCCCCCCACACACACACACACACACCCACCCCCGTACTCTTAGTACTTGCACATAATATAGATCGTGGGTTCTCGGTACAGGCCTACCACTGAGGCGTTTCTTTTTTATCATACCACTTTATTTGTTTTGAATTGAGGCTTTACGTCCCCGTCAACAATACATGTATTTAGGTCATTTCAGAGATGTTGCTTCCAGTTTTGTAAGACTTTTACCCGACATTGAGATGAAACGTCGAGTAAAAGTCTTACAATACTGGAAGAAACGTCTCCAAAATGACCTAGTACTCGTAGTAAATACCACTTTAACCCTTATCTTGCTGTTCACGACAACCCCTATCTTTGAAAACAGTGTAGCCTCCAGATCAGATGGCTTCTGAAGAAGCCATCTGATCAGGATCTACACTGTTTGACATTCAGTTTATGAATTTGTAGGAATAAATTACATCAAGTAATCTGATTGGTTCAAGTCAGAGATGAGTGTGGCTACAAAGAATATTCAGCAAGAGAAGGGTTAAATATCCCTTCCCATCAGAACAGTTATCAACAACTTTCGGCCCCCGCCGATCGGGACTTGAAGAAAGTGATGGGCTGCATGGTGCTTCCACGCAGAGCTGAAACCGACCGCAATAAAGTACATGTACTGGTAAACCGCCTAGAGGTTTAAGCCTGCCCAGGCAAAGCGGTACGAGTCGGACCTTCCATGCATATAAACCCTTTTGATTTCATTGGGTGGCAGGGCTTGAGATGTCATTCGTCTCAATGTCGGGTAAAAAGGTCCCACACAGTTGGAAGCAAAGTCTACAGCGTTGACGGGAACGTTAAACCTCAAAACAATCAATCAACCAATCAATCAATCAATCAAGCAATCAATCAAACAATCAATCAATCAATCAATCAATCAATCAATCAATCAATGAAGGTTTAGTGGTGTCTAATCTGAACCTCCATCATTTTTACGGACACTGGACAATTATTCATCAAAGTCAAAGCACCATATTCGTAGTAGAGGTTAAGAAGAACAGAATATTTTTTTCTTTATTGTTAATAAATAAACAAAAGAAATATGTATAACTCAGGCAATGCAATGCAGATATGTTTTTATCATCAATAGTTTTATGTAACGTATAAACAATGACACGTGAAAATTATCGTTTATATTGCCATTTCATAAACAAATGTAAATGCCAAATTGTATACTTATTTACGAATTGAAACTTGTGCCGCGTTGGCAGAAATTATGTTTATAACATTCGCGACAGCGATGGCACAGATTAGCATGCGGATATAAAGTCCCACAAAATTGGAAGCAACGTCGTTGATGGGGACGTTGAACCTCAAATCAAACAAAAACCAATCATCTATATTATCACTGATACAAGGGCTCCAAAGGCAGGTTTTCTCCTGACGCGTCGACTAAATGACACACGGGAAAATTGTCCTATAGCATCTGCCTGATTCATAGTCTCCAAATCCGCATGCGCAACCAGTTAATCAACCAGTAGACAAAGACGGATGACTGTTTGCACAAATCATCCTCAAGGTCTTGCCTTCCTGCAGGCGATCAGCAAAGGCTCTGGCGAGACTGCGCGTACGCGCAGGCTCGCAAGAGCCTTCGCTGCTCGCCTGTGCGATAAGTATGTTCTTCCAAAGCGCTGACTCAAATATTGTTTGTAAGTTTACAGGACACTGCTGTAACTCTGTTCTCTTTTGGCTCAGTTGTGCGATTGAGCAAAAAAGACCACGATCGATTCATTCTTTAATGAGAAACTTCCTGTAAATCATAACAAACGGTGTTGGTGTAATTATGAAATTAATAACTAGTGCTCCATGGAACCGAGATAAGAGTAAACGAGTGAATTTTCCTGACAGCTTCAAACACCGGAACCGCGGCGATAAGCATGAAAAATGATTTATAATCTCTGAAAGTCATTGTATCGTAGCAGTTGGACAAGAATTCATCATGTTTATTGTAAGAATGGTTTGAAAAATAATCGAATTGAAGGAAATATTACAGACTTTTTTGAAAAAGTTAATTATTGTAAGTCAATTGTAAGTCAATTGGTTTGTTTGTCTGTGTTGTGGTTTTTCGTCCCCTTCAACACTATTTAGGTCATTTTGGAGAAAGTGAGGCTAATTTAAAAACGTTGGTTGGTTGGTTGATTTGAGGTTTAACGTCCCCGTCAACAATGTAAAGGTCATTTTGGAGACGTTGCTTCCAATTTTGTAGGACTTTTACCCGACACTGAGATGAAATGACATCTCAAGCCCTGTCGCCCAATGAAACCAATAGGGTTTATTAGTATGGACGGTCCGCCTCGCACCGCGGTTCCTGGACAGGCTGAGATCCTCTAAGCGGTTTACCAGTACTAGTGTGTGGGCTGGATTAAGCTCTGCTTGGAAGCATCATGCAGCTCATATATTTCTTCTAGCCCCTATGAGCGGGGGGCCGACATTTTGGAGAAAGTGAGACTAATTTAAAAACGTATAAGTATGTATTATTTGTGGGTAGAAATCAAAGCACGGACATACTGGTGGGTCAGTTATCTCTGAGTGTAGGTTGGAAAAAAATGTCCTGAACCGGGACTTACACTGTTTCGTTCAACCCTTAAATTCCCGTACTGTAAGCAAACAGTCTAGACCCTGATCAGACGCCGCGTTCTGCGGCGTCTGATCAGGGTCTACACTGTTTGTCAGTGTCCAAGTACATGAGCCCCGTTCAGATTTTTTTTTTAACACAGCCAGTGTTCTGATGTCACAGGGAGAATACTAGCGCTGCTATAAATAACGGGTACCTGGATTCTGTTATTGCCCCCGCCCATAGGGGCTTGAAGAAATATATGGGCTGCATGATGCTTCCACGCAGAGCTGAATCCGGCCCGCACACTAGTACTGGTAAACCGCTTAGAGGATCTAAGCCTGTCCAGGAACCGCGGTGCGAGGCGGACCGTCTATGCTAATAACCCTATTGGTTTCATTAGGCGACAGGGCTTGAGATGTCATTTCATGTTAAGGTCGGGTAAAAGTCCCACAAAATTGGAAGCAACGTCTCCAAAATGACCTTTACAGTGTTGACGGGGACGTTAAACCTCAAATCAACCAACCAACCAACATGGTCAGCTATTGTCATGTGAGCAGCTTCTTGGCTTAGTAACTTTGGTACGATTGACCCAAAGATGGTATCAAAACTATGGAAGCCGATGGGGGATATTTTGACTTGTGACATTTTGCATTGCGACTTCTGACAAAACCTGAAGCAATGGTGGATGACGGATAATGACGGCGATGAGTCCGATGAGGTAAGCGATTTTTTTTCTTACATGCTTTTCAATGAATGGTAGAGATTTATCAGTGAAATATAAATCGATATTTTCACTGTTTCAAACAGTGAAAATACGATTTTTTATTTTTCACTGTTTGGGACTCCTTTTTTCTTCAAATCTAACTCTAATTTCAATTTTATCTTTGTCAGATAACTGAACAATACTGAAATGTGTTCTAATTGACGCATAGCCCGTTCATGTGTGACGGGGACGTTACTGACGTCATTTATGACGCTGACGTCATGTCTTTTGTCGCGCGACGTTAGACTTGCCAGCAACTTCTTTGGAAAACTACTCTCTCAATTATTTCATAAATCATTCATAATAATACCATCCCAGGCCATTTCTTAGGTGCAAACTTTCAGTTTACACCCAATAGTATACCCACTAAACACGATGGACACCACTAAATTGACGCGAAACGAACAGGAACAAAGATAATTTTCTCCGAATGTGAGCGCCACCATTAAAGACGCTAAATATTGCCTTTTGAAGCATGTAAGAAGCATGTACGCCACTCGTGAAAATAACAGTTTTGGTGTTCATTCGATGAAATAAAATTCGATCTTACACTGAAAAAATCAAATATCCTCTATTTATTATATTGTTTATTATATTTATTTATTGAATGTATTTCATTGTTTGAAAAATGCCATTGAGAAGGCCCTTTTTATGATATTAACTCTGCTTTTGTGAGTTTTTATGACATGACTTGTTGCGACTTATGACTTTTGACTTGTGACTCATGACTGGCGATATCTGACTTATCACTAACGACTTATGGCTTTTTGGTGCAAACCTGAAGCAATGACGGATGGCGGACAACGGCAGCGACGATTCCGGTGATGTAAGAAATTTTGCTCCTTCTATTTATTGTTTAAAAATTCCATTAAGAAGATCTTGATTAATGTACTATGTGAATTTTTTTATACTTTAATCACATTTTGACTTACGACTCATGATTTTCGCCTTGTGATTTTCGACTTATGACTTTTGAATTTCGCGACTTGTGCCTTTCGACTTATGACTTGCAACTTATGACTTTCGAGGTGTCACATGCAGTTATCAGGAGACTATTGCATATCCAAAAATGCAGTTATAGAATATCAAGATAATTATGGATAGCAATAATTTATTTAGGGATATCAATAATTTAATTATTTGATATCCCTAATCTTGTTATTTCACAATTGCATTTTTGGATATGCGATAGTCTCATGATAATTGTCATAACTCAAAAGTCATAAGTCGAAAGTAACAAGTCGAAAGTCAAAAGTCAAAATGTGATCAAAGTATAAAATTCCAAAAAAAAAAAACTGTGATAATAATACATAAAACAAGATCTTCTTAATGGCATTTTTCAAAAAAATATATAGAAGGAGCAAAATTGCTTACATCACCGGAATCGTCGCTGCCGTTGTCCGCCATCCGCCATTGCTTCAGGTTTGCACCAAAAAGCCATAAGTCAGAAGTCGCAAGTCATAAGTCACAAGTAAAAAGTCATAGGTTGCAAGTCAGAAGTAATAAAAATTCACAAAAGTAGAGTCAATAGCATAAAACAGGGTCTTCTTAATGGCATTTTCACACAATATAACAAATGAATATAATAAACAATATAATACAAAATCGCTTACTTCACCGGAATCGTGGCCGTCGTTGTCCGACATCGGCCATTGCTTCAGGTGTGTCAAAAGTCACAAGTCAAAAGTCGCAAGTCATAAGTCACAAGTCCAAAGGTCGTAAGTCAAAATGTCCCCATCAGCTTCCATACAAAACGAAGAAGAAGCATATTTTAGGGGAACGGATTCATTGTTATAGGGGAGACAGTTTTGGGACTTCCTGTTCGTTTTCCTTCAAGCTTGGTCCATCTGAAAAATGAGTGTACTCTTAAAAAGGAAAATGTCGCTCTTCATGAGCAATTTCTATCCTAAGAGGAATGGGAACACCTGGCAGATTTTCCGCCATTGTTCAATGGGAGACAACTTTCGGAACTTCGAGTTCGCTTTTCTATAAGCTCTGTCCCACTGAAAATTGGGTCTACCCTTAAAGAAAAGAATTTGCTCCCCAGGAGCAAATTCTTTCCTTTAAGAGTTGACCCTTAATGACATGGGAGACAAACATACTTTTGGAGGAGTTGTCTCCCGTGAAGGTGATCCCATTCCCCTTAATAGTAGTTCACAAAGGACAGGGATGTGAAATATTTTTGAAAGAGTTACCTTCTCTGTATCCATCACCCTTGAAGAGGGGTTTAAAAACTAAAAAAAGCGGGTGCAACTTACGAAATTCAGACCACCTTTGGGACTATTCAAAAGCGGCCTTTAAGACCACTATTGGCACTGTTCAAAAGTGGTCTTTTAGACCAATTTTGAACAGTCCCAATGGTGGTCTTTTACTAGAGGACACCGGGTATAGAAAATAAGACGAATTAAAGAATAACTCAACCCTTTTAAATACGATTTTAAAAAGAAGAATTGGTCTTAAGTTTAATTAGTCTGACCGGCCTCGGTAGCTCAGTCGGGCGCTGGTTCGATACCTGCCGGGGTCGGCAACATTCTTTCGTGGAGATTGATCATGAAATCGTTTCTACAGTCATTATCTCCCTTCCGCTGATTCAAGAAGGGCAGTTGTCAGTTTCTGGCGAAAGAATGTGCACTGTACTGGTTAACAGCTTACGTATAAGCTTGCCGAGGAAAAATGTGGACAGGTAAACTGACCGGCTCAAAAATGACCCAAATAGTGTTGACTGGACCATTAAACTCAAATACAAACAAACAAACAAGTTTATCTGCGGAATAACACTGTAAAACTGGACGCAAAATTTTCAAAATTATATATTTATATTTCCAGGAAAATTTATTTGCAAGTTGAGACAGCTACAATAGTGTGCACTAAAAACGGCGTCAACAGTAGCAGTAATTCGCACACACAGAAAAAAAAAAGAAATAAAGAGATTTTTGAAAGTGTGAACTGGAATATCAAACAAAAGCTTAGAGAGGGTAGATTAAAAAGAATTAAACTAGCGGTGTGGTGCTCACTTTAGAAGCACGATGTCGTTGCTGTATGACAAGGTGGTGCATATTGTGAGTAAGCCACCGGTGGAGAGAACAGAAAGCGAGGTGGAAAAGATTCTACCCTGGTTCCGGAAACGATCGGAGCTCTTCAAATCTCAGAAAACAGGTAAACTAATAGGAAACCAACCTATGTATACATATCGTGTATGTATGGTGATGAAAATTCGTGAGAGTTTTTCTTAAGTCCAAAACGTTATTCCTGCGTGCTCGTGATTTTCACGAGCCATAAATACGAAAAGATATGGTTTCCAGTCATTTCGTACCCAAGTCATTTCGTACCCTAGTAATTTCGTACCATATTGGTCATTTCGTACCTTTTGTGGGGTGGGGGTGTCATTTCATATACAGGTCATTTTGGAACTTTTTTGGTCATTTCGACGAATTAACCAAAGTGGTCACGAAATTTCATTTTTGTACTTTTTGGTTCTTTTTGTAACATTTTGGTCATTTCGTATCATGGTTCTTGTGGCCATTTCGTATCATGGTTCTTGTGGTCATTTCGTATCATGGTTCTTGTGTTACTGTAGTCAGACGGACGATTAGGCAGTCGGATGGATGAATGGATGTTTGGTTTCACTTATGGGCGGTCACTTCAAAGCCCGAAAGTAGGGGGCTTTGAACGGAAAAATACATTGCTGAAATTGAACTAGCCCAAACCGTCATAGTGGCTAACCAATGAATTTAAACGGGCCTCCGTGGCCTAGTGGGTAAGAGCGCTGACTCTTAACCATTAGGTACCTCACAACTGTGGTTTGAGCCTCGTTCGGGTCACATGTGAGACACCACGTTCTGCAGCGGAAGGTCAGTTGGTTTTTCTCCGGATAATGCGGTTTTCTCCCACCTGATTAACGATCGGCTCGATTTAGTGAAAACAAATCTTGAAAAGGGCCGTAAAAACTATGCATTTGCATCAGAAAAACCTACGCTGTCCTGGCAAACTGCATCCCCTTACCACGTGGAGGATGGTTCTGAGATTGAATATGCTAAACTTATCTTTTTTTTAGTTGTTTCATATGGAACAGAGAGGCTGTCTGGTAATGAAAATAAATATGGACCTTTTTAATCAATTCAGTACCAGAAACCCCTAAATGGATACCCTGGCAAACAGTTCAGGTCCAGAACAGACGCCGCAGGATGCGGCGTCTGATCAGGGCCACCACTGTTTGCTAAAAGTTCAGTCATTGTCCAAATAAATTTTGATGAAAACACAACCTGTCACCCCTAAAATTTGGAATGGACTCCTGCTATATATAAGGAGGAAGATTCCACGTGGTACTTAAAGGGTTAAAGAACATATAACTGACAACAGCCGGTGGGTCATTGTCCGATCCTTCTAGCAACCGTCAATCTCAAGCTGTCTCTCAAGAAATGGGGCATTAGAAAAAGGACAGATTGGATAGAGTAGAAGAAAAATTAAAAACAAGAAAAAACACCCTGCACCTGCTGCAAGACAACGGGGCCTTGCCCTATACTGAGGCAAACGCAATACAACGTTCCGGCGCCAAAAGTTGCACAGCTCCATCACACTGACCCAACCGCCAAATGTTAAACCTAAAATACAGTAAAATTCCTTAATTAAGACCACCTTTGGGGCTGTTCAAATGTGGTCTTGAAGAACAGTCCCAGAGGTGGTCTCCGACCAGATGACACTTTATGCAGAAAACACAAATAAAGAATATCTACAACCTATACTAAATAAGCTTTTACAGCAGAATTAGTCTTAATTTTAGGTGGTCTTAACAGCGGAATTTTACTGTAACTCATTTCCACGAAATGCAGACATATGCGTTTGATAACAAAATAAAATGGGTTTCTGTGATGTGTTTATTTGACTCTAGGTACGAAATACCCAAACATTGGGTACGAAATGGTCGAAAACGTTTTGTAGAAAAAAAATACAAGTTGTTACCAAATGACCAAACCGGGTACGAAGTGACTAAAAGTGGGTACGAAACGACCCAACTGAAAATAAAAGTTTGTAAGAAATGTCCAAACTGGTACGAAATGACTCGGATACGAAATGAAATCGGTATGAAATGATGGTAATATGGAAATATGTACATGAAAAGTCCCCCCCCCCCCACTCCCCCCCCCCCCAGTCCCCCCCCCCCCCCCCACAACCCCCGTTATAAAGAATTCCAGTGAGGATAATAGATACACTATCAGAGAAAGGGACGCAACTTCTCAGACCATCACGAAAACACGCCTATATAATTTTTTGAACCCCATCCCACCACGCCTTAAAATTTTGACCCCCTCCCCCCACCCCCCCCCCCCCCCCACACACACACGCCTTAAACTCCTCTTTTAAATAGTAAAAACTGGGTTTACAGGGGTATACACATTTTTTCCTTTTTTAGCTCAAAACATAGATTAGGGGTACTCGTCAGAACCGAGTCGCCGAGAAATATATATAATATCAGATTTTTAATTTCTCTTCTTTTTTTTCTCCTATTACTGCTACTCGCTCACATCTGAGCATTACGAGCAGGATTTCCTGGGTGGTAACCAGTACTTTCTGTTTTCTTTTTGTTTTTTGTTTTTTTTTAAGCAATGTGGATGAAGTGCCTTGCTCAAGGGCACAACACTTTGGTCAGCGTGAGGCTCGAACCCGCAACCTCTTGATCACTAATCCGATGCGCTACCACTGCACCAAAGCGCTCCACGATCAGTTTTTGATGGTAAAGTTTTCAATATATTTGAATAGGCGTGTTTTTGTAATGTCTTATGAGCAAGAGGCCGTGGCGTCGAACCTCCGGCAACATTCTTTCGTGGAAATTGATCATGAAATATTTTCTTTGAACATTCTCTCCCAAAAAGGGCAGTTGTCAGTATCTACCTGTATTGGTTTACCGCTTCGCAAATACCCGACGGCCGTGCGGTGTGCACGTCGTCCGTCCCACATTTCAATTAGGCATATTAATTGCAGTCTGATGCTGTCCTTTCTCTTTCGCATTTCTTGTTTTCGCCATTATTCAATAAACTACCTTATTTCTTCAATAAACAGATGTTTGGCGCGATATTTTACGGCTGACAATATTGACATACAGTTTAAACACGCTTGACAGAATAAGCCTTAAAGAAATTCATTTTTCCTGTTTTCAGTCTTTGGATCCGTTCTCTGTTCTCTATGACGTCAGTGACATTTTGGATGCATGTTATACTTTTTGGGTCGATTCTTTTAGGTTTGGGTCGATTCTTTGTCAATTAATCCAATGTTATATGTACAAAACCCCATATGCGTCTGGTGTTTTCTAGACTTCTACTGGGCAATTAATTTAAACTACAAATTAGGTAAAAGGATTTGTGTGTTGTATAACCGTTGACTAATTACGAAATTCACGTTATTCGAATATATTGGTAAATTTGTACCACTAAAAATGAAAGTTTTCACATAAAAATCATGGTTATTTTCGTATTTCTACTCAAAACATAGATTGTGCGTACTCGATAGAACCACATGACGAGGTGGTTCTAATGAGTACCCGCAGTCTATATTATATCAGAAATAAGATAAATAATGTATACCCCTGTAAACCCCACTTTTACTATATCAATGTGTTTTTATATATAAAAGTGGGATTAAGTGGGGCGAAAGGGGATTAAAATTATATAGGAATGTTTGAATCACGAAAACATGCCTATATAATTCTGACCCCCTTGAACCCCACTTTTATATTGTAAAACTGGGGTTTACAGGGGTAAACCTTATTTTTCTAATTTCTGCTCTAATATATAGATTGTGGGTATTCGTTAGAACCGCCTCGTTGAGGCGGTTCTAACGAGTACCCACAATCTATATTTTGAGCAGAAATAAGAAAAATATCATACTTTTTCATGTTAAAATTTTCGCTTTTTCGGCGATAACATTTACAGTATATTTGTATAGACGTGTTTCCGTAATGTGTTTCAACGGATGTGACCAATAGATTCTTTTACTCATACGTTTTGGAGAGGTCCAGCTAAAACTTAGAGGGTGTCCGGCTTATTTTATTTCTCATGAGTCTTACATCGATTTACTTAATACAGTTAAGAAAACAGCGAAGACCCAGATCGAACGCCGCGTTCTGCGGGTTCAGTTCGACCTGTTACTAGCCTCTTGATAAAAACAATAACTTTCAAGCCGATTTCTTTGGTATTAATTTTTCTTCAATCTGTACTTTAACACCAATAAAATATATTTCTTATTTTATAGTTCTCAGTCACCTCAGAACATAGAAAACAAGAAATTCACTGTTCATCGTCCCATTGATCAATGTTGATTATATCCGTAGTTTTTCAATTAAATTCTCAGTTCGGACCCGTAGCTGATAAATTGAACGAAAACGATATAATATGCCTATCATGATTAATTAGATTAACTATTGATTATAGGTCATATTCTGGTTATATCTGACGTTATAGATGCGTTACAAACCTTCCAAGTTATTAATCTAATTCATCAAAAAACTCCGTTTAAAGCCTTTGAGCCAACTCTCGAAAAAAGGTTATCAGAATTTTTTTCCGATTTTTGTCTTTCAAATGCGTGTACGCTGTCAAATAATTCAGCTAGACGCATGCCTTTTTCATGGAGCCATTGCCAAGTCTCGTTTACACGTGGCTTTGGCGAGACTGCGCATAGCGGGACTGCGCAGCCTCGCCAGAGCCTATGTTGATCGTCTTTGCCCGCAAGCGGACTCATTTATACAAGTTCAATTTGTAAAACTTAAGTACACAACTGCACTGAAAGCGCATCGCAGCTACGAGGAAAACAGCGGGAATTCGTGCATTCGAGTACACAAGTTGACAATTATTGAGTTTCGAGTACTTTAGGCCTAAAAAATAGTTGTGTTTCCACTAACCCGACCGAGCCGGCCTCGGTAGCTCAGTCGGATGCGCGTCTGACTGGTAATCAGGAGGACGCGGGTTCGATACCTGCCAGGGTCGGCAACATTCATCATGAAATCTTTTCTGCGGTCAATATCTCTCTTCCGCTGATCATCGGGCCAAGTAGGGCAGTTGTCAGTTTCTGGCGAAAGAATGTGCACTGTACTGGTTATGCACTTACGTGTAAGCTTGCCCAGGAAAAGCGTGGCTAGATAAACTGGCCGGCTCAAAAATGATCAAAGTCGTGTTCTTGCATAAATACCTATGCGCATGGCTGTTTGAAGCCATTGTCAAATGGACCGAAAGCCGTGCTCAAACAGCAAAACCCATGTTCAAATCCTGAAATTCGCGTGCTGTTTGAACATAGATTTTGAGCTTTTGATATTACAAGGCAGACCTTGCTTTGTTTACGTTACGTTGAGCGACGTAACGTTATCGCCCTGAACGTAGCGTTTTAGAGTTCTATAATGACGTCACTGCATGACAACGCCAATGTAAACAACATTCTTGCATAAATTTCTATGCGCATGGCTGTCTGAAGCCATTGTTAAATGGACCGAAAGCCGTGCTCAAACAGTAAAAACCATGTTCAAATCATGAAATTCGCGTGCCATTTGAACATGGATTTTGAGCTTTCGATATCACAAGACGGGCCTTGCTTTGTTTACGTTACGTTGAGCGACGTAACGTTATCGCCCTGAACGTGGCTTTTTAGGATTCTATGATGACGTCAAAGGGATACTGCATGACAACGTCATTGTAAACAACATTCTGAACTGGCCGCCATTTTGGTTTGCCTGTCGCATTTGAAGAGTTAATATGGAATTTATATGGAGCTTTTGGGCGTTTTCGTCAAAATTTGCTGTCGGATCGTAAGTTATGCAAGAACAACGATCATCCATGGTTATTTCATTGCATTAACATTTGCCGGATCCCTCGGAAGATATTTGAACATTCGGCCTAGCGGCCTCATGTTCAAACAGCTTCCTTGGGATCCGGCGAATGTTAATGCATGAAAAACCATGGTTGATCCTTATATTCTGAACTAGCCGCCATTTTGGTTTGCCTATCGCATTTGAAGAGTTTATATGGAATTTATATGGAGCTTTTGGGCGTTTTCGTCAAAATTTGCTGTCGGATCGTAAGTTATGCAAGAACAACGATCATCTATGGTTATTTCATTTCATTAACATTGCCGGATCCCTTTGACGTTAAACCTCAAATCAAACAAACAAACAATTGCCGGATCCCTCGGAAGATATTTGAACATTCGGCCTAGCGGGCTCATGTTCAAACAGCTTCCTCGGGATCCGGCAAATGTTAATGCATGAAAAACCATGGTTGATGCCTATATTGACGGGGACGTTAAAGTCAAACATAAACAACCTAACCCGACCGACTCTGAGTTTTTGTGACGACCATGCAATTTTTATGCCCATCCAGAAAAAATGTTTTTCTTACCCAACGATATTAATATTTTATACAAATTTTGCATATGCATTCTTAATGAGGTCCATATGTGCGTGACATAATTTCATATGGGCAAGGTCAAGGTCAAAGACACGGTTTCTAGTTTGTTTAGAATTTTGTTCAGATAAGGAGGACCCTCGTTATAACGACAGTAGTTGTTCCCTATTATTGTGCCGTTATAAAGAATTTGCCGTTATAAAGAATCCCAGTTAAGACTATGATAGGTAATAAAAACGCTTTTCCCCATCATTACTCCAAGAAACAATTTTTATAGATATTTGTTAGAATCGCCAAATATCTATAAAAGATTTTCTTGGAGTATTAGATTACAAGACTCTTTCATGGTTATGGACTCGATTTGTGCATTTCCAACCCGAGGGAAGCCCACGCCGCTCGGTACCGGGGCTAAGCCTTTAGCTAAGTGGTCATTGCATTGAAATTGCCGTTATAACGAGTTCTGCCGTTTTAACGAATGTCGATATAAAGAGGTTTGACTGTAATAACTCAAACACCGCATCAGGTATCCAAATAAAACTTCAAACACTTGTAAATGATGCTGTGCAGAATTGCAGTGCACAAGGGTCATAACTCTGTCTGCAATGTTAGCGGAATAACTGGACTTTGCATTTTTATCAGGAATAGGTGTATCATGACATATCATCGCGTTTACAGGTCTATATGTAATGATCACCCTCGAAAATTCCAGTTGAGTACAAACACACATGTTTGATCCCTGTTTCAGTAAAATGGGCTAAAGTGGGGGTAAAGCAGTCAGACAGTTATAATTGGTATGGTTTCTTCTTCTTCTTCTTCTTCTTCTTCTTCTTCTTCTTCTTCTTCTTCTTCTTCTTCTTCTTCTTCTTCTTTCAGTAGTAGTAGTAGTAGTAGTAGTAGTAGTAGTAGTAGTAGTAGTAGTAGTAGTATCATTGAATGCAATGAAGATTTTATAACTGAAAAAGTTTATGTACCCATTCAGGACCTCTTTTCAGGCTACTCCCAGGGACAATCAAACCACATGAACTGTCAGTGCTTTGATTTCGCCCGAAAACTCCCAGGAATAATCAAACCACATGTATTGTCAGTGCTTTGATTTTGCCCGAAAACTCCACGGGACAATCCAAGCACACGTACTGTAAGTGCTTCGGTCCCGGGGACAATCAAAGCACATGTACTGTCAGTGCTTCGGTCCCGGGGACAATCAAATCGCATGTACTGTCAGTGCTTTGATTTCGCCCGAAAACTCCCAGGGACAATCAAATAAATGTACTGTCAGTGCTTTGATTTCGCCCGAGAACTCCCAGAGACAATCAAACCACATGTGCTTTGATTTCGTCCAAAAACTCCCAGGGACAATCAAACCACATGTACTGTTAGTGCTTTGATTTCCCCCGAAAACTCCCAGGGACAATCAAACCACTTGTACTGTCAGTGCTTTGATTTCACCCGAAAACTTCCAGGGACAATCAAACCACGTGTACTGTCAGTGCTTTGATTTCACCCGAAAACTCCCAGGGACAATCAAACCACGTGTACTGTCAGTGTTTTGATTTCACCCGAAAACTCCCAGGGACAATCAAACCACATGTACTGTCAAAGCTTTTATTTCGCCCTAAAACTCCCAGGGACAATCAAACCACATGTACTGTCAAAGCTTTTATTTCGCCCTAAAACTCCCAGGGACAATCAAACCACATGTACTGTCAAAGCTTTTATTTCGCCCTAAAACTCCCAGGGACAATCAAACCACATGTACTGTCAAAGCTTTGATTTCGCCCTAAAACTCCCAGGGACAATCAAACCATATGCACTATCAGTGCTTTGATTTCGCCCGAAAACTCCCAGGGACAGTCAAACCACATGTACTGTCAAAGCTTTTATTTCGCCCTAGAACTCCCAGGGACAATCAAACCATATGCACTGTCAGTGCTTTGATTTCACCCGAAAACGTCCAGGGACAATCAAACCACGTGTACTGTCAGTGTTTTTATTTCACCCGAAAACTCCCAGGGACAATCAAACCACATGTACTGTCAAAGCTTTTATTTCGCCCTAAAACTCCCAGGGACAATCAAACCATATGCACTATCAGTGCTTTGATTTCGCCCGAAAACTCCCTGGGACAGTCAAGCCACATGTACTGTCAAAGCTTTGATTTCACCCGAAAACTCCCAGGGACAATCAAACCACGTGTACTGTCTGTGCTTTGATTTCGCCCGAAAACTCCCAGGGACAATCAAACCACATGTACTGTCAAAGCTTTGATTTCGCCCTAAAACTCCCAGGGACAATCAAACCATATGCACTATCAGTGCTTTGATTTCGCTCGAAAACTCCCAGGGACAATGAAACCACGTGTACTGTCAGTGCTTTGATTTCACCCGAAAACTCCCAGGGACAATCAAACCACGTGTACTGTCTGTGCTTTGATTTCGCTCGAAAACTCCCAGGGACAATCAAACCACGTGTACTGTCAGTGCTTTGATTTCGCCCAAACACTCCCAGGGACCATCAAACCACATGTACTGTTAGTGCTTTGATTTCCCTCGAAAACTCCCAGGGACAATGAAACCACGTGTACTGTCAGTGCTTTGATTTCACCCGAAAACTCCCAGGGACAATCAAACCACGTGTACTGTCAGTGCTTTGATTTCGCCCGAAAACTCCCAGGGACAATGAAACCACGTGTACTGTTGTCAGTGCTTTGATTTCCCTCGAAAACAGTAGTTTTATTAGTTTTACAACTATGTGTAAGTTCATGTGATACTTATTTTACGGACAGCCTTGCCATGCAACTGAACGGCTGTAATCAGTTTTTGACCCATACATGGAAGTATGCAATAGATTTTATGTATGTTCTGTATTATGTCGACCATAGAACAATGACATAGAAAAGGCCATCGACTCGTTTGCCACAGAACTTTCGTAGACTTTCTAATCATATACCCTCTTTCATAACAATGTTTACTTGAAACTTTGTAAATATTTATTGCCTTGTTGACTAAACTTTATGAACATTTCGATAATAGTAATCGGTTTAGTACCATGTTTTAGATGTAATTTGAAACTTTGATGGCTAAGATTAATTGATTTATGCTACTGACGTTGGTACTAGCCTTTCAACGGCCCATTCAGCACTATTTAGATCATAACAAGCCGGTCAGCTTAACATGCATCAGGAAAACTCCTATGCAAATGCATTGTAGACTTTAACACCGAAAAAAAAAAAACACGAACATTTTAAGATGAAAAATTGTGATATTTTTCTTACTTCTGCTCAAAGGTATTCGTTAGAACCGCCTCGCTGGTTTTTCTTATTTCTGCTCAAAATATATGTTGTGGGTACTCGTTTGAACCGCCTCGCTGAGGCGGTTCTAACGAGTACCCACAATCTATAGTTTAGAGCAGAAATACGAAAATTAAGGTTAGTCCCCGTAAACTCTGATTTTACTAAATAAAAGTGGGGTTCAAGGGGGTCAAAACTGTATAGTTGTGATTTCGTGGTGTGGCAAGCTTAGACATAAGCGGTTATCTTCTTGACAATAGGCTGAAAGAAAGAGAGAAAGACCGTACAAACGATTTCTTCATCAATCTCTACGAAAGAATGTTTCGACCCGGCAGGAATCTAATATAACCCGCAACCACCTGATCACCAGTCAGATGCGCATCCAAATAGGCAACCAGGGCCAGTCATTTTACATCTGACTTATGCTATTCATGTAGAGGCATGTTTTAAAAGGCATGTTTTAAAGAAAATACAAGTTTCGCATATCTAAATAAAAACGTTTCAATGGGCAAAATACTCCTTTGATAACAGCCCCACCATCCTTAGGCATAGCATGCTGACTCAGTTCTTAATTTTGAAGCAACATTGAGTGCCTTCAAGCAGATCCCTTTTCATTTCACTATAACTACAGCAATAGATAAGGTTGGTACATGATAGTTTTCCTTATTTCTTCACATAAACCTGTGTTGTTGGTAGTCATTAGAACCGCCTCGCCGATGCGGTTCTTATGAATACCCATAATATGGGCCCCGTCAAGCGATTTTGGTACTTTTCGCCTATGCGAGCAGCGAAGGTTCATGCGAGCCTGCGCATCCACGCAGTCTCGCCAGAACCTTCGCTGCTCGCTCATACAAGCAGTGAATCAAGAGGAACCTTCCGACAGAAAGCCATATCCCTGGCCCCTCTGAATGGCTGCGCATGCGCAGTTAAAGTTTGTCATGATGGAATGCTCGAAGACACAAATTTGCTTGGCGGGGCTCATATAGTTTTCATGGAGAATTGACAAAAACTATCCCTCAGCTAACACAATATACCAGCCTTATCTGTTGCTATGCTGTAACTCATACAAAGCCCAACTTCAGCGGCTTTGAATATGAAAATATGTTCAAGACATTTGAATTTTATATGCAGCCCTCTGACAGTGTATATGTGTGTGTGTGGGGTGGGGGGGTGGGGGGGGGCGAAAGTTTGTTTGAATGGTGAAGAGCACATGACCAAGATGGCCGCCATACTCAAATATGAAAAAAAAAATCTTGTTTCTGGAATCACAGGGCACATTGCCTTAAAACTTGGCATACAGCATCGGGTGACCTGAGTACTTGACATATTTTACGGCAAGTCAAATGTGGTTCTTTGGCTTTTCAATGGGGAAAGTGTAGAATAATGTATTTTCAACAAAAATACTATTGTGGTCTATTATTGAGAGTAGGTACAAAATGAATGTCTATGGATGCAAACGGTCAAGGTCAAGGTTATGCAAAGACCTGGGTCCAAGTTTCATTTGGATTTTAGGCCCATCAACATTTCAAAAGACCTTTTTTCTTAAACAGCTTGGCTAATTTCAGCTTAGTGAGAAAATATCAATATTTCACTTCGGTGATGTCAAATATCTCCTAGCAGTTGGGGAATGAAGTCTTAATTATATGGTCCAGGTCACATGACCAAGATAGCCGCCTTTCCCAAATATGGTGAAACATGTAAAAGACTTTCTTATCGAAACTTTTTTATGTAGCAATGTAGCATTAGGTGGCTGAGAAACTTCCAGATTTGTTGAAATAATGACACTAGTTTACCATGACTAATTTACAGCAACGTCATATTTGGTCCTAAAGACTCTTGTATAGAAAAATGGTAAAACCATCACGCAAACATGCCTATAAAATTTTGACACCCTTGAATATGTTCTGTAAAAGGATTATCCTTTGGAAGCAAGGAATACATCACCGAAGTGAAAAAATATGGAGTGTACATGTTTTCTGGGCCAGACTAGCTAGTTTCGGCCAATTAGGCCTCATCAGTGACCCTCAGATATTTTCACAATTCCACAATGGAATCAATGATCCCAAAGGACAAGAAAATACAATCTACACTATGATATAGTTAAACTGAGGTTTACAGTGTAAACCTTATTTTTTATTTCTGCTCTAAAATATTGATTGCGGGTACTCGTTAGAACCGCCTCGATGATGCGGTTCTCACGAGTACCCAGCACAATCTATGTTTTGAGCAGCAATAAGAAACATACCGCAATTTTTTTCATTTTATTTTTTTTTCGTCGGTAAAATCTACACTGTATTTGTATAGGCGGGCATTTTTCGAAAACTACATTTTGACGGACGACGGAAGTCTACTATCCAATAAGCTGTCAAAACTGCATGTAGATTTAACAGATGC
This sequence comes from Lucinisca nassula, assembly GCA_963580285.1. Lineage (NCBI taxonomy): Eukaryota > Metazoa > Mollusca > Bivalvia > Lucinida > Lucinidae > Lucinisca > Lucinisca nassula. The sequence continues at coordinate 43,756,559 of OY757021.1, read as the reverse complement.
GGAGCTCATTTAATTTTTCAGTTGGAAATGTATGGGGTGCCGTTTTACTATTTCATCCACATTTATAGATATCCATATTTCGATTTATGGGTATCCATAATTGAATTTTGGATGTCCATAAATAAGTCGAATTGAATGTGTATCCATAATTCGAATTATAAATATCCATAAATCGAATTATAGATATCCATAATTCGATTTTATAGATATCATTAATTCAGATCGTTTATGGATATCCATAATTTGAATTATGGCTATCACTAATTCCAATTATGGATATCAATAAATCAAAATATGGATATCAATTATTCCGCTGATTTATGGATATCCATAATTCGTCTTGGTAAATAAATACAATAAATACTGATGATGACTGAAACATAAGGCTTTTGCGGTGAATTATGGATATCCATAATTCAAAATATGGGTATTCATAATTCAGCCCGATTTATGGATATCCATTATTCGATTTATGGATATCCATTATTCAGATCGATTTATGGATTCCATTTGGAATTATGGATATCCATAATTCAAATTAATTATGGATATCCATAACTCAAATTATGGATATTCATAATTCAAATTATGGATATTCATAATTCAAATTATGGATATCCAGAATTCGAATTTTGGATATCCATAAATATGGAATAAATAGTAAAAAGGCGCCCCATAGAAGTGAGGGCATTTGTACATACTACCTTTGTCAACTGTTGGATTTACCGGTTTTTGAAAATATTTAATGTGCTTATAGGTTTTATATCAATAGACTGTATGTAAAGCATGGTCTTTCATATTTTGATCACTTTATAATTTAGTCCAGGCACGTCCTGGGAATTCCTCTAACCTTTTATCTCTAAAACCCGTTTTCCTTTTCCTTCGATGTTTAACGTCTCCGTTAACACTATGAAAGCTCATTTTAGAGACGTTGCTCCCAACTTTGTGCGACTTTTACCCGACTTTGAGATGAAATGACATCTCAATCCCTGCCGCCCAATGAAATCAATAGTGTTGAAATGCATGACTCGCATCACTTTGACTGGGCAGGCATAGGCCTAATAATCGGTATACCAATACTCGTGTGTGGCTGGTTTCCGCTCTGCATCATGTAGCCCTATCTATTCCTCCAACCCCCGAAGGGCGGGGATCACTGTGAAACCCGTAAACCAACATATGCAGTTAGGGTCGACCAAGATGAGACGGCCTCATAATGAGCCGTCTTATCTGGTTCTACACTGTTTGCTATTATGCGATTGACTTTGACTAAACCCCGCCCCACCCCCTTTTTTCCATAATGGACGAGCCCAAAGTCAAATATGGGAGTATCTACTTCAGAAACGCTGGGTGAAAAGATTATGCCTTGTCTTTATAAATATGTATTTCAAGTCATCAACGGAAATTTTGATTTGGTGAATTGCTTCTGTTGGGGCCACATTTATCGACAGCACCTTGGGAGTCATTTTGTCTCCTAGGGAAACCGAGAAAAGAAATAGCAGAGATATATGGGGATATGAAAGAAGGGGATGGTGGGGTAGGAAAGAAAGGAGATAATGAAAGAAATAACAACATTCTCCCTCTACCCATGGCCATTGCATTCCACAAGGGCAGCAGGCCTTGCCCAATTGTAAGTCAATATCAGTTGGGCGCCATAGGCCTGATGATAGGTCATATCTCATCCAGTATATTTTATATCTTATTTAGCATATCAGATGTCTATATTAATATTTAAGATATCTTGTTTAACAAATAAGATATCTTATATGGTATATAATTTTATGTAATATATCTGATATGTGGAATTAAATAAGATATCGTATATATTATATAAGATATCTTATATAGGATATAAGATATCTTATATGTGATATATGATATCTGATATACTAATTCAGATATCTTATATCCTATATAAGATATCGTATATCTTATATAAGATATGTGATATTATATTTGTTTACCATTTTAAAGCCTACACTCAGAGACATTTGACAGATCAATACTGTTAGTGCTTTCATTAACTTCGCTGCTTTGAAGTAGACTTACGTGTACAGAGGACTCTCGTTATAACAGCTGTATTTGTTCCCAATAAAGAATTTGCCGCTGTAAAGAATCCCAATAATTAGTATAATAAGTAACCAGTGCTTCAGCTGAAGTGCACGACCCGCCGGATGCTTTTAGCTTTATGAGTGTTACCATATATGGGTATGGCGGCCATTTTGGTCATGTGACCTGGACCTAAAACGGTTTCCCCAATAAATGCGCCTTATCGTAAGGAGCAAAAATATATCTTATACTTTAGTACTGTATTCTGAAGCGTTTGCAGGATAAAATGCATTCTCACTTTTCCAATACAAAAGCATATGTGTCAAAGTTTGACCTAGGCACAAAGAAGGTCTATCTCAACTCAGGGTCACCATTTTAGTAATTTATGATGGGCCTACGTCCCAGATGCTATTTATCAAGTTTCGTGGAAATCTGCCCAGTGGTTCTGGAGAAGACTATTTTTGAAGGGTTTTTTACCATATATGGCTTGGCGGCCATTTTGGTCATGTGACCTGGACCCCATGAGCAAATTTTGGTTTCCCCTATCCCATAGAGGCTCCATATGAAATTTGACTTCAATCGGCCCAACGGTTTCCGAGAAGAAACAGTTCGAAAATTTTCACATTTTTCGCCTCGGCGAGGCTATACTAAATGGAACGTAATATTTCGCAAGTTCATTGGTCAGATCTCATTGATATCTATCAGTATGTAAAAAATTGTTTGAATATTCCAAGCGGTTAAGTCACTATCACCAATTTTCACAAACGGGTTGCGGACGGACAGACAGACAGACCATATATGGCTTGGCGGCCATTTGGGTCATGTGACCTGGACCCCATGAATGAGCAAATTTTGGTTTCCCCCATCCCATAGAGGCTCCATATGAAATTTGACTTCAATCGGCCCAACGGTTTCTGAGGAGAAGCAGTTCGAAAATGTTCACATTTTTCGCCTCGGCGAGGCTATACTAAATGAAATGTAATATTTCGCAAGTTCATTGGTTAGATCTCATTGATATCTATCAGTATGCCAAAAATTGTTTAAATATTCCAAGCGGTTAACTCACTATCACCAACTTTTCACAAACAGGTTACGGACGGACAGACAGACTGACAGAATGACAGAATGACACGGTGATTTTAGGGCACTCTTAGAAAACCAACCGACTTCAGTCGGTCGCTTTTTCTGCGGGTTGTGCAATAATGGATCTTTTTTCCCTTACTTGCACCAAGAAACACATGTTGTGGATATTTGTTAGAATCGCCTCATCGAGGCGATTCTAACAAATATCCACACTACTTTTTTCTTTGGTGAGGATTCTTACAACAATTTGTTTCTTTGGGAATTGAAATATTCTTGCACATCTTCACATTTCTGTCTCAGCTTGAGCTAATTTATAAGGATTTGTTCCATTGAAATTGTCGTTATAACGAGCTTTGACATTATATTCAATTCCGGAATAAAGAGGGTTGCCTGTAATTGTATGTCAAACTGGTATATAGGGTCTACATACAGTAAAACGTCAATGGCTCGAACCACGATGGCTCGTTTACCATGGATGAGTCGAACCCATTCTTGAGTCAGCAGGGAATTCCTCCAAATACGCTCTTCATTTGATTTGCAAATGTATGCTGTGTGTACTCATTAGAATCGCCTCGATGATCGAGGCGATTCTAATGGGTACACACAACGTACATTTGTAATATAGAACACCGAAAAGATATCCACACTTATCTCCATTATGCCTCCTAGTATGGCACTAATAGTAACCCTCTGTGGCTCGAACTACCGCTGTCTCGAACAAATTTTCATGGTCCCAAAGTGGCTCGAGCCATCGAAGTTCGACTGTACTTCAAATATTCGTATCAATCATATAACTGTATTTTAATCATTATGTTTTATATTTAGCCTATTATTTGCAGTTGTTTCTTTCAGAAATTGTTCAAGACATCATCAAAAACTGCCAGTTTATGACATGTAAGAGAGACCACGTCATCATAAAACAGGGCGATAAAGGGGATTGGTAAGGCTTGCTCACAAGTTTTTGCTGAAAAATGTGAAATGTAAAAGCTGCTCACATATGTTTCAGCAAAAGTACAAAAAAATAGATATTGTACTTGCTAGAACAGTTAACAATTTGACCAATAACGAGCTTATTAAGCTAACAAGGCTTTGAACAACTGGGTCCAGAGAGTCCTCCAGATTAACGCATGGTCAGGCGCAGTACTATGTTCCTAAACGTTGAACATTCTGTGTAAAAACCCAGCAGACGACTTTTAAAAATATTTCTCATTTTTTCCTGAGAACAGGTTTTGACATTTCATGCAAAATGTCTCCAATGGAGACAGTCTGGAAAGCAGGTTTTGACATTTAATGCAAATTTTCTGCGTTGGAGACAGTTTGAATGAAATTTCAAAACCTGATCATAAAATGGCGTCTGCTGAATTTCCCCCAGAGAATGGTAAGGGTTCAGATGCCGGCTTTAAACATGTTGGATTGAGGATCATGTCCAAAGTTGGCAAAGGGAACATGTACAGTAAAATTCCTATATTAAGTCCACCTTTGGTACTGTTCAAAAGTGGTCTAATTAGTCCCAAAGGTGATCTCTGACCAGAGGACAATGTATGCAGAAAACGCAAAGAAATAATGATTGCAATATACTAAATAAAATTTCTAAAGCAGAATAAGTCGTAAAATTTAGGTGGTCTTAATAGCCGAATTTCACTATATTAACGGTCGGCAAATGGTTGGTGATATGTTAAAGTAATCCTTTAGAACACTCGCTCACTCACTCATTCACTCTGTCTGTCACTCATTTACTCACTCACTCACTCACTTTCTCACACCCTCCCTCACTCGCTCGCTTGCTCGCTCTTTCGCTTATTTTGTTTTGTTCAATATCTGACCAGCATTTTCTACATTTTACATCTGCGCCCACCGAAGACTCAGATCAGACTTTGAACAGAGTCTTCGCTGTGCGCTCTAAGGATAGCTAAGGACCCAATGCTCCTTCATGCAGCAAGAGAAGTTTCTGGTCAGACTATATGGATGTTAAGGCTGATCTGAGTCATCGCTTGGGGCACATGTAAATTGTAGGGAATGCTGTGCCCAGGCTCATTTAAATGAAAACAGTATATTAGTAAATTTCATGATTTTTGCAGCCTACGCTTAACCCATAAAATGCCAATCACGACAATTGTCGTCTGCTTTGTCTTCTGCCGGTTACTTCAAAAGTCATTTGTGCAATTAGTGTGAACCCAGATCTAGAGCAGGCTGATCTTGGTCCTGTTGCACCGTTTACCTGTTGCAAAAATATTTTAAACAGTTTGCAGAAAGATTCAGCAGACAACATAAGCAGACGACATTTTCATATGTAGTTTTTTATCGGCGTCTTAAGGGTTAAAGAGTATCACCCCAACCATAAGGGCTTGAATCACTTTATTTGATTTTTTTTATCAAATAAAGTGATTCAAGCCCGTATGACCCCAACAGTGCTAAAAGTGCTTTGATTTGTTTTTTTTTTTTTTTTTTTTTTTTAGTTTCTATATCATACTGAGCGGTTCGGTTGCTATCTACATCCACACACATCTAGAAGAGGGAGGTATCAGCTATGTGGAACCTTCGAATGAGTTTAATTTATCCGGGAAACCAAAAGAACTGGACAGAACGCCATTTGGAAACTATGTTGGCACTATACGTAAGTGAAACGTATCAACCGAAGCTGCAGTGCTCTGTGTCGAAATACAAAGATAAATAGACATGATTCATAGGTGAACCGTCCATACATATAAACCCTATTGGTTATTGGGCGACAGGGCTTGAGATGTCATTTCATCTCAATGTCGCGTAAAAGTCCCACAAAATTGGAAGCAACGTCTCCAAACTGACAGTGTTGACGGGGACGTTGAATCACACAAATAAACATAGATTTGTCTACGTTGGTACACCGTAATAATCCGAAAGGCCTAAGCAAAGAGTGCAGACCCAGATCAGACTGCTCTTGAAGGAGCAGTCTGATCTGGGTCTACACTGTTTGTCATTCCGTCCGCACTTTTTTTTATTTTGGACCCCTTGTTGGATCATGAAACAAATGTGCAAAAAATTTAGAAGAATTACACTACAAGTCCTCATCGTGTCCGAAAGTTTAGACATTGGACCGTTATTTTGTTAAGTGGGTTCTCCTATTGAAGCAGATAGTTTGTGTTGTTATTGGTTCTGACTGAATGTGAAAGACTGCATCTGGTTAGGTAAATCAGCGGTTCTACGGTCGGAATTATCGATTTACGGCTACGCCTTAGCGGAGCCGTAAAAAGGAAACCGACGATTTACCTCCCCAAATTACATTTTAACACAGCTATCCCAATTTCAAAAAAAAAAAATCTTATAGCTCAAAACGGCAAGCGCAGTGAAAACTAAATAACAGCCAATGTTCGTCCGTTGTTCAAGATAAGGCATTTTTTCGTCTGGCCGGGTCGAGCGGACAGAACTCCATAGCTCCACAGCGAGACGTAAGTAATGTGCTTCTTGGCTGTGAATCGCGGCAGTTTATCAAACAAGAGTTATTCGCGTTGGACTGCCTGTGCCCTGCTAAGGAAAGTGAAGCACTGCTTGTTTTAGAAATTTTGAAGGCTGGTCTAAATTGAGCCAAAAATGTAAAATAATCAGTGCCAACTCGGCTGCAGACTGTGCTCGAGATAACAACCATTGAAAAGCGACGTTAAATTTAATGGCCCACATTATACCGTACATTTTTGCATAAAATCCTTCGAACTTGCATGCTTAAAACTATTTTTGTATGTACCAGAAGTAGTGTTTAAACATTAAAACCCATGTTCAAATCATAAAAATCACGCGTGCTGTTTGAACATGGGCTTTGATTTATTTGCACTTCAAGACTGGTCTTCTTTTTTTTTACATTACGTTGAACGACGTTACATTGTGGCCCCGAACGAAGCATTTTAAAATTTTATGATGACGTCAGAACGTCATTGTTTAACTGATGTCATCTGAACTAGCCACTATGTTGGTTTTACGGTCTTATTTGAAGAGTTTATATAGAGTTTTGGGGCGTTTTCGTCACAATTTGCCGTTGGAATCGAAAGTCATGCTAGAATAACGATCTTCCGTGGTTATTTAGGGGAATGGATACACATTCAGGGGAGGTAACTCCTTCAAAAGTATTTTGTCTCCCATATCAATAGAGGATCAACTCTTCAAGGAAAGATTTTGCTCCTGAGGAGCAAATTCTTTCCTTTAAGAGTAGACCGCTTTTTCAGTGGGACAGGGTTTATAGAAAAGCGAACAGGAAGTCCCGAAATTTGTCTCCCTTTGAAAAATGGCGGAAAAAGCTGCCAGGTGTTCCAATTCTCCTTAATTTCAGTAACATTAGCCGCGTCCCTCGGAAAAAAAATAAATGTTTAACACAAGGCGTGTTCAGACAGCTTCCGCGGGACCCGGGAAATGTTAATTCATGCAAAACCAGGGGCGATACTAATCATTTACTCTCGCAAACTCTGATGTTATCCAGTCAGACGATGCATACCAAAAGGCATTAGAATTATGGTTGTTTTCCTTTCCTCATCAAAAAGAGGCAATCATTTGTCGATTATAGTAACCCTCGTCGTTGGTGTATCCACCATTCATTAATGTTGAGCAAAAAATATTGGATGCGATTTCAAACCAGACTTCTGTTTCAGCCGCTGGGAAGAGTTTTGGTGAGCTAGCATTGATTAACACAGACTGTGTTCGGAATGCTTCCATTATTGCCGACGAGACCACGGATCTTCTTATTGTGAACAGGGAACTCTACAGCAGATCACTTAAGGTAACATGAAGATTTTCAAACTCTCCCTTTCTCCTAGATCATACAGACACCTCATACGAGCAACGGCGTTGCAATCTGCTACAGAAGCCTGTGTCCACAAGTCGGAGTCCCGGCAGCTCGAACACATACTTTCTTATTAACATGTATCATTCAATTTGTTATCAGAAATGAGATTTAAGATTCGCTTATTGTTGAGTTCCGCTAGTTCCTGTCAAAGCATTGACCCTCACACAGGCTGTCTGAATGTGTCACTTACTGCTTGTAAAACGTGTTCAGGTCCCTACACATGGAAAATAATTTAGATTGATTAACTAATCTGTGCAAACCGTGGCTGAAGATGGGTAGTTATCGCCCGTTATCCCAAGGCCGTACTGTCATTGGGGTTCCAATTTTGTTGGACCTTTACCCGACATTGAGATCAAATCACATCTCAAGCCCTGCCACCCAATAAATCACGACAGAATGAAGGGCTAGGATTGTGGCTACGTACAGTCGATTTAAGCACCCCCCCCCCTCCGCCCCCACGGGTGAAAAACATTTTTACCGTTCCAATGCGGTATTCGTCTTTGTGTGTATGTCTTGCATATATATTTTCAACTGTCCTTTTGGTTTGGTGTCTCAGGTACATGTACATGTAATTGTATCGATTCCTGGTCATTGCCTTCATTTGTATTTTCATATGCATGGACAGTCCGACACGCACAACTGTACCTGGGCAGGCTCGACCCTCTAAACGGTTTACCAGTATTCATTAGCGGTCGGTTTCAGCTCTGCGTGGAAGCACCGGGCAGCCAAATCAACTTCTCCAAGCTCCGATGAGCGGAGGCCCATTAGAGAACAGTATTACAGTCTAACTTCAATTGCTGAAACAACTTCGGGATGAAGAATATAAGGATCTTATATGGGTTTGAGGGGTGGATGGAAAAATCCGTCCCGAGGGACACTGTCCGGCATCACGAGGCTTGCCGATTGATGCCGGACAGTGATCCCGAGGGACGGATTTTTCTATCCACCCCTCACACCCATATTGGATTCTTTTTCTTGCATACCTTCCATTTCTTATTTCTTAAAGCGGCTTTTTATGCTGCAGTCACTTCGGTTACCAATGTCCGCCATATTGTGTTGACACTGCAGGAATGTTTAGTGACGTTGCTGTGACGTCAACCTTTATGACGGCGCATACGAGTCGTAATCAACCAGCGCATTTATCAAACACGCGATTATATTCTATTTTGGGTCGGAACACCAGGGTCAGAATATAAGAATCTTATATGGGTGTGAGGGGTAGATGGAAAAATCCGTCCCGAGGGACACTGTCCGGCATCACGAGGCTTGCCGAGTGATGCCGGACAGTGATCCGAGGGACTGATTTTTCTATCCACCCCTCACACCCATATTGGATTCTTTTTCTTGCATACCTTCCATTTCTTAGCGCGGATTTTTAATGCTGCAGTCACTTCGGTTACCAACGTCCGCCATATTGTGTTGACACCGCAGGAATGTTTAGTGACGTCACGTATCGTGCTGTGACGTTAACCTTAACCACGGCGCATACGAGGTCGTAATCAACGAGTGCATTTATCAAACACGCGTTTGGGTCGGAACACCAGGGTCAGAACATAAAATTCTATCCCAGGGTAAAATCACGGATTGCCTTGTCTGGTGTGCAAGAATATAAGAATCTTATATGGGTGTGAGGGGTGGATTGAAAAATCCGTCCCGAGGGACACTGTCCGGCATCACGAGACTAGTGATCCCGAGGGACGGATTTTTCTACCCACACATCACACCCATATTGGATTCTTTTTCTTGCATACCTTCCATTTCTATTGCGAATTTTAAATGCTGCTGTCACTTCGCTTACCGACGTCCGCCATTTTGTGATGACACAACAGGAATGTTGAGTGACGTCACGCATGACGACGCCGCGCATGAGGTTGTAATCAACCAGTGCATTTATCAAACACGCGATTATATTCGATTTGGGATCGGAACACCAGGGTCAGAACATAAATTTCTATCCCAGGGTAAAATCACGGATTTCCTTGTCGGGTGTGCAAGAAAATTTGTTCGAGGCAGGGGTAGTTCGAGCAACTGAGGGGTTATTCTTAGAGTCTGATCAGGAGACATGATAGGAATATGTTGTTGTTTTTTTGTTTTGTTTTTTTCTACATAATTTAAGATACGTCGTGTATACACATTAGAGGCCTCATGGAAGCTATTCTAATGTGTACACTCAACATTCATTTTAACCCATATATGCATAGTGGCCCTTTTCTGGGACGTTGGCAAACAGTGCAGTCCCAGATCAGACGCCGCAGAACGCGGCGTCTGATCTGGGTCTACACTGTTTTCTTAAAAAGTATTCATTTTTGTAAAATTTGCCGCAAACACAAACAAACCTGACACGCATATAACTTGAAATGGACCACTCCAAACTTTAATAGGTGGAAGATTCCATTGTCCTATATGGGTTGAGATAAAAAATATTTGTTTGTTTGATTTGAGGTTTAACGTCCCCGTCAATACTGTATAGGTCATTTTGGACACGTTGCTTCCAGTTTTTGGGACTTTTATCCGACATTCAGATGAAATGACATCTCAAGCCCTGTCTCCCAATGAAACCAATAGGGTTAATAAGCATGGACGATTCTACTCCTACCGCTTTGCCTGGACAGGCTTAGATCTTCTAAGCGGTTTACTAGTACTCATGTGCGGTCGGATTCAGCTCTGCGTGGACGCATCATGCAGTCCATCTATTTCATCAAGTCCCGATGGGCGGGGGCCGGTATTATCGCCAAATATATTAATTTCTGCAGTTATAGAAAATATTTCGAAGGGACTCATGAAAAAGCTCGAAACAGTCATGGTAAATGAAGCATCGGTGTTCGAGCCATCGAGGTTTTGTTGTGTCTATGGGGGTGGGGCTAAGACGAGCAAGCCAAGGCACGCTTAAACATCACGCGAACAAGTCCAAGAAATAAAACACCCCCTAAACCCAACTTTATATAGAGAAAACAAGCGTTTACCGAGACATACGTTACTTTTCTTATTGCTGCTCCAAGGCATAAGTCGTTGTTTGCTTGTTTGATTTGAGGTTTAACGTCCCCGTCAACACTTTATAGGTCATTTTGGAGACGTTGCTTCCAGTTTTGTGGGACTTTTACCCGACATTGAGATGAAATGACATCTCAAGCCCTGTCGCCCAATGAAACCAATAGGCATGGATAATAAGGATGGACGGTCTGATTTGCACCGCGTTGACTGGCCGGCTTAGATCCTCTAAGCAGTTTACCAGTCCTCGTGTGCGGTCGGATTTCAGCTCTGCGTGGACGCATCATGCAGCCCATCTATTTCTTCAAGCCCGATGGGTGGGGGCCGTAGGCAGAAGTTGTGGGTACTCGTTAGAACCGCCTCAATGAGGCGTTTCTAACCTGCACCCACAACCTATGTTTGCAGTATATAAAAATATCACGGATTTGCATCAGAAAAGTAGCCAATTTTGGGATATGAATAAATGCATGATGTCGCACGGGTGTGCTATCGTAATGGCGACAAGAAAACCTGTGTCACGAAAATGTTAGATCAGCCTACAACAGAACGTTTTATAGCATAGGGAACTTTACAAAGAATGATATCTGAGCGAAGGTCTTTTCTATTTATCCTGCCCCAATTTAAATAGAGTCATGTGATAAAATCACTTATGGCTTAGCTGTGTCTGAACAACGCGCGCATGAAATGTCGGTCTAAGGTCCTGGAACCTTGCCGCGAGGTAATAAATCAATCTCATTTGAGCATGAAATTTGTCCTGCTCATAAATTTAAAATAACAAAAAATGTTGGCATTTTAAGAATCTTGAGCAGGGCATATAGGACTCTTGCTCATGTTTGCATATATATCTGGAGTTTATACTTATGAGCGTAAGAAATTCCATGCTCGGCTTACTCGAGCATCAGAGGAGATTTTACCAGATTGGGTCCCTGCCTTCCTGAGGCCGAGATCCATATGTATCAGATTACCCTAGCGATCCTAAGTATTGGGGAAAACAGTGCAGACCAATATCACACTCCTTCAGGAGCTGTCTGATCATGGTCCACACTGTTTGCCATTCGGTCTGCACCTTTTGGATTCCTTGATGGATCTTTAAACAAATTTATCAAACGTTTAGGAGAATTAAAGCAAGTTCTAAAGGCGTCCAACTTTGTAGGAATTTACGGTACTAATCAGTTATCACATATTGATGACAATTTTCTTGTGAGCAGGTTGGAATATTTTTCAGGCGTTTCAAGAGAAAGAATTTAATGAAAAGAAGATGTTTGTAGAGGAGTTTCCACTGTTCAAAGGTTGGCAGACTCGGTATAAGAAACAATTAGCTATGAGTTTACGCAAAGAGAAAGTCAACTTTGATGGTATTGTTGTTAAACAAGGCTGTCCTGTCGATGGACTGTGCTTCTTACTAAGGTAATAATTTCTACCTTATATTTTCCATATGATCTAAACGTGACTTTTTTTCTTTCATAAAATTAGACAAATAAGTTTAAACATTTTATGGTCACCTTTTTTGAACATCAGTGACCCTAAAATATTTCAAATGTGAGAACTAGCAAATATTTTCATCGGTGTAATTATGGAGAGTGCGAGTCTTTTTACGGCCCTCACCAATCCCCTTTTGACGTTTAGTATGTTGTTTACTGCAGAACTGAAGAATATGGAGTGTATCAGTTTTTCTTTGCTAGACGATATTTTCGGTCAATAAGGCCTCACCAGTGTCCCTGAAAATGTTTTCAAAGTCAGCATTGGACTCGATGATCCCAAAGAACTAGAAAATATAATCTACGCTAGGATGGAGACTAATGTGGACTACTTTCGACCAATTATCCGCAAATTAGCTTCAATATGAGCTAGCATAGAACAACACCTACGTTAAGGCTTGTGCGACCAACGGAGGCCCAGATCAGCCAGCGAGTTGGCGCAGTCTGACCAGAGCCTTCGCTTACCGCATTACCTTCTATAGCCTGCAGGTTATTCTCGGAGATACACGGCATCTCTAATGAGCAGACTGATCTGGGTATTTGAAGGTCGCACGTCTATATGTAGGTTTTGTCGTGCGCTGGCTCATATATCATTATAACGTCGCTGTTTTTGGGTTGATAACTGTTCACATGACCACATGTTAAGCCATGACGTCCTCGTTTTGTAATAAAATTATATTGAATTGCTGTGGCAAAAATCCGATTTAAAATCGTTTCATGATAAACAGAACCTTACACGAGTGGTCGTTCCGTGTGAAATGCATGAAAACTCGCCAAAGGCTCGTTTCATAAATTTTACATGAAATGGCCCTCGTGTAAGCTTTTCTACGACTGGGATTGGCTCGATCAAGTATGGCGTTCTAGCGCCACCACACGTATATACAAACTCCATATGAAAAGAAAGATAATTTGCTTTTTATTGCAAAACTTATCTTTCTCGAAAGTGTATTTCCAGCTCTTATTGGCTGAAATATACAATGTCTTAAACCGTAATGTTTCAGTGGACAGGCTAAGATGCTGGTAGACCCTGTAGTACATGAGATACAGTATCCTGAATTGTTCCCGTTACCTGACATTCACGAGTTAGAGAAAGTGGAGGCGAGGGAATCCATTCGGAGGTATTCAGTACGATAACACACCCGTGCAACATAGTGCATGTTTTCACATCTCGAATATGTCTACTTTTCTGGTCCCGAGCTTCTTCCAGACCGTTTTGGATGAGTCTTTAAACCGAGGTCCCGTCTCCGTATGACCTTAGCTGTTGGTGGGACGTAAAACTCAAACTCTCACTCACTCTACTTTTCTGATGAAAATTCGTGATATTTTTCTTATTTATACTGAAAACATAGCTTGTGGGTGCTCGTTATAACCGCCTCGTTGAGGCGGTTCTAACGAGTCCCAACAACCTATTACATGGAGCAGAAACAACAAAATATAATGAATACCCCCGTAAACCCGTTTTTTATGAAATGGGATTTAGCGGAGGTGTTCATTTCACGGACTTGTTGACGTGATGTTCGATCGGTACAAGTGCGTATTTGCCATCACAAGTGGACTTTCTGCTGAAAATTGTTGAGTTCGATAGATAAGTTTTTTTTTATCAGTGAAAAAGTTTTTGATGACCGTTCCAAAGCGGTTCTTCTGTCGTGGTTTATATTTGATACAGTTCATCTTTCATTACGAAAACACCGTCCATACAAATACATTGTCACCTTTATCGCCGAAAAAATAAAATTTTTAAGATGCAAAATTGTGATATTTTTCTTATTTCTGCTCAAAATATGGATTGCTGGTACTCGTTAGAACCGCCTCAGCTAGGCGGTTCTAACGAGTACCCACAATCTATATTTTGGAGCAGAAATAAGAAAAATAAGGTTTACCCCTGTAAACCCCAGTTTTACTGTATAAAACTGGGGTTCAATGGGGTCAGAATTATATAGGCGTGTTTTCGTGATGGCATGCATGTTTTGCTTGTATATTTTTATTTTTGATAGCCGTTTGGCCATTTTGTGGAAAAGTAACTGTCCTTTTGGCTTTCCGCTTGTGAAGTTTTCATTAGGATTTAGTTTCATGTTCGTGTTTATTTCCGTTTGGTGTCTCTGGTGGGAGGTGTGGGGGTATTGCGTCGATTCCTGATCATTGTCCTCACTTCTATTTTTGTTTGTGACAGTCCTTTCAAACTGATTTGCTGAACGCCACATATTTTTTAAGAACAAGACGTAAAAGCTGAATTTCCTAGAGTAATACGAACTGAACTTCACAAAACAAAGCCTTGTTTTTATATACGGTCTTATAGTCGAAACCAAAGAAATGAGACCTCAACAGATGCCTTGAATATACAAAAAAAATCTTCGTTTTTTTTTTCAATTTGGCATTTTATATTTATGGAATGTTTCCTGTTCCATTTATTATGCATTAGAACGTTGTATTACCTCGGGGGCCTGGTAACTGGCCATGTGTCGTGAAGTTTATAACACATGTATAGAAAAATTCCGCCATTAAGACCACCTAAATGTAAGACTAATTCTGCTTTAAAAAGCTTAATTTGAAGGGTGCACTTAATCTTTCTTTGTGTTTTCTGCCCAAAGTGTCCTCTGGTAAGTGACCACCTTTGGGACTGTTCAAAAGCGGTCTTAAAGACCACTTTTGAACAGTCCCAATGGTTGTCTTAATATAGGAATTTCACTGTATTAAATATAGAAAAAGAAACTGTTTGAGAAAGTAATAGCTACATGTAGTTATAACCTCTTTTATGAGAAAAAAAACAACTTTTTTACTAAAGAAACTTTCATGTCAAGGGAAAGAAACTGACAATAAAGAGACCACCAAACAACTAATATAACCGCATGCCTAATCTAACCTTAAATTATTTCCACGTAAGTTCCTTGGAGAAGAACTATATAAGTAATTGTGCTTTCGTTCTAATCCCAAACTGAATCTACTTGTCTCAACTTGTAATGATGTTACTGCTATAATAAATATGTTTAAACCAAGTTCTTTTTGTCATTGGCAGAGAAATGCGTTTAGATGTTTATGTGCAGTATAGGTTTCATGAACCATTGAGTTGAGCGTGAAAAAGTTTTATAACCTTTGGGCCTTGCCTTGATAACTGGCACATATCATGATCACTGTCGTTAAGTTTATAACTCATGTATAAAATATATAGAGTTTATTACTCAGCCCATTTTAAATTTGGGATTTATAAACCGAGGGAGGTTGAAGATCGAGGTTTATAAATCACATATTTAAAATGGACTGAGTCAATAAACTGTATATTACATGCATTTTGTTACAGCTGATGGATAATTTTTCATCTAATTCTTTGTACAGTTCACTCTTAACATACAGACCATGCAAACGGTAGTGGGCGCAGTGACACATAAGCTGACTGAAACAAAAACTGTATAGACGCCATCTTGAAAGCGCTTTCTATTATACTGAATGAAAATAAAAGAACTTAAATTACTACGGTGATAAAACAATTAAAACTGCGAGAGTACAATAACCACACTTACGCCTAATCCAGTGGTTATGTCTATGTAATCTTTAATTCAACACTGCCTTCGAGTCTAACGCCATACATTCTGAACGTTGTTTACATCTTTAGAGACGCCGTTGACCTCACGTCGAGAACCACACGTCGACGTGAATTAATCGTTCCCGCCTCTAAATATAACGATTGGATTGGAAAAGTAGGACCGGCTTATGAGAAATAAATCTTCATAGGCCAGAGGTGATTATCATTTTTAATTCACTGAGAAATCGTGGTATTTCTGCGTTATGCATGTAATATAAATAACGAAACCTTTCTAGAAAGTAATAGCTACAGGTAGTTATCATCTCCGTATCGGGAACGAAACTTTCCGCTATCGAAACTTTCATTTAAGAAATAGATCAGCTCTAGCTGTGATTTGTTGAGTAATAAATCACAGTTTGGAGGTCAGTTGTAAAGTAGACGAATCACGAGCGCGTAGCGCGCGTGATTTGTCTACTTACAACTAGCCGACAAACTGTGATTTATTATTCAACAAATCACAAACTAGAGCTGATCTATTTCGATTCTAACAGGATGAAAATCGGCAATAATGATGTTGTTTCCTTCAAAATCTCCCAACTTTTCGCCATTGTTAGAAGAAAACCAGCTAAAATTATCGACTGAAACACAAGCATTTATATCCTTTTCTAACGTTTTCGATGCGAGAAAATGACGTTACACCGTCTAACGTCAAGGAAATCGACTAGTGACGTCATAAATTTTCAATTTTTAATGACGTCACTCGTCACGCTCTTCCTTGTCGTGATTTGTTGTAGAATAAAACACAGTTATTTTCCATTGCCTATATAGGCGCGCTGTGTTAGAATTCAAGTTAAAGAAACTGACAATAAGAGCAACAATGTTACAAAATGCCAAAACACATATATAACTGCATATCAAACCTAACAATAAATTCTTTCCATGTTGCTAGATAATAGGTTCTTTTTACCTTTTGCAGAGAAATGAATATGGCCTCTCTGAAAGTGGAAGAAAAGAAACTCAATTATCGTCCAAAGTCTCCAAATCCAGACAGAAAGCTAAGAACTCATCGAAATGTTGAGGTCTGCACGATTGGTGCGGTTGAAGTTTTAGGTATGATGAATGTACACCTAGCACTTGCAATCTTATAATGTAGAGTTGATACAAAAGCGAAATCAGACTAGACTGAAAATCATTAAAATATGAAGATGATGCCCAGGGAAGATTTAACAAAATCCCAATATTTTAGTTGCAGTAAAATATAGAAACCCTTCATGTGTTCATTTGAGTTTAAATGATTGCATTATATTAAATAGTTGCCACCCGAATGCTGCGTAAGTAGATGATATACTGAAAAGCCACGCGCTTTCATGTTTTCATATAGCCTATAATAGCATAATGAGCTTGATAATGAAGGTCCATGAATGATATTATATACTAGTTCACCACCTGTTAACTTTACATTCTATCAACCATAATGACAAAATTTTCTCATACCTACAAAATGTAACAAAGAAGAAAAGATATAGAGGATCTTACATGAGTGTTCATGTATTATTGAATTTATTAAATGAGTTGAGGAAAAGGGATAAAATGCGAGGCTTTTCCGAGTATTATATCCCTTTTCCTAAACGAGTTTAATAAATTCAATAATACATGAGAATTGCCGAGCATTTTATCCCTTTTCTTCAACGAGTTTAATAAATTCAGTAATACATGAGCATGAATGCAAGATTCTATTTATCATATGACATTTATAACGCATTTTATTCAAGTTTTTTTTTACAAAAATGGCAATTTTTCGTCTTTAGTAAACGCGACGTCGTTAAGGGCATCGTGCATGTAACGTTACGGGACGTGTATAGCTAATTTGCATATTTAATCCACTAGTGGATTATCGAAAATATTACATGGCGTTATTACACTCTCGGACGCGACGTCATATGATAAATTATAATCTAGTTCTCCACCAATTAACTTTACATTCTATCAACCTTAATGATAAAGTTTTCCAATACCTACAAAATGTAACAAAGAAGAAAAGATACAATAATAGTGTTCTGTCATCTTTTTCTGCAGGAGATCTAGAAATGACCATGGGGCTGAATTCCTATGCTGAATCAGCTCAGTGCACACAGGTAGCAGAAATGTTTATCCTTGATCAGAAAAATTATGAACGCTTGATAGAGCGCCGAAATCCTCAAGCTTTAGATGCAATGAGAGATGATCTGCATGAAAAGCTTAAACTGCGTTTGTCATGGATCCAAGAAGATGAAATACCGTTGTTTAAATATTATCTATATAAACTAGATGAAAGAAAAAGACACGAACATGATAAGTATAGAGAAAATAGAAGAAAAGCAAACATGTTTGATTGGAAATCAATGCTAAGTAAAGGTCCCCTGATTGATCAGTTTGGGCCTGGTAGCATATTTTACAGAATACGTATGCGCGAGAAGTCCCGAAGACCCCAAGCAACAGCAAGCACTGCCGGTGCAAGAGGTTTTGGTATAACACGACATTTGTTGTTAGGCAGGAACCACGGTGCTGCATATCTTTCCCGAAAACCCGTTTATTCAACTGACCAGAATTTAAATACTCCAGAACCACAGACTGGTGCTTATAATTCAGAAAACAGTGATTCGGATGACGTGAATGATGACGTTCAGTCAGACCTTGATGCCATAGATATAGACATGGTTGAGAGTCGTAAATCCAGTAGAAAAGGTGCTAGAAATGACAAAACTCACATACTCTGTGAAAACGCTAATGAAAACGCAAGAGCAAATTCCAAGGTTCAGAAAGCCAAACGTGAGAAAGCTGTTGATGACTTTAAAAGCACGGAATTGAGTGAATTTAATCTACAAAGGCTTGAAACGAAAATAGAAGAGTGGCATATTAAAGTGGATAAAATTGATAAAAACGCTAAAGCATCTAGAAAGCATCTTGTTAAATTACATAGATATAATGCTGAGGTGAGTCATGACAAAGAAAAACTGCCCCATTTACTGCTAAATGTCATTTAGAAAAGACAAAATCTAATATTGCTAGAATAACTACAGTTTTCCTGCAACTAAAATCAGCTTTTGTGCACACAAAATCAGGTTTGACAATAAATTAACTTCAGAACAGAATTGTCGTAGTAGTTGTTAATCACTTCACCGAACTGTCATTTACTTACATGCGTATGCTGAAACTGTTAGACTTTTTACCACTTATAAGAATCGTATATAGGTGTGAGGGGTAGATGGAAAAATCCGTCCCGAGGGACACTGTCCGGTATCACGAGGCTTGCCGAGTGATACCGGACAGGGATCCCGAGGGATGGATTTTTCTATCCACCCCTCACTCCCATATTGGATTCTTTTTCTTGCATACATTCCATTTCTTAATGCTGCAGTCACTTCGGTTACCAATGTCCACCATATTGTGTTGACAATCCAGGAATGTTTAGTGGCGTCACGTAACGTGCTATGACGTTAACCTTAACGACGGCGCATACGAGGTCGTAATCAACCAGTGCATTTATCAAACACGCGATTATATTCGATTTTGGGTTGGATCACCAGGGTCAGAAAATAAATTTCTATCCCAGGGAAAAACCACGGATTTCCTTGTCTGGTGTGCAAGAAACTGAAACCTATCCCAATGCTAAAATATTTTACATTTGCACAGAACTGCGAATGATGTAGACAAATATCAAAAGAACAATCAGATTCAGTTCAGATCATTTAAGTATACATTCCAGCTGTTGAGCTATTATAATGAAACATACTTTTATTCCAATATATATTTATGTGCAGGTGCAATAAAACTCACGCGAATGATATTGTTTCTTATTTTCTGTTTTTATTCTGTTAAAGGAAAACAAGAAACCTATGCCTGGAAAGAAGATCATCCTCAAACCAAAAGCTAAACCGAAAAACAATATGCTCACACTCCATTTTGATGCCCTCCGCAAGTCAGCCTTATCTTCTCAGTCCTTTCTTGCCAGGTAAGCAATTTGAAACATTTTTGCACACAATGACATTATATATCTATATGTATGTTATACAAGTACTTGCAGATTTAACAATTGCATTTTAATCTACCTGCTTAATTTTAGAATCAGTTATTGTGTTACAAGTACGAGTCGTAGAACAGTTTTTCGCTGGTTGAGAGATTTGTTTCTTTCTTGATTATGAAAAAAAGTTTGTTTCTTTTTTAGTTTGTTTATTTGACCATAAAGATCCACTTTTGTTTAAAAGTTACTTAATATAATGTGGCTTTAAAGACTGGAAGATCTTCGACCATGTCAATTTGTTCGAGAATGGGGTTATTTGGGCTACTAAAGTTAAAATAACGCCAAGACAGAACGCATAAATAGAGATGACTTAGGTATATCTTTTTCGATCTTCTTTAAAATAAAGGTATGATGCGTGTACCCGATTCTAATACATGTAATTACAAAACATATATTTATTATGTAAGAAAATTCTTCCCAAGTTATCCCTTAATATTTGTTATTTTGACCTATCAGAAACATTTCCTAGAGACTCAAAAACGAGAACATTCAGCCAAGGTAGTCCAGCTATCGGTGTTCAAGTCATCGAAGTTTAATCTGTACTTTTGTATTGCATATGCATACCTGTTTACCTGTTTACAGTCGCTATATCACGTTTGCTTAATAATAGACCGAACAGCAAAAACCTTTTAATAGACATAATGCCCGAAACGAATGATGACTCATGATATTCAGCCTGAAATACAAAGACGTTAGTGCAAGAAAGGAGTCTAGCGTATCTTTTTAAGCTTGCTTTTAAAGCGTACTAAAATGTGAAACTAGAATATGTTATCAGTTTTTTTGTTGGTTTTTTTTTTGTTTTTTTTTTTTTTATTGCGAGTCTGCTGTCAACTGATTTAGTTGCCTATCGCTTTGATATACCATATAGAGTTATAAAGTTTCTTTAGTTGCTTTATACAGTTGTGATAGTATGTGTCATTCGTGTATGGTATTACTTTGATGTATAAATGCATTTGAGAGAAATTGAATTCACCAAGACAAATCTCGGACGAGACTTTGTGTAAATTGAGGTTAACCAGTTTTAAAGTGGGATAAACAAGAATAGATATGAAGTAGACTACATTTATGATGGTTGTTCAGTCTGTTTCCATACCTGAATGATTGCTGAGTCGCTTCTCAGAAACAGAGGTCATTGTTTGCTAGAGATTATCATTGCAAATACAAGTGGCTTTCTTTACTTTGATATCACATTATTATTGATATAAAGGCTTTACGCTGGACCCATCATAGAATCTGAGGCCTGGTCCGCCAAGAGAGGACCAAAGTTATCAACCGTGATTGGCCGGCTAACTACCATGCATGCAGCCTGTCGTAAAACATTTATGTTCTATCCAATATTTTTAATCGAAGTAAGATTTTACTAAATTGGGTACTGAAATCATTGCAAAATAGAAGTGAAGGCAATGATCAAGAATCGATACAGTTAACCCACACCTCCCGTCCGAGACACCGAAGGGAATGAAACACAAACATTAAATAACTAGACCCTAATGGAAACATCAATAGTGGAAAGCCAAACGGACATTTGCATTCCTACAAAAAGGTCAGTTGGCTATCCAAAATCAAAAAGACATAAGCGATACACACACTCAAAGACAAACCATAACCAAAAATAAACCGGGACAGAAAACCCGCCTTGGAACGGTCAGTGAAAAGAATATCACTGGGGGCTATAATCGATTTTACGTGGCTGCAAGCATATATTTTTCTGAATTCATATACTAAGTGACCATAAAATTCGGGTTCTGATAAGCCTTGTTGCAGAAGAGACTTAAGTCAAGCATTGAATTTTGAAACTATATAGGAATGACGTCTATAAAGCTTAGAAAAGGCTTTTCGTAGTTTATTATACCGATAACCCTGATTAAGAAAATTAGCAGTTAACACTTTATTACGAGTGTTAAAGTCAGAAGCCTCTGTGGTGTAGTAAGTAGCCTCCTAAACAAGGGGTCGTGGGTTCTATTCCGGTCTTCTCAAGACTTTTGGAGGAATCTTTAATCCGAGGTTCCGTCTTCATATGACATAAGCTTTTCGTGAGATGAAAACCCATACAATTTTACTGTAACATCTGTTTAAGGATGATTATGGTCCGTTTCATCAAGTTACTCAGTATACATTCACACTGTATATGCTGAAAATTGATGTTTTAAAAGAATAAATTAGTGTTCTTGTTTTTCAGCAATGACGCCAGGCAAAATAAGTTTGATGCATTATCAAGAAAAAGTTGCAATACTGCATTGCATAGGACACAGACATTTTTGTCTCATATAAGTTCGTTTCCTTTTGCACCAGAGGTGCGCAGGGCTTGTGTCTGTAGCACTTTCGCACAATTTGTCTGTCTACTTGTCTGCTATCGTTGTTCCGATCGTGGAGGCCCTGATCAGACGCCGCGGATCTGGGCCTGCACTGTTTGGAAAGGTACCCTTTAGGGGTTTCCCGCATACAATGGGTTAAGGTAGTAGTGCTTCTAGTGTATTTGAATATCTGTACTTTGTGATTTCGCCCTAAATGAAAAGACCTCAAAACCATAACAGATATACTAGGCGAAATGAAACTGTAGATTTCTAATTTCATGGCAACCGTTTAATTTACCCATATTCACCTAGACTAACTTTCGGTAAAGGACATTGTTTTCATCTGTTGTTGTTTAGTTTTGCTGCCTTTCTGTGTATTTCTTCCTTTGATTTTTAAGTATGAACAATGTACACCAAATATTATTACTTACAAAGTGGCCACTATCTGAAATGAAAACACATAACTAAAATACTATATTTTCTATCTTTCAGTTCTGAGCTTTTTTCGATATCTATTGCGCGTTTAAATATTTACCATAATGCGAAACATAATGCCTCTTTTTCAGTTCTTATGATCTTATTTGTAAACATCTATTTTGTCTGTAGTCCTGGGTTGTATTATGGTGCTGAATCAGATCAGATGGAAACAGGTCTGTTAGAAAGCATATTTGTATAACAGCTTTATCGTCACAAATAGCAAAAACCATAACGAAATTTTAATGAAATTGCGTATGGTATGCGACGTCTGATTGTATAACGTCAATCTTTGCGACAGTATATTATGCGATTTACCGTCGGAAACCTTACGTCATCATGTAACGCCACATTTTATTGGTTGGTATTTTGTCTTTGGCAGCTTACATCGCTTGCCATTTGGGGTAAATAGAATATTTATTTATGAAAGAAAGTGGATAAGTGCATTAGAATTGGGATAAATATATTGCAAAATTGTCATTTGGGGAGGTAAAGTGTCGGCTTATGATCGCAAAATCCGTTTTACGGCTCCGCTTATCCGTCGCCATATTTCCCATTGTAAAACTCAATCCCCAAATGACAATTTTGAACACAGTCACCCCCAATTTTAATCACCTACAAGCTGAAATCAAATGAGTCATTTCAAGCATTGGTTCTTGCTATATGTAAACTCGTGTACATCACTGGCATCGGTCTATTTATTTCACTTTAAATTCTGTGCATAGATCACACTTGTCTAACGCTTCTGATCTGCTTTATACTACTCTATCAATTATTAATTTGGCAGAGACTAGCGAGGCAAGGGAAATAAGTCATTTTGCGTGTGCGAACAGTGAAGACTCACCCAAGGCTGTACAACCTATCAGTCAAAAGACAATATCCGCTGACTGTAAGCTTCCGTTTTTATCATATGACGTCGCGTCTGAGAATGTAATAACGTCATTAATGAATTTGATAATCCACTAAATATGCAAATTAGTTAGATACGCCCCTTAACGTTGCATGTGCAACGTTTTTAACGACGTCGCGTTTACTTATGGCGAAATATTAACATTTTTGTAAAACAATCGTGAATAAAATGCATTTTAAATGTCAATGATAAATAGAATCTTACATTCGTGCTCATGTATTATTAAACTTATTAAACTCGTTGAGGGATAAAATGCTCGACAAAGCCTGGCATTTTATCCCTTTTCCTCAACTCGTTTAATAAATTTAATTATACATGAACACTCATGTAAGATCCTTTATATAGTACATTCATATAGTGCACATCGCCGGGATCTCCAGGTGACTCAACCCAACCAGCAAAAAATAACGGAACAGCGTCGGACCGACAGCTAAATGACGTGGCAACTCCGTATCACTGTCGGCCCGACGTTTACCCGCTGTAACGTGCTAGTATGCGTAGTAGCTAGAGTCCCTATACTCGCTTCATGACAGCTTTCTCATTTATTTCGACTGTTGCCCGTGATAATTCACTAATGAGCTAGGAGGCCTCCATGAAATTGTGTAAACGGAAACATGAGGGTGAGCGTTGGGGACCCGTAAAGCCGGTTTATGTACACACCCCTCCCCGGTTATTTTGACTGTCCGCCCCATGGCGGTATTTTCGTTGCGGTTTCATTTGTTTAATGTTCGCTGCCGTTCAGTTTTTAAATGTTCCTTCTGTGTGTCCATGTAATTTAGTCCAGAAAAGGTAACTGAGTTGCCACCCTGCTAACGCGGCGTGTCACCTGTGATTTCGTTATTGGTCGGGTGGGACTTTGGTGTTTTGGATAGACTTTGCGTTCTGATTCGACAAGTAACTGAAGCATCTTTAACTCGTTTAATTTTTAACAAAACATAAAAGCTCTTCAGTGCTAAATAGAAGTGAAGGCACTGATCAGGTTCGACACAATTATACAATTAACCCACAGCTCCCATCAAAGAAACGAAAGGAGAAAGAAACACTAACATGAAACAACTAGACCCTAATGGAAATATCAGTAGCGGAAAGCCAAAAGGACAGTTACTTTCCCACAAAGTGGCCAATTGGCTATCCAAAAGAAACAAATACAAGCGACACACACAAAGACAAACCATAACAAAAATAAACCACGACAGAAGAACCACCTTGGAACGGTTAGTGAAACGAATTCCACTGAGGGTTGGTGGGGGGGGCTAAAATCTATTTCTGACTAACGATAATTTATAAAAAAAAAAAAAACGCTGTGAGGCCAGAGTGTTGCGTTAGAGTCATCGGTTGGTTCAATTTGATATGCAACATGACTATATTAAGAAACACTTAAATTTTGACCTCCCTAACACCCCCCCCAGTCCGATCCCTGGGGCATGACTCATGCCCCAGTGGTCACAGTCAAATCCCGTTCATTTTATTACTCAATACTTCTGCAAAAATTTGTATCAAAATAAAAAAATGACTTTGTAATTAAATTTATTGATATTTGACCTTTTGACCACTCTCCAGGGCCCCTGGGGATGAAGCCAAATACAAATTTACTCTTGCACACCCCACTCATGCAAGCAACCCGCGCACCAAATGTGGTTGGATTCCGACTAACAGTTTAGGAGGAGATAGCATAACGGACGGTTGGACAGACAGTCATTCCCAGGAATAGACATTTATATGGCTAAATTGACCTGTTAATATGTGGCTAATTTCTTTTATTGGGCTAGCCAAGTAAAATAAGTTTTAGACACATAATTAAATGAAATAACGGACTAAAACGCATTTGGACTGACGAATGACTACGTAAGTGACAAACTGTCAAAACTTTTGCCCTCCAATATCTCTTTGTACGTGCAGAGGGACGGGCGGACGGGGGCGATTTTAATATCCTCTCCGCTTTTGTTTTTTTATTTTAAAAAGTGTGCAGAGTGTTTGTTTGAATATTATTACACAACATAAAATTTAATATCATTTGAACTGAAATGGCGCTCAACTTTTGTTGTGTAGTGTAGCAAATACCTTGAAAAATAGACATTTGGCTGCCTACCGTAGGGACGAATTAAGCCCCCTCAATGCGAATGAATACATCATACGAGAAACACCTGACAAAAAGTATGATTCTATGCAGTTCGGCTGTACCATACATATTCTTTAAATCGTAACACTGACAATGCGTCTGGGTTCAATCATCTTGTTCTTCTATTTGCCTTAATTTCTTGCGGGTAATCATTTAATCTTTGCTTTATCCCTTCCTTTTTACAATTAAATCGAAACTAACTGATGTGCCATGAAGCTGGAAGTAAACTAGTGCAAATAAATTTTAAAAATGTGTTTTTCTGCTGCGCCTTCAAATGAACAGACATAAAGGGCTTACAAGTTAGAAAGAATTCAACAAACATACATCTCTTTTTTAATTAATTTTCTCAACCCACTTATTTCCGTTTTAATGTTTTAAAGAATCTTATTTATCATAGAATAGAATAGAATAGAATAGAATAGAATTTTATTTACTGCACAGCTATACCCTATAAGGGTTAAAGGCAAGCAAATACATACATGGCATACTATAAACACGACAACATGAAACAATTTGATGATAATATGGAAAAAAAAAAAAAAAAAAAAAAAACAGGAAACGGCATTGGAACACAAGAGTCATGCTAAGAAATATTACATTCACTAACAAACAGTCCGACAGATTTCAAAACCGCATCATCTGTACATGTCATAAAAGTAATAAAACACTCTGTTTTGGACAACAATGAATGATTATTTGTTAAAACTGTGCTCTGAAGCCATTTATTCCGCAAGGTTTGGTACTTAGCGCATTCGCACAAAAAATGAATTTCATCTTCAACTACCTGACAATTGTTACACAATCTGTCCTCTACTTTTTGACCTGAATATCTGCCCCGCTCAATTTGGAGTTTGTGTGCACTTATTCTAAAAGAAGCTAAAGCTTTTCGCTGTTTTCTGTCGGGTAAAACATCTAAATAATTTTCAAAAGCAAAATGTTTCTTTATTAATTTATATGACCTCAGCTTATCCATGCCAACCTCTGAATTCATTCTTTTATTCCAAAATGAAACAAACCGTTCTTTTAACTTAAATTTAATGTTTGTAAGTAAAGCAGATACATTAAATGTACAATGGTTATCCCATACGTGTGAAAATCCTAAATCATTGAGTATAGTTTTGATAAAAGATAGCCATAAGCTTTTCAGTTGAGTGTTATTACACTGCTCCCAGTATGCATTGGATATAAGTGAATCACTATTTGATATATATCACCATATGACGTCTTTGATAAGCAGTGGATAACGTCATGTAATAAAAATCGTATGACCACATGTGTATTTGTTTGTTTGTTTGATTTGAGGTTTAACGTCCCCGTCAACACTGTAAAGGTCATTTTGGAGACGTTGCTTCCAATTTTGTGGGACTTTTACCCAACATTAAGATGAAATGACATCTCAAGCCCTTTCGCCCAATGAAACCAATAGGGTTTATTAGCATGGACGGTCCGCCTCGCACCGCGGTTCCTGGACAGGCTAAGATCCTCTAAGCGGTTTACCAGTACTAGTGTGCGGGCCGGATTCAGCTCTGCGTGGAAGCATCATGCAGCCCATATATTTCTTCAAGCCCCTATGGGCGGGGGCTTTGACCACATGTGTTATAACTCTTTGGCGGGATTAAGTAACGCCATGATGACGTCCATGTCAACAATGCATTTTTCGTAGAAAACTTGTCAAATTTAAAGGCGATAAAAACCAAGTTGAAGTAGTCATATGATAAAGAGAATCTTACACTCGTGGTCATTTCATATGAAATTTATGAAACTCGCTGAAGGCTCGTTTCATAAATTTCATATGCAATGACCACAAGTGTAAGATTCTCTTTATGAATTTCATATGAAATGACCACGAGTGTAAGATCCTCTATTGATATAATCACAAAGACAAATCGAAGTAAAACTTTCCTTCATAACACATAAGTCAGCAGGCGTTATCCTTTCTATCTCTTATACTCCTTTCTCTGGGAGACGACATAAAATGACCCATAAGGGTTGACGGGTCGTTAAACAATCATTCATTCGGTTGCAGTGAATCACTAACTGTAAACAACTAACTGTATCATCTCAACTTTCACGCCTCAATAATGTCTCCAATCACTAATTGACAAGGCTTACTAGAAGTGAAGGCAGTGATCAGGAATTGATACAATCACCCAAAACTTCTCATCAGAGATGCCAAAAAAGAAACAGGAACATAAATGACTAAACCTATGTGAAACATCACAAGCGAGAAGCCAAAAGGACAGTTACTTTCCCACAAAATGGCCAAATGGCTATCCAAAAATAAAAACATATAAGCAATACATACATGCAAAGACGAACTATAACATTCTTGCACACCAGACAAGGAAATCCGTGATTTTACCTTGGGATAGAAATTTATGTTCTGACCCTGGTGTTCCGACCCAGGCAACTAACATAAATGCGCTTCAATTCTATTCAACTGCCGGAACTACTTCCGCACTACTTTTATTTTGTAAACAATATACATGTGCGAGCTGTCAAAACTAACCGGAGGTGTTGTGCAAGAAAAAGAATCCAATATGGGGTTCTGTTGTAGATGGGCGTTTCCAACCCTCGGGATGACCGTGCTGAGCGGAACCTCGGCATAGCCTCGGTTCCGCTCAGCACGGCCATCCCTCGGGTTGGAAACGCTCATCTACAACAGAACCCCATATCAGATTCTTATAATATCAAACCACAACAGAAGAGCTGCCTTGGTACGGACAGCGAAAAGTATCTATCTAGTATCACCACCACCCCCCTCCCCTCCCCCACTGCAGTATTTCAGTGGAGGGGGTGGCCCTCCAGTATTTCACTGGAGGGGGTGGCTTAAACTGATAGATTCAGGAGTGAGCTGTTTCCAATGTGATCAAGTTTCGAACATTATTTCAAAAGGTTTTAAGTAATCTTATTTCTGACATCATGTTCGTTTAACTCTTAGTAGATACTTTCCAGGTTACATTTCCTCATGCTCTGTTGTTCTTGGTTATTATAGGATAACAACATATCATCTTCATTCATAACAGTAGAGGATGCGTCTTAACATTTTGTTTTTGAGACAGCTATAGTCGCGAACTAATTGTGCCAAGAAGGGCAACCACAAAGATAACCAAAACTCCCTTCATTATTTCTAAATAATTTATGTATTTCTTGCAGTGTATTAACAAATTCTCGGTTTAATGTTTCAAAGACTGCAACTAACTTTTCCTTGCTTTATTTACCTTCGTTACTAACTGTGTAACTGTGGCATTTCTGTAACAAAATCAGGTTTATATCCACAGATGATCAGTAAAACCAGATTTAATAAAATTCAAGCTTTCAGTGTATATATACCATGGACGGCTATAAATCCCGCACTGATTTTGTTTGTTAAATTATAAGAATAGAGTTGTGGATCCAGTTGATCAAAACTTATGATGTTAACGTTAAACCTTGACCATTTAATATGGCAACTCTGCTAATATTGTGCTAGCTCGTGAAATTAGCATATCTCATATCTAACATTTGTTTCAGTACAAATCAGGGACATTATGTACCCCAGCTAGTACGCATAACCCGGCCAACGTCGGGCAGACAGCGATACGACGTTGACGTCGGCCCGTCATTCTTTGCTGGCAGGGACTTTACCTTCTATGAAGTTTCGGCCACAAACAGGCTGTGAACAACCGGACCCTGCCCTTTTTGATATGTTTGAACATTGGGTTCTGCTCACATGTATGCTAGAGGATGTAAGCAATTTCGTAAATGCCAGCACTGTTAATTAAGGGCTTCAATGCTACCATTTTCTATCTGTAACGAGTTTTTTTTTTTTATTTCCGAAGGCAACTTTTAACCCTTTTCCCGCAGCATAAACCAATTTAGCCACCCCCATTTACATTTCAACCAATCAAATTAATTGATGTAATTTATTCATTCAAATTCGCAAATTAATGACAAACGGTGTATATCCTGATCAGATGGCTTATTCTGACGCCATCTGATCTAGATGCACACCATTTGAAAAGATAGTTGTCGTGAACAGTAGGATAAGAGTTAAAGATTTATGTCACAAAGCATAGAACTTTTATAATTTGTGTTTTGAAGAAAAATGATACAAAATAATATCAACAAAATTCACAAGCTTTTCATGGAGTCGCAGCTGCTAAAGTGGAAAAAAATTCCCCTAACATTATATTAGATATCTCATTTATTATATAAGATATCTTATATATAAGATATCTAATATAATACATAAGATATCTTATATAGGATATAAAACATCTGATCTAATATGCTATATTAAGGGGCTCTTACACTGTCACGATTTTGGCCACGACTCACCACGATTTTTTAAATCGTGGTAAATCGTGAACAACGTCGTAGAGAAGTCGGCAGAGATCTTGAGGAATCGTGGTTGATCGTGATAGTTCGGGAGTGACCACGACTGTTTTGGACATGTTCAAAACATTCGTGACGAGTCGGCATCATTTTTCAAATCGTAGAGCGGTCGTATAGAAATCGTAGCTCAGTCGTGAGCCGTCGTCGTGGTAATCGTGGCCAATCGTGAATAATCGTGACTGAATTCTACCACGATTGTGCTACGACGAGACAAGATCATCTACGATGCCTCTACGATTTCGTTGCGACTGCCGTACGATCTACTACGATATCATGGCGACTGCTCACGACAATGCAAGATTCACCAGGAATGCACTACGATTGATGACGACGCTAGCACGATTTATCCCGACGCTACGTCGAACGCACTTCTTTCTCCACGTAACTTTGTACATATAATTACCCAAGCAACTATGGTCAACTGTCAACTGTCCCTCCTGTTCCTCTGCACCTCCAGTTGTTCAGCCATTGCAATGTCATTTTCGATCATGTCTTGTTCGAGCTGAACTAAATTTTGAAGATACAGAAGCCTTTGACCTGGCTGCAAAAACATTTTCGTCAGATGCTCTCTA
Organism: Lucinisca nassula; assembly: GCA_963580285.1. NCBI lineage: Eukaryota > Metazoa > Mollusca > Bivalvia > Lucinida > Lucinidae > Lucinisca > Lucinisca nassula. Next base: position 43,725,834 of record OY757021.1, on the reverse strand, counting down.
CAGAAATGGTTGAAACTGAATGACACTGTGCATTTGATGAACACTTTTATATACCCAGATCGTTATAAATCCTGTCGAATCGGGAGAAGTCTTGGTTAATCGTGAGTAAATCGTATCGAATCCTCCATGATCGTACTGAGTCTTTGATTATCGTGCCTTGGTCGTAGAGCAGTCTTGCAGGAATCGTGAGAAATCGTGTATGATCGTCTGATATCTTGAAGCAATCGTGGTGCAGTCGTAGAAGAATCCTACAGGATCGTAAGACATCGTAGTCGATCGTAGAGGATCGTTGTAAATCGGCTGCATTATCGTACAGCAATCGTGATTGTTCGTAGAAGTGTCGTAGCAATGTCGTGAGTATTCGTAGGGTAGTGAAATCGGAACCGTGTATGCCCCGATTTGCCACGATTTTCATGGTCCCAATTGGCCGTGGACAGTCGTGGACAATCGTGGTCAAAGTCGTGACAGTGTAAGAGCCCCTTAAGATATCTTATTTAGTATATTTGATATCTTATATTGGATATAAGATATCTAACATAGGATATAAGATATCTAATATGATATATAAGATATCTTATTTACTAAACTATATAAGATATCTGATATACTAAATAAGATATCTAATATAGCATATAAGATATCTTATATAACATATCAGATATCTTATATATTAAATAAGATATCTTATTTAAAGATGGAAATAAGATATCTTATATGATATATAAGATATCTGATATATTATATAAGATATCTTATATGGCATATTAGATATCTTATTTGGTATATTCGATATCTTATTTAGCATATCAGATATCTTATATATTTTGGTAAATAAGATATCTTATATCTTATATCATATATCTTATTTAATATATTAGATATCTTATACAGCATATAAGATATCTTATATAATATATATCTTATTTACCTAAATATATAAGATATCTTATTTGACAAATAAGATATCTAATATATTTTACCAAAAAAATAAAATGAAGTCACTCCCAAATTGACTCCCCCCATTTATGCATAACATTCCAAACCCATTTTGTACCGGAAACCCTAAAACGGTACTGGCAAACAGTGCAGGCCCAGATCAGATCAGGGTCTACACTATTTACAAAACGTTCAGATATTTTCAGATTACACAACCTGTCATACCTAATTTGCGAAATGGACTCCTGTCATATATAAGGAGGAAGATTCCATTTGTTAAAAAAGAAGAGAAATATTGAACTAAGTATGCAAAAAGTAGAGGCAGAAACCAGGCTCAATATATGCACAGTCTGGTGAGAGTCAAAATACTTGCAGCGAGCAGCGCTTGGCATAACTCAGAGTTTGAAGTTCAATTAACACTTCCACTATCTGAAGAACTTTTGTCTCTCCTTCAAAAAAAAAAAAAAAAAATGCAGACTATTATCTGATTCCACCCCCGCCCATAGGGGCTTGAAGAAATATATGGGCTGCATGATGCTTCCACGCAGAGCTGAATGCGACCCGCACACTAGTACAGGTAAACCGCTTGGATGATTTAAGCCTGTCCAGCAACCCCGGTGTGAGGCGGACCGTCCAGGCAAGTAATGTCCATAAACCGGAAGAGAGGGGGTGACTATTATTTAATTTGCTTCCAATTTATATAAGATATATGTTATATAAGATTCTTATTTATCCAACGTAAATAAGATATCTTATATGTTATATAAGATATCTTATATGCTATATAAGATATCTTATATGCTAAATAAGATATCTGATATACAATTAAGATATCTTATTTACACATATAAATAAGATATCTTATATAATATATAAGATATCTGATATGATATATTAGATATCTTATATGCTATATTAAAAAATCTTATTTAGTAAATTAGATATCTTATTTAGCATAAAAGATATCTTATATGTTTTAGTGAATAAGATATCTTAATTGACAAATCAGATATCTTATTTAACATATAAGATATCTTATATGTTATATAAGATATCTTAGTTAAGATATAAGATATCTTATATATCATATCAGATATCTGAATTGCAGAATTAAATAAGATATCTAATATAGGATATAAGATATCTACTTTAGGATGTAAGATATCGTATTTATTATATCAGATATCTTATATATGCTATATAAGATATCTTATATAACATATAAGATATATTATATCCTATATAAGATATCTGATTTAATAAATCAAATATCTACATTCCATAATCAATAGTAAAATTGCTTGCCATACAACACAGCCATTACTAATACGCATTTTATACTTCTTAGCAGCCTTAGCAGAGCAAAGTCAGCGACAAAAACGGCCACTGTCATGTAGAAACAGGCCTGAAATAAAGCCATCTGTTACACTGAAAACAAGGGTAAGAATTTCTGTTCTTATATTTTTGTTGTTGTCGATAGTGCATCTCATTAAATTATACATTAGAGTCAAGATACAAATTTCTTGTACACCACATACCCAGCAGGCACGCGTCGCAAGGGCAACGTCAGATCAACATCGGTGCAACGTCACGTTGCACCGACGTGGATCTGACGTTGCATAAATGCCATGACGTTGAACCGACGTTGATGCGACGTCATAATTACGTCATGTGCCTGCTGGGATAAGTTAATCCTGGACTTAACCCTGGGATAGGCATTCTTAACTTACCCAGTTTAATCCACCCAAGGATATGATAAAATTGAGAATTTTCACGTGTTTGATGTGAACTGGTTTAACAGGACGTCAGACACGCCGTCGTTAAGTTTGATATCACTGCATATACAGTGACGTCAAATCTCCAATTATTGTCATCAAAATAAGGTGGACGTCGAAAAGAGAAGCGACTGCATTATAAAAATCAACTCTCATATCGAAAGAAAGGTATGTAAGAAAAAGAAATATTCATGGATGTGAGTAGATAGAAAAATCGGTCTATCGGGATCATTGTCCGGCATCACTCGGCAAGCTTCGTGATACCAGTGACCCTCGGGACTGATTTTTTCTATCCATCCCTCACACCCATGTAAGATTCTTATATTATGCAGACCTTTGCACTCTCCGCTCTAATCAACATAAGCGCAATTTATTAGACCCCACTAACATTCATAAGCATGCGACGCGCAGAGACAAAATTATCATATTCCCAGGCAGTATTCCCCTCTGACGTCACTGCTCAAAAGTACAAGTGCGTTCACAAGTCACGCGCAGGGCCATAAATTATCATAACCTACTGCAATATTCGCCTCTGACGTCACTGCGCAAAAGCACAAGAACATTCCAGAAGTCAGAATTTGGTATAGTAATTCATGTTTTGTCTTGTGGGAGGGTGTGTGCTTGCAAAGACTAATAAATTTAAGCATTCGCACAGTCTTGGTTGTGTGCTATATGGATGGTGTTTGGTAAAAAAATTATCTGGACATATAGGTAAAAAAAAAATACCATAAATCTATACATATATGTTTATTGTGTGTGCTGAATGCATGGACAAAAAATACATTTGCACGAAAAAAAAATGTCCTTATTATCCCTAAGGATCTTGAGTAAATGATAAAAAGTTTCTAATTTTATGTCAGGTGATGACAACTGAACAATGTTTAATTACGAGTTTTGCGAGATTGTATAATGCCTTCAAATGCCTTTTCCACTAGAACCTTCTGAATTGTATACTCTCCGAAGGGCCGCTTGTGTTCGTTCGTCCGTTCCCACTTTGTTAGGACTGCTATTGTGGAACTGTTTTTGCTACTATATTCAGCGGTTGATACATCTTGGTGACAAGTGCAGCGCGCAAGAACTTTAACCCTACCTGGTTTCTTTTTTGAGTCCTTATCTCGGTTTATTTTCGCATTGTTCGTCCATCCATTTCTAATTTCCCACTTTATCTGGGCTCAAATTATTACTGCTCATGTTACTGTTTGAAACTAGATAGCAGTTGTTATATCTCGACGAGAAGAAGGGCAGAAAACAAGAACCATAACTTTAGCTCATTTCTCCTATTTTTATTGTTTTGCTTTCTCCGACCGTCCGTCTGTTCCTAATTACATGTCCGGGTTGTCATTTGGTTTGTTTATGCTGTCGGCTAAAAACTTTAGCAGTTGGAAGTACAGAGCACATGAACCATTGTCATGACTGGCACTTTTTAAAGTTATGTCCTTTGTTTATTTTTTTTGTTTTGTTGTCTTAGCCAATTTTCCCAGTACTGTCATACTGTTCAGCAGTTTTAAATCTCCATCAGAAGTACAGAGTTCAAGAACCGTAACTTTACGTTATTTGCACTTTCTTCATTTTTGTCCGTCCGCTCCTCTTTACTTTGTCTAATTTGTCGTGTTTTTGGCATGCAACTTAAGCAGTTATTACATCTTGAGGGAAAATGCAATGCACAGTCCCACCACTCTGGCTTTATTACTTTCAACATTGAAAAAAATGATTTAGGTTTTTTACTCTTGTCTGTTCTGTAACTTGAAAATTGTTCGCGATTTATTTTTTCCATGAAACTTTACTTAAAATATAAAGCGCCATGGAGCGACGTGCAATGCAATGCTAAGACCCATAACTCTGATATGCCTACTATTATGAGCCTTTTAATATTTTAATTCTGTCACTTTGTAATGAGAAAAACATTTTATCATATGCCATCGCGTCTGAGAATACATTAACGCCATGCGATAATCCACTAGCGGATTAAATATGCAAATTAGTTAGATACGCTCCGTAACGTTACATGTACGACGTCCATATCGATGTCGCGTTTACTAATGGCGGAATATTGACATTTTTGTAAAACCTGGTGAATAAAATGTGTTTTAAATATCATATGATAAATATAATCTTGCATTCGTGCCTGTGTATTATTGAATTTATTAAACTCGTTGAGGAAAAGGGATAAAATGCTCGACAGAGCCTCGCATTTTATCCCTTTACCTCAACTCGTTTAATAAATTCAATACTACATGAGCACTCATGTAAGATCCTCTATTAAGATGTTTTCCTGAAACTTTAAAGAAATCCTGTTGACAATGTTCAGAAGTCTGACTTTACCACTTTTGGAGTAACTCTTTACAAAAACACGCCTATTCGAATGTGTAGAGGATATTTCCTTTTTGAGGTGGATACCAAAAATATTTCATCGATTGTGTAGAAAAAAAAAAAAAAATTTTTCACGAGTGTGAAGCACTAGTGAGACTTCGGATGTTTTCAACACACGAGATGAAATACGTTTGGTATCCGCCGATAACAAAGGACATTTTCTTTTTATTTTATAATTTTATGCGGATATTTACGGTAATTGATAAATAGTATCTACGTCACAAATTTGACCTGGCTATGACGTCACAACTGTCAGTTTCAATACATAAACATATCGCCATTTTGAATTCAGCATTTTTACAATAATTTTTTTTATTCAAACAGTGCTTTTTAAGGTATTTTACAGAATAACATACAAATTTTGGCAAGAAAAAGTAGTTCGAGCTGCTACTGTGAAAATAACCAGGTCATGTTATTTTTCACAGTGTGAAAAATATCATTTTTATTTTTTCAGATATGCATTGATTTCACTGCAGAGTATAAAATAAATTGATTTTATTTCTACCAAAAATTTAAAACTTTCAGATTAAAAAAATATATATATATTTTTCATATTTCTGCTCAAAACGTGATATTTTCTTATTGGAACTCGTTAGAACCACCTCGGTGTGGCGGTTCTAACGAGTGCTAACGATCTCTGTTCTGAGCAGAAAAATGGTGACTCAGGTTATTTTGTGCTGAATAGAATACTCCACCTTATGGAAAGCAGGAGTTTTGTTTGAACGTTATGGTGATTTTTTGTTTATTTAGAAAATGACTGAGCGTTTTGCAAACTATGAAAGCTCTGATGAAAATCCCCTAACCTGACAGCGATGGTAATTACTTGTACTTACATGTAACTCAAATGAATGAATGAAACCTGGTTACTTTGGATAGCTCGTTGAAAAGTATAGTAGTGTCTTCTTTATTGCAGCCCAAGTCTGCACATCAGTACACCATTGAAGAATATGGTTGCCTAAAGGAGGAACTTCGCCGGAAACAAATTGCTTATAAATCCATTCTAGCACGCACTGCTACTACCTGCTTCTGATAAAATATATCATGAACCACGAAAAGTGAAGCTTGATTTAGAGACAACTACGTACCATATACAGTACAACCTCTGTTAAGCAACCATCAAGGGAAAACTCCAAAACTGACTGCTTAAAGGAGGTGGCTGTTTAGTAGAGGGAGATGCTGTGACATGATGTTTGACCTGATTCAGACAGACAAAATGAGTGATAACTGAAGACACCTCACTTTGGATGTGTAAAAAGAAATATAAATGATGGAGAGGTGTCAGATGACACCTCTCCATCATTTATGTTTCTTTTCGTTTAATAACATATCATTTAAAATGATATAAGAATGGTTATTTTAAGCAAAATAAACATCCCAGAAAGGAAATTATTCCTATATTTACTTCTAACGTTTTACAATTGAATCTGCTGTTTAACAGAGGGAATTTAGATTTAGTAAAGTGGCTGCTGGCAGGAGGAGAGAGGTGGCTGCTGAGCAGAGTTTAAATATATAGTAAAATGCTTTGGGAGGAATTAATGTGGTTGCTGAAGGGAAGTGGCCACTTAACAGAGGTGGCCATTTCTAGAGGTTTTCCTGTAGGCATCATTGTATGAGACTAATTGAGAAGGTATACAGTACACAGGGAAGAGCAAGACTCTGATCAACCTGCATGGCTGAACCAAGTCTTTACTTTGATCTCGTCTGAACACATATTTTTGCTTGATAATGGTGCTTCATTATGAAAACATGCCTATACATTGTAGCCTTTATCGCCGAACAAATGAAACTTTTAAGATGAAAAATTATGATTTTTTTCTTCTTATTTCTGGTAAAAATATAGATTGTGGGTACTCGTCAGAATCGAGGCGGTTCCAAAGAGTACCCACAGTCGATAATTTAGAGCAAAAATAAGAAAAATAAGGTTTACCCCTGCAAACCCCAGTTTTACTATATAAAAGTGGGGTTCAAGGGGGTTGAAATTATATAGGCGTAATTTCGTGGTGTGTAAGGCCATCCTAAGACAATTATTTGTTTGCTGTCACCTGACCCATAATTTTCAAGATGGGTAGGAAGGTAGGCAAAATATTTTTTTTTCATAAATTTTATTTATTTGATCTGCTAAAACTCTATTTAGCTTTATTCTTTCTTCTTTCAGTAATTCTATGTACACATACTAGTTTAACATCCCAAATACGAAATGAGACTTTTGAAAGAAAATTAAGAAATGCAATTAACCCTTATCCTGCTGTTTAGTGTTCACGACAACCAATACTTTGCTAACAGTGTAGATCCAGATCAGATGGCTTCTGAAGAATCTGATCACGATCTACAATGTTTGTCACTCAGTTTGTGAATTTGAACGTAAATATTATTTCATGTAATCTGACTGGCTGATAGTCACAAAAAGGTGTGACTAATGCAAGTATTCAGCAGTTTAATATATCTTTACATGAGAAAATTAAAAAAAGAAATTTTCATGATGGCCAATAAAAAATATTTGGGTAGGGGCCATTATTCCGGGTAGGTAGGATGACAGCAAACAGACTTTTTATGGTAGGCCTAATGGAATTGGAAATGAATGCTTGTCTCCTGATAACTGCAGTCAGACATAAAAAGTTTGTGCGGCCGTAAAAAGTTTCCCTCCATAATACTGTAGATTATATTTTCTAGTCCTTTTGGATCATTGATTCCATTGTGGAATTATGAAAACATTTGAGGGTAATTGATGAGGCCTATTATATACTAGCCGAAACTAGCTAGTCTGGCCATTAAAAAAAACTTGCACGCTCTACAAAAATGTATGTAGTGTATTCCATATTTCCAAGGGACTGCTGTTTTAGAACATACTGTGAATGTAGTAATGATTTTTTTTGAATTGAGATTTTACATCCACGTCAACACCCTATCGCTTCCAATTTTGTGGGACTTTAACCCGACATTGAGATGGAATGACACCTCAAGCGCCGTCGCAGGTTTACTATATGCATTGGATGGTCTGTCTCACACCACTTTGCCTGGGCAGTCTTTGTCCTTCTTAGCGGTTTACAAGTACTCATGAGTGGTCAGTTTTAGCTCTACGTGGAAGCATCATGCAGCCCAATCTATTTCTCCAAGCCCGAATAGGCGGGGGCAAGAATATAGTAATGAAACTTTACATATTGAGAGGACAGTACCTTGGTAAACAGAATATTCATGTACCCTAATGAGATTTCACTGATTATGACAAACAGGTTAAGCTTCATAATCATTATGAAACCATGCCTATACAAATACATTGTAAACTTTACCCCCAAGAAAACGAACATTTTAAGAGGAAAAATTGTGATATTTTTCTTATTTCTCCTCAAAATATAGATTGTGGGTACATTGTTAGAACCGCCTCGATCTTATTTCTGCTCAAAATATAGACTGTGGGTACATGTTAGAACCGCCTCATCGAGGCAGTTCTAATGAGTACCCACAATCTATATTTTATAGCAGAAATAAGAAAAATAAGGTTTACCCCTGCACGCCCCTGTTTTACTATGTAAAAGTGGGGTTCAAGGGGGTCAGAATTATACAGGCATGTTTTGTTATGTAAACGGTTGATGGACAGACGAATGGACAGAAACTTGTAGACACACGTCTTCCTGCTAAAGCAGGTACGGCAAACATGTCAATTATTCCAATGTATTTGGACAAGATATATCAACAAATACCTTACTGAAAAGGAACAATAGCTTTATTCTCATTAAAGCCATAGTAACAATATTAAAGAATCAACCTATTATATAAACAATATTATAGAATCAACCTATTATATAAACAATATTATAGACTCAACCTATTATATAAACTATCATTTGAGCATGACAAAACCTACAATAAGACATGTGCGCCCAACGAAGACTCAGATCAGCCTGTGCATTCACGCAGTCTGATCAGAGTCTTCATTGTGCGCTCCAAGGGTAGCTAAGGGCCAAATTCTCTTTCATGCAGCAAGAGAAGTCTCTGGTCAGACTATATGAATGCGCAGGTTGATCTGATTCTTCGCTAGGTGCACATATAATATTCAGGAAATGCTGTGCCCAAGCTCATATAATTATGACAACTCAACACAAAGAAATACAGATGAGCTGAATAAGAAGCAAGAGGACCATAATGGTCATGTAATGCTCTTCTGAGAACATAGGTCTGTAACATTCGTTCAAATACATACTAGATAACGTTTGTGACCATGACTATCTCCTTGTACTGCTGAATGAATTAATTTAGCCACACCCATTTCTCACTCAATCGAACTACTTCATAATTACAATGTGTTCATGCAATTCACAAACTGCATAACAGTGTAGATCCTGATCAGATGGCTTCTTCACCACAGTAGGCGTTATTGTGTTCAGAAGGGTAAGGGTTAAACACCAGACATCAGAACTCCGTATTCTTGTAAACAATTGAAATATCTGTCTTTTCTATTCTAAATATCTATTCTATAACTCATAAGTTATTCAAAGTGTACATTTTCTAAGGACTTATATAGAGGATCTTACACGAGTGGTCATTTCATATGAAATTTATGAAACGAGCCTTTGGCGAGTTTCATAAATTTCATATGAAATGACCACGAGTGTAAGATTCTTTTTATCATATGGCTACTTAAACTTGGATTTTATCGCCTTTTAATTTGACAAGTTTTCTATGAAAAATGCATTGTTGACATGGACGTCGTCATGACGTTTCTTATTCCTGCCAAAGTGTTATTACACGTGTGGTCATATGATTTTTATTACACGACGTTATCCACTGCTTATCAACGACGTCATATGATAGATCCTGTATCCAGTTGTTCCAGGTTAACTATGTCATTACTTTACACTGCATTATAATTTCAAACAATCCTTTTAGAAAAATTCTCGGCAGAGAAACTTGTTGAGGAAAAGGGATAAAATGCTCAGCAGAGAGAAACTTGTTGAGGAAAAGGGATAAAATGCTCAGCTCTCTGCCAAGCATTTTATCCCTTTTCCTCAACAAGTTTCTCTGCCGAGCATTTTATCCCTTTTTCATCAACAAGTTAAAAAATTCAATAATGCGTGAACGCTCATTGCAAGATCCTCTGTTTATGTGTATAAGAATAACAAACTATTTCTAAACTACCTTTGGTATGACTTTCATCACAAATAATTACTTATCACAAAACAGTGAAATTCCGCTATTAAGACCACCTAAACTTATGTCAGACTAATTTTGCTCTTAAAAGTATATTTAGAAGGTTTCATTATTCAGTAGAACTTCAATGGCTCGAACACCTTTGGGACCTCGAAAATCTGTTCGAGACAGGGGTAGTTCGAGCCACTGAGGGTTACTGTCAGGAGGCATAACGAGATACTTTTAGACATCTTTTCGGTGTTCTATAATGAATATGTATGCTGTGTGTGCTCATTAGAATCGCCTCATCGAGGCGATTCTAATGAGCACACACAGCATACATTTGCAAGATTAAAGACTAAAATCTCCTTAATTATTCCCCACCATTTCTTATGTAGAGGATTTCGGTAGGGGCTCAAGAATGGGTTCGACACATCCATGGTAAACGAGCCATCGGTGTTCGAGCCATCGAAGTTCTACTGTATTTTCTATGCGTTTTCTACATCTAGTGTCCTCTGGAGAGAGACCACCTTTGGGACTGTTCAACAGTCCCAAAGGTGGTCATAATATAGGAGTTTAAATTTACTTTGACCAGTCCAGCATCATTACAAGAAAACCTGTTGTTGGGTCACATGACCAAGCTGCTCAGCTACACCAACCAGCAAGAGTCCTGAAATTTTAGATATACAGACACCAGGACCCGTTGTTCAAAACTAACCATGCCTTTAGTCAACATATTGTTAAAACCTTGATCATTAAATATGGCAAATATATTGATATTTTTGCTGGAAAAGTGTGAGCAGCTTTTGCATTTGCAAAAGCTGCTCACATTTTTTCAACAAAAATACCAGCTTTTAAGGTATTTCTGTTACTAGAACAGTTAACAATTAGACCACTAACGGGCCGGTTAAGCCAATGATGCTTTGAACCACTTGGCCCGATATACTATCCAAGCTGTGGAAATTATGGTGCTGATCAGACTGCATAGACGCACAGGCTGATCTCCACTTAAAAGAAATAGCCCAAAACAGATGTGACTCCTATACGAGCCAGAAAAGAAATGCACTGTACATGTTAACTGCTTATGTATAAGCCTATCCAGGAAAACTATGGACAGGTAATTAGGCTGACCAGCTTAAAATGTCCTTAATAGTGTTGTCTGGGCTGTTAACCTTGAAGAAATATATGGGCTGCATGATTCTTCTACGCAGAGCTGAATTCGACCCGCACACTAGTACTAGTAAACCGCTAAGAGGATCTAAGCCTGTCCAGGAACCGCGGTGCGAGGCGGACCGTCCATGCTAATAAACCCTATTGGTTTCATTGGGTGACAGGGCATGAGATGTCATTTCATCTCAATGTCACGTAAAAGTCCCACAAAATTGGAAGCAACGTCTCCAAAATGACCTTTACAGTGTTGACGGGGACGTTAAACCTCAAATCAAACAAAATATGAGCCGGGGGCACAGCATCTGCAAACAAAACAAACAAAAAGTTATATAACCTTGAAACCAAAAACTAACATATTCACTAAAGGGTCGCAAATGAAACACTGTGAAGACATTTTTCTTGAGTCTACTGAAATGATTGTCACTTTCACCACAATAACACAATGGTTAACCCATTGCATGCGGGAAATCCCTAAAGGGGTACATGTACCTTGGCAAACAGTGCAGGCCAAGATCAGATGCCGCAGAATGCGGCATCTGATCAGAGCCTGCACTATTTGCTAACAGAATTTTCCGTCAAAAATAGAACAAGAGCACCACATGCGGGTGCCAATGCTCGGCTGCAAAAATTTTAAGTCGAAAAAGGGGCATAACTGTGCCAAAGATATTTTGAGTGTTACCTCACCTATTGGTATGAGTTCCCCTTTTCATAATGAACAACTAGTCTGAGTTTCAAGTAAATATGTTCAGTAATGACAGAGATTTTACAAAATGTCCAAGTTTTTGCACGACGACGCAGATGACGCCAGAGCTATGACAATACCTCGTCGTTTTCTTCAAAAACAGCCGAGCTAATAAACCAAAAGAATAGGCCTGACACCCCTTATTTGACAAAATAATGGACTTGTCCAATATATAGCAATGGAAGAGTCCACTCGTATACAATGGGTTAAACAGGAACAAAATCACAATGTCATACAATATCACAGTTAATGACAGAGCTGCCTCTTAAAAGGGGAGCTGGAATGTTTGAGCAATGTCTTTAAACAAAAATTCAATTCGAAGTCCCTAACCTTGCCCTAAATTTCACAGGCAAAAACGGTGAAGAACCCTTGTCCTGCAGAATAAATTACTTTTGTCACACCTAATTCTGACTTTCAACCAATCAGACTATTTGATGTAATTTATCCCTCCAAATTCATGCAATGAATGTCGAACAGTGTAGACACTGATCAGATGGCCTCTTCAGTAACCATCTGGTCTTATCTACACTGTTTGCAAAGGTAGATTTGATTATTTTGAGTTTAACGACATGTCAACCCTTGTGGGTCTTTTTGTGTCAGCTCCCAGAGAAAGGGAGATAAAGAGAAAGAAGAAATAGTAGATAAAATGAAAGTGAGTGACAGAGGAGTATGAGGAAAATGAATGGGAGTGCAGAAACAGAAAAAACTAGACAAAGTGCCCAGTGGGGCACGTATACCCCCGGCTAGGGCCATAGCCTCAGCTGAAACAAGAACTACAAAGGGAAATAACTCTAAAAGGCCTGACCCCTTGGCCCTTTTTTTCTTTCCCACAATACAAGTAGTCATACTGATCATGTGTGCAAAAATTTCAAGTTTCTATGTGAAGCAGTTCCTGAGATATCTTTGACACAAAATAATTGTTTACGGACACACAGACAGACAGACAGACAGACAGAAAAGACAAAAACTATATACCCCCATTGCATACTTCGTATGCCGGGGGTATAATAACAACATTCCCCCTCTACCCTAACCTGCTGCAAGGACAACTGTAAGCCAATATCAGGACAAGGGATAAAACTTTGAATAATGTTTATATAACAACAAGAGATCAGAACAAGAGGCCCAAGAGGGCCTGTCGCTCCACCAGCTAACTTCAGACAATTGTCATATTTATTACATTAAACAATGGTATACTAGTGGACTCTTCTATTGCTATATGTTGGACCAGTCCATTTGTCATATAAGGGGTGTCAGGCCTATTTTTTTTCTATTTTTGATGGAAAATTCTGTTAGCAAATAGTGCAGGCCCTGATCAGACATGGTGTTCTGTGGGGTCTGATCTGGGCCAGCACTGTTTGCCAAGGTACCCATTTAGGGTTTTCCTGCATGCAATGGGTAAAAAAGAAACAAGTGATCCACCCAAGGAATGTCCATTCTATATTTTTTGGACCCCAGAGCCATGGTTGGCAGGATTTATGTGAGTGACCATTTGGCATTGCTCCGTTCTATATATCTAAAGCTCTGGGCCTTATGGTTACAGAGAAGAAGACTTTTTTTAAGTTTTTCCTATTATAAGTCTATGGGAACTAATATGCCTCTGGGCGTGACCAATTTTATACCCCAGGGGCATTGTTGGCAGGATTTATTTGAGTGACCACTTGACTTTGCTGCATACTTAATATCTAAGCTCTGGGCACTGATGGTTTCAGAGAAGATTTTTGTCAGTTTTTCCCAGTATAAGTCTATGGGAGCTTATGGGCCTCAGGGTGTGGCCAATTTGGACCCCAGGGGCATAGTTGTCAGGATTTATGCAGATGAATACTTCAAGTTGCTACATACTAAGCTCTTGGCCTTATGGTTTCAGAGGAGAAAAGTTTCAAGATTTTGTCATTATTAGTCTATGGTAGCTACTAAGCACCGGGGCGTTGCCAATTTGGACTCAAGAGTCATAGTTCGCAGGACTTAGTAGGTGACCACATAACTTTGCTACATACTACAGTTCAACCTGTATTAAGCAAGTGCCTAAGGGATAGTCAAAATATGCTTGCTTAAGACAGGTTCTTGCTTAATACAGGTGAAATTTAACACATCTGCCTTTCTTGGGAACTGAATGCCTGCTTGCTTAAGACAGGTTGCTTGCTTAATAGAGGTGGCCACTAAGACAGGTTTTACTGTAAATGTCTTAGCTTTAGGCTTTATGGTTTCAGAGAAGAAGTTTTCCGTCTATGGAAGCTAATGAGCCAAAGGTGGTGGCCATGGCGGCCATGTTTTTTGTCTGATCAAAATTTCTTCAATGAATCTGACAATGGTAGACACAAGGAACATTCATGAAAATTAAGAACGAAATCCATTTAGCGGTTTTGGAGGAGAAGATTAAAAAAAAAAAGATCCCTTTATGAGTCTATGGAAGCTAATTAGCCAATGGGCGTGTCCATGGCGGCCATGTTTTTTGTCTGATCAAAATTGCTTCAAGGAATCTGACAGAGGTCCACCCAAGGAACATTCATGCAAAGTAAGAATGAAATTCATTACGTTGAGCGGTTTTGGAGGAGAAGGTTTTTAAAACTTTTCCCCATATAAGTCTTTGAAAGCTAATGAGCCAAGGGGCATGGCCATGGCAGTCATGTGGGGCATGGCCATGGTGGCCATGTTTTTTGCCTGATCCGAATTTCTTCAAGGAATCTGACAGAGGTCCACCCAAGGAACATTCATGCAAAATAAGAATAAAATCCATTGAGCAGTTTTGGAGGAGAAGATTTTTAAATATTTTTTTTTTGCTTTCGATGCCATTTTGTTCTGCATGTAACAAAATTCTTTGAAGGAATTCAGGAGAGGACTATGTGAGAAACATTCCTTTGAAGTTTGGTTACAATCGACCAAGTAGTTAAGGAGGAAATGTTTAAAGAAAAAAGTTAACGCACGGATGCACAACCGCACAGACGCACAACAGACACAGGGCCATAACATATAACATAAGACTCGCCGGTCTTTGGCCAGAGGAGCTAAAAAATGAACAGATTTATGTTTTTATTTCTTTATTTTTTCCTTTCCTCCGTCGGATTCGGTATGCCTCCCTTTGCAACTAAGCCATTTTAACCCTCAGGGATCTGGAGAACTGTTGACACTGTAGTATAATTAGGTCTAATAAATCAATCTCCCTCAGTATTTTGAATTTATTTTGAAACATCAAGTCATATAAATAGAGTTTGTGTTGAAAACATCAGTTCTATCACCAGTGTGATGGGCATGTACAATTTCTGATGTTTTGAATTTTAGAATGACAATTTGTAGGTGGACCTCTATATATATGTGATAGTCAGCAAAATTGGAGGAGATTAATTCAGATACAGGAAGGTACTTTTAAATAAATAAATAAATAAATAAATAAACAAGAACTTTTGAAGAAGAGAAGACTTTTTTAACATTACACTACATGTTATATAGTGAAAATAAACCCCGCCCACTGCAGCCATGTTTTATGTTGGATCAAAATTCCTTCAAGGAATCTGACAGAGGTCCACCCAAGGAACATGCATGCCAAATAACTATGAAATAAAACAAGAACTTTTGCAGAAAATATTTTCAGCATTACACTATATGTTATATAGTGAAAATAAGCCTCGCCCATGGCGGCCATGTTTTTTTGTAAGATCAAATTTTTTTCAAGGAATCTGACAACAGTCCACCCAAGGACAATTCATGCAAAATTACAATGAAATCCCACAAGTACTTTTGCAGAAAATGATTTTTTAGCATTACGTTATATGTTAAATAGTAAAAATAAGCCCCGCCCATGGCGGCCATGTTTTTTGTCGGATCAAAATTTCTTCAAGGAATCTAAGAGGTCCACCCAAGGAACATTCATGCAAAATAAAAACAAGGCATCGCATGCGAATCAAATCCCCTCGCACTAGACAACTTCGTGTGTGGAAAAAACTGAAATGGCAAAAGTCCAACTTGCTTGAGATATTATCATATGCAACATTTGTGTAAAGTTTGTTTAAAAATCCTCCAATAAATGTACATTCTAGAGTGATGATGTTTCTCTAAAAATAGCCATAGTGACCTTGACTTGAGGCCATGACCACGAAAGTAGATCTTGCTCAAGATATTATCATAAGCATCTTTTGTGTGAAGTTATATTAAAATCTGTTAATAAATGTAGGCGGTAGAGCGATGACAAAGTTTTTCTAAAGATAGCCACAGTGACCTTGACTTTGAGGTCATGACCTTGAAAGTCGAAGTAAGTCGAGATATTATCATAAGAAACATTTATGTGAAGTTCTATTACAATCCATCATTAAATGTAGGCGCTAGAGCGATGACAAAGTTTTCTAAAAATAGCCACAGTGACCTTGACCTTGAAAGTCTAAATAGCTCGAGATATTGTCATAAGGAACATTTGTGTGAAGTTATATTGAAATTTTTGAAAAAATGTAGTCACTAGAGCAATGACAAAGTTTTTCTAAAAATAGCCACAGTGACCTTGACCTTGAAAGTCAAACTCGCTCGAGGTATTGTCATAAGGAACATTTGTGTGAAGTTATATTGAAATGGATGAAGAAATGTAAGCGCTAGAGCCATGACAAAGTTTTTCTAAAAATAGCCACAGTGACCTTGACCTTGAAAGTGGAACTCACTAGAGATATTGTTATAAGGAACATTTGTGTGAAGTAATATTGAAATTGGTGAAAAAAATGTAAGCGCTAGAGCAATGACAAAGTTTTTCTAAAAATAGCCACAGTGACCTTGACCTTGAAAGTCAAACTAGTTCGAGGTATTGTCATAAGCAACATTTGTTTGAAGTTATATTGAAATCAGTGAAGAAATGTAGGCGCTAGAGCGATAACAAAGTTTTCTAAAAATAGCCATAGTGACCTTGACCTTGAAAGTCGAAATGGTGAGATATTGTCATAAGGATCATTTGTGTGAAGTTATATTGAAATCGATGAAGAAATGTAAGCGCTAGAGGGATGACGAAGTTTTTCTAAAAATAGACACAGTGACCTTGACCTTGAAAGTGGAACTATTGTCATAAGGAACATTTGTATCAAGTTATACTGAAATTGGTGAAGAAATGTAAACGCTAGAGCGATGACAAAGTTTTTCTAAAAAATAGCCACAGTGACCTTGACCTTGTGGCCTTGACATTGATAGTCGACCCGCTTGAGATATTGTCATAAGGAACATTTGTGTGAAGTTATATTGAAATCAGTGAAGAAATATAGGCGATAGAGCGATGACAAATGTTTTTTCTAAAAATAGCCACAGTGACCCTGACCTTGAGGCCATGAGTTGGAAAGTCGAACTCGCTGGAGATATTTTTATAAGGAACATTTGTGTGAAGTTATATTGAAATTGGTGAAGAAATGTAGGCGCTAGAGCGATGAAAATGTTTTTCTAAAAATAGCCACAGTGACCTTGACCTTGAGGTCATGACCTTGAAAGTCCAACTCGCTCAAGATATTGTCATAAGGAACATTTGTGTGAAGTCATATTGAAATCAGTGAAGAAATGTAGGAGCTAGAGCGATGACAAAGTTTTTCTAAAAATAGCCACTGTGACCTTGACCTTGAAGCCATGACCTTGAAAACGGGAACTCGCTCAAGATATTTTTATAAGGAACATTTGTGTGAAGTTATATTGAAATTGGTGAAGAAATGTAGGCGCTAGAGCGATGAAAATGTTTTTCTAAAAATAGCCACAGTGACCTTGACCTTGAGGTCATGACCTTGAAAGTCCAACTCGCTCAAGATATTGTCATAAGGAACATTTGTGTGAAGTCATATTGAAATCAGTGAAGAAATGTAGGAGCTAGAGCGATGACAAAGTTTTTCTAAAAATAGCCACTGTGACCTTAACCTTGAAGCCATGACCTTGAAAGTGGAACTCGCTCAAGATATTTTTATAAGGATCATTTGTGTGAAGTTATATTGAAATTGGTGAAGAAATGTAAGCGCTAGAGCGATGACAATGTTTTTCTAAAAATAGCCACAGTGACCTTGACCTTGAGGTCATGACCTTGAAAGTCCAACTCGCTCGAGATATTTTTATAAGGATCATTTGTTTGAAGTTATATTGAAATTGGGGGAGAAATGTAGGCGCTAGAGCCATGACAAAGTTTTTCAAAAAATAGCCAGAGTGACCTTGACCTTGAGGTCATGAACCTTGACCTTGAGGTCATGACCTTGAAAGTCGATCTTGCTCCAGATATTGTCGTAAGGAACGTTTGTGTGAAGTTATATTAAAATTGGTCAAGAAATGTAGGGGCTAGAGCGATGACAAAAGTACGTACGTACGTGGCGCCAGAGTGATGACAAAAGTACGTACGTGGCGCTAGAGCGATGACAAAAGTACGTACTCATGTACGTACGTACGGGACAAATGCTATATCCCCCCCTCACAACTATGTTGTGCGAGGGGATAATGAAATCCAACAGGTGGGTTTGGAGGAGAAGATGTTTAAAGATTTTTAATTTTTTGTGTGGTTTTGTTGCCATGGCAACCAGAGTTCTGGGTGTAACAAAATTCTTTGAAGGAATTTAGAAGATGACTAAGTAAGGAACATTCCTGTGAAGTTTGGTTACAATTGGCCCAGTAGTTTAGGAGGAGAAGATGTTTTAGCATTACACTATATGTTAAATAGGGAAAATAAGCCCCGCCCATGGCGGCCATGTTTTTTGTCGGATCAAAATTTCTTCAAGGAATCTGAAAGGGGTCCACCCAAGGAACATTCATGCAAAATAAAAATGAAATCCAACAGGTGGTTTTGGAGGAGAAGATTTTTAAAGATTTTTAATATTTTGTGTTGTTTTGTTGCCATGGCAACCAGAGTTCTGGGTGTAACAAAATTCTATGAAGGAATTTAGAAGAGGACTAAGTAAGGAACATTCCTGTGAAGTTTGGTTACAATGGGCCCAATAGTTTAGGAGGAGAAGATGTTTTAGCATTACACTATATGTTAAATAGGGAAAATAAGCCCCGCCCATGGCGGCCATGTTTTTTGTCGGATCAAAATTTCTTTAAGGAATCTAAAAAGGTCAACCCAAGGAACAATAATAGTTTAGGAGGAGAAGATGTTTAAAGAAAAAGTTAACGCACGGACGCACAACGGACACAGGGCCATGACCATAGCCCCGCTGGCCTTCGGCCAGTGGAGCTAAAAATTATCCCATAACTATCTTCACTACACTTCCTTCTCTGCAGCTGGGCTATGTACAGTATGATAATATCAGTTTCTACACATCTTTCTTTATTTCTTTAACTTTCTCTCTTTCTTTGTTCATAGGAACAAATAAAGTGGGTATTTTGTGACAACTTAAGGGTAGTTTTCCTTATTTTTTTGCGTATCACCAACGCATTTCTAATGAATACCCACAACATAGGTTTTTATGGAGAATTGACCAAAGCTATTCTTCAAATATCACAAAATGCCCACCTTATCTATTCCTATATTTCTTTCTTTCTTTCTTTCTTCCTTTTGCCCTTATCCTGAAGGGGACAAGGACAATATACATTAAATGCACTCCAGGGGCTAGTTGTTCAAAGCATCGTCAGCTTAACGAGCTCGTTAGTAGTCATGTTGTTACTAGTAAGTACAATATTGTAAATTTTGGTATTTTTGCTGAAAAAATGTGAGCAGCTTTTTTTGCATCTGCAAAAGCTGCTCACATTTTTTCAGCAAAAATTTCAGCATATTTGCCATATTTAATGATCAAAGTTTTAACGATACGTTAACTAACAAAGTCGTTAGTTTTGAACAACTGGGCCCAGATTTGCAGGATGAATGACAAGTAATCATGTAATTACAGTAAGGGTCTTTAACCTGCATAGAGGATGACTCTCCTTGCACAGAGAGGCCTCCTGTTAACGTCCTGATCCAAAAGATGGTAGTTTATGACATCCATCCCTGCAAATGATGGCAATGGAGAATTTTCAGATGGTGATTTTATCAGCACTGCTGGGGCTCAAACCCGGGCTTCTAGCATTAAAGGCAAGAGCACTAACCACTGAGATATCCTGCTTCACATACATGTATATACTTTCACATACTGAAATCACATTCCATAATAAATGATCATATATGTAAAAAAAACGGGACTTTGGTATTTGCATATACAGCAAAATTCCTATATTAAGACCACCTTTGGGACTTTTCAAAAGTGGTCTTTAAGACCACTTTTGAACAGTCCCAAAGGTGGTCAAAGGGACTGTTCAAAATGTTTTGAACAGTCCCAAAGGGGGTCTCTTATTAGGAGACACTAGGTGTAGAAAACACAAAGAAAGAATCACTGAAACCTCCTCAGTAAGCATTTAAGATCCGATTTAGTCTTAATTTTAGGTGGTCTTAACAGCGGATATTTACTGTATACACATTCATTGAAAACGGGACTTTGGTCTTAAATGCATTAATACACATTCATTCAAACAGCATATTATACATGTCCTTTGCGTGAGGTGAAGGTGTAATGTATCTTGTGTCACTGGGTCAGCCATCACGAAAAAACGCCTATATAATTTTGACCCCCTTGAACCCCACTTTTATAAAGTAAAAACGGGTAAACCTTATTTCTGCTCTAAAGCATAGATTGTGAGTACTCTTTAGAACTGACTCATCAAGGCGGTTCTAATGAGTACCTACAATCTATCTTTTGAGCAGAAATAAGAAAAATACCACAATTTTCCTCTGAAAATTGTCATTTTTAGGCGGTAAAATTTATAATGTATTTGTATAGGCTTGTTTTCATAATGCAACTGATATTGGATTACAGTTGTTATTTCTTCTAATTCCCCTTTATTTTCTTCTTCTTTCTCTCCTTTCCCTCTATTTCATCTCTACCTTTTCCCTTATTAGCCCCCACCCATCAGGGCTTGAAGAAATAGATGGGCTGCATGATGCTTGCAGGCAGAGCTGTCACTGACCCGCACAAGAGTACTGGTAAACCGCTTAGAGGATCTAAGCCTGCCCAGGCAATGCGGTGTGACAGATTGGCAAACAGTGTAAAGTAGAAGTAAAACAAAGATCAGGAATCGATACAATTAACTTACTCCACCCATCAAAGACACGAAAGGGAAAGAAACACAAACATTAAGCGACCAGACCATAATGGAAACCTAAACAAAGGAAGGCCATAAGGACAGTCACTTTCCCACAAAATGGCCATATGGCCATCCAAAAAAAAAAAAAAAGACACAAGTGATACACACAGTAAGTAACAAACAACAACATAAATAAACCGCCAGAGAAGAACCGCCTTGGAATGGTCAGTGGAAAGATTTCCACTGGGGGGCTTAAATCGATTTTACCTGGCCACAATCCTCGCCCTTACTTCTGTTGCGATTAAGACAAATAATTTGTTCAGTCCGCATGAAGGCCTCCTAAACCCTGGATCAGGACATTAACAGGAGGCCCCTCTGTCCATGCTTATACTCCCTATTGGTTTCAGTGGGCAGTAGGGATTGATATGTCATTTCAACTCAATGTCGGGTAAAAGTCCCACAAAATTGGAAGCAACGTCTCCAAAATGACCTTTACAGTGTTGACGGGGAAGTTAAACCTCAAATCAAACAAACAAAACAAAACCTTTTCCCTTATCTCTTTTCTCAATTTCCCTGTGAGATGACACAAAATGACCCACAAGGGTTGATGTGTTGTTAAACCCTAACATAATCAACCAATCCTTTGTATAAGGACAACTAAGGCCACATAAACATTTATAATGATCCTGAGTAGTTGGACAGACATGCATAAGCAAAAAGTGCAAACCCAGATCAG
The DNA here is from genome assembly GCA_963580285.1 of Lucinisca nassula. Classification (NCBI taxonomy): domain Eukaryota; kingdom Metazoa; phylum Mollusca; class Bivalvia; order Lucinida; family Lucinidae; genus Lucinisca; species Lucinisca nassula. Next base: position 43,703,939 of record OY757021.1, on the reverse strand, counting down.
ACTGATCAGTGTCTACACTGTTTGCCAATCTGTATGCACCATTTGGACTCCTTGCTGGATTGTTAATCAAATTGGTTAAAATTTTAAGAGAATTACAGCAAGTTCTCATGGTGTCCGAATTTTTAGGATTTTTACAGTACAATTATAGAAATATTTTTGTCACACTTATCAACAAGAGGCTCAATGAGCCTAACCGCTCACCTGAGGAACATTTTAGTTAGCTGTTTGACTCATGAACTTTGAGCAAAAATTTTTTTTGAAGTTCTTCCTAATAGAACATGGCATTGTCAATTTGGACCCTAGGTGCAGGTTTGGTAGGATTAATGTAGGGGACCACTTGACATTGCTACATGCTTAATATGTAAGCTCTGGGCCTAGAGGTTTCAGAGAAGAAGATTTTTGAAGTTTGTTTTATAAGTCTATAGGGGCTAAGGGGCCCCGGGGCGTGGCCAGTTTAGACCCCAGGGGCATGATTGGCACAATTTATGTAGGGGACCACTTGACATTGCTACATGCTTAATATATAAGCTCTGGGCCAAGTGGTTTCAGAGAAGAAAATTTCTTAAGTTTGTCCCATTGTAAGTCTATGGGAGCTATATGTTGCCATGGCAACACCAGTTTCAATCTGAATTACCCAAAAACATACTGCATCTACTCCCCCAATCGGATAATGCTTCTCATGAAATTTAATCATAATTGGCCAAGTGGCTTTAAAGATATACTTATTTGAAAATGTGAGCGGACGCCGGACCATTGGCATACCAATACCTCACATGAGCCTTCGGCTCAAGTGAGCTAATAATACTAGTGGTTTCAGAGATGAAGATTTTTTTCCATTATAAGTCTTTTGGGGCTAAGGGGCCCAAGGGCGTGGCCAGTTTAGATCCCAGGGGTGTGGTTGGCACAATTTATGTAGAGGGCCACTTAACATTGCTACATGCTTAATATGTAAGCTCAGGGCCTAGCGGTTTTTGAGAAGAAGATTTTTTAAGCTTTTATTTCCATTATAAGTCTATGGGGGTTAAGGGACCCCGGGGCGTGGCCAGTTTAGACCCCAGGGGCATGATTGGCACAATTTATGTAGGAAACCACTTGACATTGCTACATGCTTCATATGAAAGCTCGCGGCCTAGTGGTTTCGGAGAAGAAGATTTTTTTTAAGCTTTTTTTCCATTATAAGTCTATGGGGGCTAAGGGGCCCCGGGGCGTGGCCAGTTTAGACCCCAGGGGCATGATTGGCACAATTTATGTAGAGGACCACTTGACATTGCTACATGCTTAATATGCAAGCTCTGTGCCTAGCGGTTTCAGAGAAGATTTTTTAAGCTTTTTTCCATTATAAGTCTTTTGGGGCTAAGGGGCCCAAGGGCGTGGCCAGTTTAGATCCCAGGGGTGTGGGTTGGCACAATTTATGTAGAGGACCACATGACATTGCTACATGCTTAATATGTAAGCTCATGGCCTAGCCGTTTCAGAGAAGAAGATTTTTTAAGCTTTTATTTCCATTATACGTCTCTGGGGGTTAAGGGACCCCGGGGCGTGGCCAGTTTAGACCCCGGGGGCATGATTGGCACAATTTATGTAGAGGACCACTTGACATTGTTACATGCTTAATATGTAAGCTCTGTAGCTAGCGGTTTCAGAGAAGAAGATTTTTTAAGCTTTTATTTCCATTATAAGTCTATTGGGGTTAAGGGACCCCGGGGCATGGCCAGTTTAGACCCCAGGGCATGATTGGAACATTTATGTAGGGGACCACTTGACATTGCTACATGCTTCATATGTAAGCTCAAGGCCTATTGGTTTCAGAGAAGAAGATTTTTTTTTAGCTTTATTCCATTGTAAGTCTATGGGGGATAAGGGGCCCCGGGGCGTGGCCAGTTTAGACCCCAGGGGCATGATTGGCACAATTTATGTAGAGGACCACTTGACATTGCTTCATGCTTAATATGTAAGCTCACGGCCTAGTGGTTTCAGAGAAGAAGATTTGTTTTAGCTTTTTTTCCATTATAAGTCTATGGGGGCTAAGGGGCCCCGGGGTTTGGCCAGGTTAGACCCCAGGGGCATGATTGGCACAATTTATGTAGAGGACCACTTGACATTGCTACATGCTTCATATGTAAGCTCAAGGCCTATTGGTTTCAGAGAAGAAGATTTTTTTTAGCTTTATTCCATTAAAAATCTATGGGGGCTAAGGGGACCCGGTGCGTGGCCAGTTTTGACCCCAGGGGCATGATTGGCACAATTTATGTAGAGGACCACTTGACACTGCTACATGCTTAAAATGTAAGCTCTGTGCCTAGCGGTTTCAGAAAAGAAGATTTTTTAAGCTTTTTTTCCATTATAAGTCTATGGGGGCTAAGGGGCCCGAGGGCATGGCCAGTTTAGATCCCAGGGGCATGATTGGCAGAATTTATGTAGGGGACCACTTGACATTGCTACATGCTTAATATGTAAGCTCATGGCCTAGCCGTTTCAGAGAAGAAGATTTTTTAAGCTTTTTTTCCATAATAAGTCTATGAGAGCTAAGGGGACCTGGGGCGTGGCCAGTTTAGACCCCAGGGGCATGATTGGCACAATTTATGTAGAGGACCACTTGGCATTGCTACATGCTTAATATGTAAGCTCATGGCCTAGCCGTTTCAGAGAAGAAGATTTTTTAAGCTTTTATTTCCATTATACGTCTCTGGGGGTTAAGGGACCCCGGGGCGTGGCCAGTTTAGACCCCGGGGGCATGATTGGCACAATTTATGTAGGGGACCACTTGACATTGCTACATGCTTCATATGTAAGCTCAGGGCCTAGTGGTTTCAGAGAAGATTTTTTTAGCTTTTTTTCCATTATAAGTCTATGGGGGCTAAGGGGCCCCGGGGCGTGGCCAGTTTAGACGCCAGGGGCATGATTGGCACAATTTATGTAGAGGACCACTTGACATTGCTACATGCTTAATATGTAAGCTCTGTGCCTAGTGGTTTCAGAGAAGAAGATTTTTTAAGCTTTTTGTTCTATGTGGGGTTAAGGGACCCCGGGGTGTGGCCAGTTTAGACCCCAGGGGCATGATTGGCACAATTTATGTAGGGGACCACTTGACATTGCTACATGCTTCATATGTAAGCTCTGGGCCTATTGGTTTCAGAGAAGAAGATTTTTTAAGTTTTTCCCATTGTAAGTCTATGGGAGCTGTATGTTGCCATAGCAGCAAGAGTTTCCATCTTATCTGCCCCAAAACATAATGCATCTTTTCCCCCAACCTGATAATGCTTCTCATGAAATTTAATCATGATTGGTCAACTGGATTTAAAGATATACTTAGTTGAAAATGTGAACGGATGACTGACGACGGACGACAGACGCCGGATCATTGGCATACTCATACCTCACATGAGCCTTCGGCTCAGGTGAGCTAACAAGGGACCACACTTAAAGAAAACAGTTTACTAAGAGTAAATTCTGTTCTTAAACCCTTTCTGTACCAAATGGAATCTTCCTCCTTATATTGTTTGTTTGTTTGACTTTAGGTTTTACGTCCCCTTCAACACTATTTAGGTCATTTTGGAGACATTGCTTCCAATTATGTGGGACTTTTACCCGACACTGAGATGAAATGACATCTCAAGCCCTACTGCCCATAGAAACTGCTAGGGTTTAAGGAGGGGTCCGACTCGCATCACTTTTTCCTGGGCAGGCTTAGAGCTAAGCGGTTTACTAGTATTCAAGTTCGGTCGGTTTCAGCTCAGGGTGGAAGCACGGTGCAGCCCATTAATTCCTCCTTATAGATGACAGGTGTCCATTTCAAAAATTTAGCGGTGACAGGTTGTGTTATCTTTAAAACTTATTTGGAAAATTGCTGGACTCTTTGCAAATAGGGTAGGCCCTGATCATTCGGCAGCGTCTGATCTGGGCCTGCACTGTTTGCCAGGGTACCTGTTTTGGGATTTCCGGTACAAAATCAGAGTACCATCAAACTTGTGTTAAGCATGTGTTCACTGGATAATCCTAATAAGCTTTCTCAAGACAGGTACCTGCTTCAAAACGGGAATGGATGCACCTGGCCGATTTTCCGCCATTTTGCAAAGGGAGACAACTTCATTGACTTCCTGCTCGCTTTTCAATAAGCTCTGTTCTAAAGAAAAGGGGGTCAACTCTAAAAGGAAAGAATTTGCTCCTCCTTTAAGAGTTGACCCCTTTCGACTTGGGAGACAGAAATACTTTTGCAGGAGTTGCCTCCCCTGAAAGTGTATCCAGTCCCCTTAAAACAGGTGGCTTGCATAATACAGGTGGCCAAAATGACAGTATTTACTGTAGATCCCATCTAAAACCTGTCATAGTGGCGAAAAAAGGAGAACTCTGAGAAAACCACCTTAGCTTCTTGGGCAGAGCTTGACATTTCACGTGTGACCCAAGCGAGGCTAGAACCACTGAGGTGAAACACCTGATAACTGGGTCAGTGCTCTTACCCATTAGGCCTCCGTGCCATGGAGGCCCGTTCAATGCTTAATGGTCATTTTGCATTGTGTCCTAAACAGGAAAAGAGGAATAGAGTAAACTGAGGGCAAAAATGAATTGTGTGTTTGAGTTTCACGTCCCACCAACAGCTAAGATCAAACGGAAACAGGATGTCGGTTTAAAGTCCCATCCAAAAGTCTGAAGAAGCCCAGGATCGAACCCATGACCCCTGGTTTATGAAGCGAGTAGCTTCACCACTACACCACGGAGGCTTCTAGGGCAAAAATGAAATTAACGTGAAGAAACGGTAGAAATATAAACATTCCCCTCCCTCTAAGCAGCCCTATTGTAAGGACAGCAGACCTTTCACAACTATGGTAAGATACACCACACCTGTGCCTCAACCCACCACACCCTTCTCTTTAACTGCCCTGATACAGAAAGATACACCACACCCTTGCCTCCACCCACCACACCCTTCTCTTAACCAATTGTATACTAGTGAACTCTTCCATTGCTAAATGTTGGACATGTCAATTTGTCATATAAGGGGTGTCAGGCCTTTTTTTTGTTTTTATTCTATTTTTCTGGGAAAATTCTGTTAGCAAATAGTGCAGGCCCTGATCAAATGCCGGGTTCTGCGGCAACTGATCTGGGCCTGCACTGTTTGCCAAAGTACCTATTTAGGGGTTTCCCGCATGCAATTGGTTAAAAGGGGTACTATCTGGGTCAAAACAGCCACTATATTGTCTAAATATTCAGAGGACTTAACAGTACCGTTTATAATGATTTTCTAGAATCATGAATAGCATACTGAAATAATGAAATAACTATGTTTAAATTTAATACAGTGAAATTCCGCTTTAAGACCACCTAAAATGAAGACTAGTTCTGCTTTAAAAAGCTTACTTAGAAAGTTGCGGTTCTTCTTTTTTGTGTTTTCTCTGGTCAGAGACCACCTTTGGGACTGTTCAAAAGTGGTCTTAAAGCCCACTTTTGAACAGTCCCAAAGGTGGTCTTAATACAGGTATTTACTGTATTCTATAAAGGCACAAACTGAGCAATACGAATAGAAAAGCATGATTTTACCAAGATTAACAAATAAAAAAATAAATGCTTAACAAAGCTTAACAAATAAGAAAATATATTTTACTATCAAGATTGAACAATAAAACAAATCAAAAACAGTTACAAGTGTTTTGGCAATAACCGGTATCATTAACAGTTTTCCGTAACATTATGATAACACAACTGTGCAATATAGTGCATTTTTTCACATCTCCAAAATGGCCATTTTCCTTATGAATATTTGTGATATTTTTCTTATAAATACTGCAAACAAAGGTTGTGGGTGTTCATTAGAACCGCCTCATTGAGACGGTTGTAACCAGTACCCAAAACCTAGGTCTTGGAGCAAAAATAAGAAAAATAATGTATACCCCATAAACCCCAGTTTTCTCTATATAAAGTGGGGTATGGGGGGGTCTTCATTTCACCGACTTGTTCACGTGATCAAGCTATACTATGATTACTCATTACAGAGCTTACCAAACCAAACTTTTTCTGGGCAGACTTGTACTTACCGTATTTGCCCTATTTACCGCACATGCTCCTGTAAGCGCACAACCAAGCTATTTTTGAACAGAAAATCCACAAGTCCACACTTTTCAGTAACCTCCGTATTTCCTATTGATTTTGGTGCATGTTTGACTCAAACAATCATATGAATATGTGGTGAACCCCTCTGCTGAAATTCAACTATATCTGTAATGTGTCCTAGCTATTTTTTATTTATTTTTCCTATATTAGTAGATTTTTCACCACGTTTTTTTTAATACAATTTTGAAAAAAACGAAGTGCATGGTGTGGTAAATATGTTGAATACGGTAAGATGTTAACCAGTATAATGCACATTCTTTCACCAGCAACTAACAACTGCTTTTCTTGTATCAGTGGAAGAGAGAGACTGAACATGGAAAATATTTCATGATCAATCTTCATGAAAGAATGCTGCTGACCCGACCACTGGTATCATGAATATTTCTTAGACTACCGTAAAAATTCTAAAAATTCGGACACCTTGAGGACTTGCCAAGTGCAAACTATGTTTTATGACTCCCCTGACCATGTCATCTTAGAAACGATTTTTTTTTACAATCCGACTGTATAAAATTTTCATGTTCTCAAAAGTGTTGGAGTCATTCTAGCTACCGTAAAAAGCCTAAAAAAAGGACACCTTGAGGCCTTGCTGTAATTCTTCTAGAATTTTACTAAATTTGTTTCCTGATCAAGCAAGGAGTCCAAAAGGAGCAGACAGAATGGCAAACTTTGTAGACCCTGGTCAGACTGCTCCTTCAGGGTCTGCACTGTTTGCTAATGCCTATCTGTCCCAATAGTTAGGCCCAATATGGTAATCTGAGGGTTTTTAAACAATAAATATAAATTAACAAGTAAAACGCCAAAATGGCATTATGGACGGGTTTTTCAGGGTTAACCAAAAGGTAAACCAGGGCGCGGACCCCCAGCCGACCGCCTGCCCGTCCGCACGGACATCGCTATTCTAAAGGACGGAATTTTTCCTTGAAAAACCCGTCCAAAAAGTTACAAGGACAATCAAAGATATTTTCTTCATCTCTTGTTAGAAACATATATTGCGGGTACTTGTTAGAACCGCCTCATCGAGGCAATTCTAATAAATACCAATAACATTAACATATGGTTAATTACATTTTCATAAGAGATTTACTGAGATTTCTCAGTGAATTATAATCTGTAATTGACCCTGGTGAATTTTTTTGACGTCATAATTGTTAGGCGACATTGCCGACGACGTTTGTAACAACAATAACAAAAGTTATATGCAACATGGAAATTTTGCCAATTTGAAAATGATGTCAACTGCCTGGCGAGTGGTTAAAACTTGGATATGTCAGGCCCTGTACTGACTGTAGCAGCAGGAAAACTATTCCACTGAGAATGTCCATGGTACAATTACACGCTTTAAGGGGAAATGGAAAGCTAGCACATTTTTCTGCAATTTTTCGAAGGGAGACAACTTTCAGTACTTCCTGTTCACTTTTCTAAAAGCCCTGTCCCATACTCTTAAAGGAAAGGAGCAAATTCTTTCCTTTAAGAGTTGACCGCTACTGGCATGGGAGACAAAAATAATTTTGCAGGAGTTGCCTCTCCTGAAGGTGTTCCTATTCCCCTTAGGGCACCAATATTATTTATCATCCCTAAATACTGTGGATATGTGTTTCAAATAAGGTTCATGAGTAAATACCCAGACTTACCAATTCTAACATTCATACTAACAATGCCAAAAAAGAGATATCAAACATGCACTTTAAAAAAAAAACTCACATGTAACCAGCATGTGAGTGTATCTGACAACCCCATAGAGGGGAAATGTTATGGTTCTTTGGACCTGCCTTTTATGAAAATAGTTCTCAAGCATTTCACAGAACAACTTCCAAATATTCAAAGAACTACCCTATGTACCTTAATATGTATTCAGACAGAAAAAAAAACACCTTGATGCAATGCCGCATTTTGCAGCATTGCATCAAGGTTGTTTTTTTTTTTCTTTTGGTTTTGGTTTTATGGCCCTTTCAAGATTATTTCACTCATTTCAAGCCGCTCGTTAATCAGAGGTGGGAGAAACTGGAATAGCTTGAGAAAAACCACCAGACCTTCCATTGCAGAACTTGGTGTCTCACGTGATCTGAGCCAGGCTCGAACCCACAGCGGTGAGAGACCTAATGATTAAAAGTCAGCGCTCTTATCCACTAGGCCATGGAGGCCATACTGCATCAAGGTATAAACTATTAACCACTAATAAAGCTATTCTTAGACCCAACATCGGGAAATAGATTGCACTTGTTCAAATTTTAGAACAAGAACGGTAAAGGGTTTGTTTGTATTGCGTTTAATGGCACAGTCAACACTATTTTAGGTCATTTTTGAAACAGTCAGTTTACGTATCCACGCTTTTCCTGGGCAGGCACATACATAAGCAGTTAACAAGTACAGTGTACATTCTTTTGCTAGAAACTGACAACTGCCTTTCTTGAATCAGCGGAAGGGAGAGAATGACCATAGAAAAGATTTCATGATCAATCTCCATGAAAGAATGTTGCCAACACCAGCATGTATCAAACCTGTGTCCTCCTGACCGCCAGACAGACGCACATCCGACTGAGCTACAGAGGCCGGCTACAGTAAGGTGTAGAGGATAAGGGGCAGGTGTCTGAATACGTAGGGTTTGCTTGAATCAAGGTTTTACGTCCCTGTCAACACTATTTAGGTCATTTTGGAGACTTTGCTTCCAATTTTGTGGGACTTTTACCCCACATTGAGATGAAATAATATCTCGAGCCCTGCCACCCAAACAAAAAATAGCCATCGGAAGAGATGGCAAATCCCCCGACCAAAAGCCAATATGGCCTTCAGAAGATTGTTCACCAATAGAAAGTGTACCAGAATTAAACCAGCAATATATCACAAAAGTATTGCAGTTATTGCCATCACAAGATTACTGTCAGGGGAGATAACGAAACAAGAGGCCCATGGGCCACGATGCTCACCAGAGCTCTGGCAGGCACTGCCCACTGGCAGCCATGTATGGTTTTAATTTATTGATTATAAAGTCTCCCAAATGAACCCCAATTTCATGAGGCCTCTGTATCTGAAATATTAGGCCTTTTATGAAGTGGAGGGGTGGGAGATGACCCAACAGAGCCCAATTTGATATCATTGAATGCATCTTATCATAAGGAACAAGAAAATATATGGTTTATGGGTGGGGGGCGGGGATCTTAACGGTTTCTGAGATATTGGGCCTTTTATGAAGTGGAGGGGATGGGAAATGGCCCGGGCACATCCCAAGAGACCCCCAGGTTGGTGTCTCTGAATGCGTTTTATCATAAAAAACAAGAATGTATATATGGTTTAGGGGTGGGAATCTGATAGGTTTCTGAGATTTATCGCCTTTTATGAAGTGGCAGGGTGGGGCATGGCCCCAGCACACCCCTGAAGACCCCTAGGTTGGACTCATTGAATGCGTCTTATCATAAAGAATAAGAATATATATGGATAAGGGGTGGGGATCTGAATGGTTTCTGAGACTTTGGGGCCTTTTATTGAGTGGAGGGGGTAGGACATGGCCCCGGCACATCCCAGAGGACCCCCAGGTTGGTGTAACTGAATGCGTCTTATCATAAGAAACAAGAATATATATGGTTTTCGGGTGGGGATCTGAAAGGTTGCCGAGAAGATATTGCCTTTTATGAAGTGGAGGGGTGGGGCAATGGCGCATCCCGGGGGACCCCTAGGTTGGTATCACTGAATGCGTCTTATCATAAGAAACAAGAATATATATGTTTTTGAGTTGGGGATCTGAATGGTTTCTCAGATATATGGCCTTTTATGAAGTGGAGGGGGGTGGGGCAGGGCCCTGACCCATCCCAGGGGGCCTCCAGATTGGTGTCATTGAATGTGTCTTATCGTAAGGAACAATAATATATATGGTTTAGGGGTGGGGATCTGTAAGGTTTCCGAGATATTGGGCCTTTTATGAAGTGGAGGGGGTGGGGCAAGGCCCCGGCGCATCCCGCGGGCCCATAGGTTGGTGTCAATGAATGCATCTTATCATAAAGAACAAAAATATATATGGTTTAGGGGTGGGGGTCTAAACGGTTTCTGAGATATATGGCCTTTTATGTTGTGGAGGGGGTGGGGCATGGCCCCGGCGCACCCCGGGGCCCCCAGGTTAGTGTAACTGAATGTGTCTTATCATAAGGAACAAGAATGTAAATGGTTTAAGGGTGGGGATCTGTAAGGTTTCCAAGGTATTGGGCCTTTTATGAAGTGGAGGGGGTGGGGCAAGGCCCCAGCGCATCCGGGGCCCCCAGGTTGGTGTCAATGAATGTGTCTTATCATAAGGAACAATAATATATATGGTTTAGGGGTGGGGATCTGTAAGGTTTTGGAATTATGGCCATCCCAAGGTTATATTGTCAGGGGAGATAACTCAAAAACCATGGCATCCAGAGTTGTGGTTCTTGTGCATGACACACGGTCTCGGCCTTGTGAACAACTGTGTCAGGTATCATCAATATATCTTAAAGGGTATTGGAGTTATGGCCATCACAAGGTAGTCACTCTATTTTATTGGAAGGGGAGATAACTCAAAAACCATGACAACCAGAGTTGTGGTTCTTTTGCATGACACGCCGTCTCAGCCTTGTGAACAACTGTGCCAGGTACCATCAACATACCTCAAAGGGTATTGGAGTTATGGCCATCACAAAGTAGTCATTCTATTTTATTAAAAGGGGAGATAACTCAAAAAGTATGCAATCCAGAGTTCTGGTTCTTGCGTATGACACGCCGTCTCAGCCTTGTGAACAATTGTGGCAAGAACCATCAATGAATCTCAAAGGGTATAGGAGTTAGGGCCATCACAAGGTTGCGTCTACGGACGGACGGACGGACGGACAGACGGATGGACAGACGGATGGACGCCAGGCTGATCGCTATATCCCCCGAACCTATTCGGTCGGGGGATAACAAAAAGGTGAATGCCTAGGATAAAAATACTTGGGTTAAATACAGTTTATACAGTAAAATTCCCCTATTAAAGGTGCATTATTGAGCTATCTGGAGAAAATGCTTCCAAAAATAAAATACATATAGCCGGTATTATTCTTTAAAACAATACAAAAAAATGGATTTTATGCAAAAATGCGACCAATTATGATGACCGGTAAACGAGTTTGATAGGGATTCCCTAACTAGGTTTCGAACACTAGATAGATCTATTTTTAGTTTGTGACAAAAATAGAATCCCCATATATGACGTTATGCGAAGTTCATTTTTGGCCTTGTTTGCTTAGGCCATGCCTGAATATAGAAGATATACAATGTAGTTCTATGAATTGCATTTTTGCAGAAAGATGTTAAAGGAAATCATTTTGATAGGCTAAGCTAATTGAGAACAGAGACAGCATATCAGAACGAACACAGTTCTAAAATCAACGGATGATTCTGCACAACCGGCCATTTCAGGACTATACTCTTGGCTAGTTTCACATGCCACTCCGTGAGGTCACGTAATCCTATGATAAGGTCCATGAGTTGAGTGAATTTTTTACTAGACTTGAGCAAGTATTGTAGACATGATATAAATTCCCATTGTATACTCTCCACCTTATCTGGGGAATGTAGCTCACAACGATCTGAAAAAATGGAAAGTACGTAATTGATAGGTAGAATGGATATCCTCCATTACGACAACACATCCGTGTGATATAGTGCATTTTTCGTATGTCAAAAAAAGGTAAATTTCTAATGAAAATTTGTTCTATTTCTCTTATTTATACTCCAAACATAGGTTTTGGGTGCTCATTAGAACCGCCTCATTGAGGCGGTTCTAACGAGTACCCACAACCTATGTCTTGGAGCAGAAATATGGAAAATAATGTTTACACCCGTAAAACCCAGTTTTCTCTATATAAAGTGGGGTTTAGAGGGGTGTTTATTTTACTGACTTGTTCATGTGATGCAAACTGGCAACATACAGTGGAGTAGCCAGAGTAAAAATGCTATAATAGGAATGAATTTCATTTTTGTGGATATTATTGATGTGTAAATTCCGGTGAATCAGTCACAAACTGCATGCTAAGTTTGTGAGTGACTGGCCGGAGTTTACACATTGATAAAAGCCACACAAATGATAATTCATTCCTTATAATTCCAATTATGTCATCTAAATATTAACCAGAGATTCAACTTCGGTGAAGCTGATGTCGCACCTGCTCTCCACCTGCCCCACACACAAAAAAAAAAGTTTATTTAAGGCAGAAGAAATGAATATAGGTCTTTGAGAAGAATCCATAGCCTATATATGTGAGGTAAAAAACTGACTAAGTTCACAATGTGGAAAAAGAGATAAAAATTGATCCCAACATAAAGTCCAAACCACATGCATATCCTCATTCCATAGCAAAAACACAAACAAAGTTTCAAAATGATCAATATAAAACTGTAAGAGGAGTTGCTATGACAAGAGGTACCTATCGTATATCAACTAAAGCTTAAAAATGGCTAAGTTCACAATGTGCGAAAAGTGAAAAAAAAAATTCTGAGAATTATGTCGAAACCACATGCACAACCTCATACCATGGCGAAAGCACACGCAAAGTTTCAAAATGATCGGTATAAAACTGCAAGAGGAGTTGTGAAGACAAGAGGTACCTATCATATATCAATTGGAGGTTGAAGGTTAAAAATGACTAAGTTCACAATGTGGAAAAAGTGATAAAAATTTATCCGAAGATAAAGTCCAAACCACATGCGCATCCTCATACCATGACAAAAACACATACAAAGTTTCAAAATAATCGGTATAAAACTGTAAGAGTTGCGATGACAAGAGGTACCTATCGTATATCAAATGAAGCTTAAAAATGGCTTAGTTCATAATGTGCAAAAAGTGAAAAAAAAAAAAATTCTGAGAATTATGTCGAAACCACATCCACATCCTCATACAATGGCGAAAGCACAAACAAAGTTTCAAAGTGATCGGTATAAAACTGCAAGAAGAGTTGCGATGACAAGAGGTACCTATCATATATCAATTGAAGGAAGAGGTACGTATCATATATCAATTGAAGGAAGAGGTACCTATCATATATCAATTGAGGGTTAAAAATGACTAAGTTCACAATGTGGAAAAAGTGACAAAAAATGATCCGACGATAAAGTCCAAACCACATGCACATCCTCATACCATGGCGAAAGCACATGCAAAGTTTCAAAATGATCCGAATAAAACTGTAAGAGGAGTTGCAATGACAAGAGGTACCTATCATATATCAATTGAAGGTTAAAAATGACTAAGTTCACAATGTGGAAAAAGTAACAAAAATTGATCAGATGATAAAGTCCAAACCACATGTGCATCTTCATACCATGGCAAAAACACACAAAAAGTTTCAAAATAATCGGTATGAAACTGTAGGAGGAGTTGCGATGACAAGACACCCAGTGTAAAATGTTGACGGAAAGACGGATGGACAACTGGACGAACCAATGGACGAACGGACGGGCGTTGCAACATGTCAGGTTTAGGGGCTATTTCTTTTGTACTTTTCTTTTGTTTGGATTAGGGGCTAACCTCCTAAACCTTTTATTTATGGAAAAAATCTATTGTTTAACAATCATTTTCCAATATTTTCTATTGTTATCAATCTGGACACTAGCCCCTAAACCTGACATGTTTGCCCGGACAGACAGACAACTGGGCGGACGGACGGAAACTTGCACGCCTATGTCTTCCTCCTAAAGAAGGTGCCACAAAAATGAAACCAAAAAGGTATTTTTAAGGCACTTTTTTTGAAAGCATAACAATGAACTTACCATAGGCCACGGCGGTAAGACTATTCCAACAGAAGCTTCCATCTTTGAAAGAAGCCCAAGCGAACAAAACATCAAAGTAGAAGTAAAACAAAGATCAGGAATCAATACAATTAACTTACTCCACCCATCAAAGACACCAAAGGGAAAGAAACACAAACATGAAGCGACCAGACCAAAATGGAAACCTTAACAAAGGATGGCCATAAGGACAGTTACTTTCCCACAAAATGGCCAAATGGCCATCCAAAATAAAAAGACACAAGTGATACACACAGTGAGTAGTAACAAACAACAACATAAATAAACCGCCGCAGAAGAACCGCCTTGGAACGGTCAGTGGAAAGAACTCCACTGGGGGGCTTAAAACGATTTTACGTGGCCACAATCCTCACCCTTACTACAATCGTGATTTAGACAAATAATTTGTTCAGTCCGCATGAAGGCCTCCTAACTCATCAGGGCAACGTCTCCATGAACACAAATAATCAAAGAACCACAGAGGTGAGACAACGGTGAGGACTCGACAGCAAAAAAACACTGAAATGCTGGAGCAAAAGAAAACCAACAGTTAGACTCCGATGGGCCCGACCAGAGACAGAGCATCAGGCACCAACCAACATTACCTTGAATTAGATCTCTCCAATTCTCAATAAGCCTCTACGTTGGAACCATCATAGAATCTGAGGCCTGACCCACCGGCGTGCAATTAAAGAGGGAAGCAAAGTTGCCAACCGTGATTGGGTTAACTACCATGCATGCAGTCTGTTGTATAACATCCATGTTGTACCCAATCTTTTATATTGAAGAATGATTTTACGAAATTGGGTGCTGAAGCCATTGCGGTTATATATTTTTCTGAATTTATATACTAAGTCACCATAAAATTCAGGTTCCAATAGACCTTGTTGCAGAAGAGATTTAAGTCCAATATTGAATTTTGAAATTTAATCAGAATGGCGTCTAAAAAATTTTGAAAATGCTTTGCGTAGTTTATGGTACCTATAACCCTGATTAAGAAGTTTAGCCATTAATAATTTATTACGAGTCAAAGTCATCTCTATAAACTCAGTTTATTTGTAACATTTATGTTTTCAATAGTTTCCATCTTTTAATCAAACGCTGTCAATGTCGTTTATATGCAATCACATAAAGTGCAGGTTCTAAATGTGCTCATTGACGTCACATTTTATAACTACCAGTTGCTATGTGAAACAGATCTGACTTTTATTTCAACCAATCAAATCGCTTGAAATGTACATAATGAGTTAGAGTTGGAATTATTAATCCATAAAATGCCAATCACTACAAATGTCGCCTGTTTTGTCGTCTGCCAGTTACTTTAAATGTCATTTTTGCAAACAGTGTGGACCGAGATCAGACTGCTCCTCTAGGAGCAGTCTGATCTGGGTCCACTCTAGGTCCACTCTGTTTGCCTGTATGCCAAAAAAATACTTGTGAAAAGTTTGGAAAAAAAATCAGCAGACGCCATAAGCAGAAGATATTTTCAAATCTTGTTTTTCTCTGCGTTTTAAGGGTAAAGGTAAAACAAGAGCTGTCACATGACAGCATAGCTCACCTGTTTCGCACCTTGTCTAACATAAATGTGAATGAGTAAAATCGTCACCTGTTTTGTTGTCTGCTGGTTACTTTAAAAGCCATTTTTGCAAACAATGTAGACCCAGAACAGACTGCTCCTTCAGAAGCAGTCTGATCTGGGTCCACTCTGTTTGCCTGTATGCAAAAATGCTTTTAAAAAGTTTGCAAAAAGATTCAGCAGACGGCATAAGCAGACATTTTCAGACATCGATTTTTCTAGGCGTCTTAAGGGTTAAGGCTGTTGCATGACAGCATAGCTCACCTGTTTCGTGCCTTGTCTAACATAAATATGAATGAGGTTTTTAAAACAGCTCTTACATGAAGTATGTATACAGGATTTTATTCCAAATACAAATATATTCCATGCATGGCATTGCTCCATCAAATAGTATTCAAGATAGAAGGCAAAATCACTGAACAAAGAAATATAGGTCACAGTGACCTTCAAATATATTTTGAGTTGAATCATTGGGTCACATGGAACTAATATCCCATGCATAACATTTTCCCAACAAAAAGTCTTCAAGATGTACGAAATCAAGTGAATAGTAACCAGTTTATTGCATTCCTAATTGACCAAGACAACCAAGATTTTTATGCCTTGTTTCAATACCATGATTTTGGCATGAGGGCAAAATTGCACCCTTATTGTGTCATTCACTAATAAGATATTGAACGTCAAACATGGCTAGCGATGCAAAAGCAAGCTTTTCATCAAGAGTTGAGTACCATGCTGTAATTTTTTATTTTGGTTTTGTGGCCCTTTCAAGATTATTTCACTCATATCAGGCCGATCGTTAATCAGAGGTGGGCAAGAAACGGAGTACCCGGAGAAAAACCACCTGACCATCTGTTGCAGAACTTGGCATCTCACATATGACCTGAGCAAGGCTCGAACCACATGGGTGAGAGACCTAATGATTAAGAGTCAGCGCTCTTATCCGCTAGGCCACAGAGGCCGGTTCCATGCTGTAATTCGATACTTGTATTTGAAACGGAAAACATGTCAGGAAATCAATTGTGAGTTGACCAATGTTTATGGGTCTTCTGCACCATCGTATGCACAAGTTAAATTCTGGGTTGGGGAAATCAAATGCAGTAGGATGTTTTAGAAGACAAAACCAGATCTGGACAGATGCCACCTTTGAAGAAATGTGTAACAAAGTACGGGATCTGGTGAACTCTGATAGGCGAATTAAGGTGGAAGAAATAGCAAATGCATTACACATTTCACATGGTAGCGTTTCAACAATTTTACATGATCGCTTGGGTATGTGCAAGGTAACAGCCCGTCGGGTCCCAAAATCCCTTAGTGACGACTAAATGGCAACCAGAGCATCAGTATACAGCGCATTCACGAAGCGGTTTAGGTCAAAGGAAGATGATTTTCTTTCACATCTGGTGACTGTAGATGAGACCTGGATCCATTATTATGAGCCAGAGAATAAAACTCAAAGTCGCCAGTGGGTACTCTGATAGGCGAAAGGTGGAAGAAATGTTGAAGGTGGATGAAACTGCTTAAGCAGTTTAGGTCAAAGGAAGATGATTTTCTTACACATCTGGTGACTGTAGATGAGACCTGGATCCATTATTATGAGCCAGAGAATAAAACTCAAAGTCGCCAGTGGGTACTCTGATAGGCGAAAGGTGGAAGAAATGTTGAAGGTGGATGAAACTGCTTAAGCAGTTTAGGTCAAAGGAAGATGATTTTCTTACACATCTGGTGACTGTAGATGAGACCTGGATCCATTATTATGAGCCAGAGAATAAAACTCAAAGTCGCCAGTGGGTACTCTGATAGGCGAAAGGTGGAAGAAATGTTGAAGGTGGATGAAACTGCTTAAGCAGTTTAGGTCAAAGGAAGATGATTTTCTTACACATCTGGTGACTGTAGATGAGACCTGGATCCATTATTATGAGCCAGGGAATAAAACTCAAAGTCACAGTGGGTACTCTGATAGGCGAAAGGTGGAAGAAATGTTGAAGGTGGATGAAACTGCTTAAGCAGTTTAGGTCAAAGGAAGATGATTTTCTTACACATCTGGTGACTGTAGATGAGACCTGGATCCATTATTATGAGCCAGAGAATAAAACTCAAAGTCGCCAGTGGGTACTCTGATAGGCGAAAGGTGGAAGAAATGTTGAAGGTGGATGAAACTGCTTAAGCAGTTTAGGTCAAAGGAAGATGATTTTCTTACACATCTGGTGACTGTAGATGAGACCTGGATCCATTATTATGAGCCAGAGAATAAAACTCAAAGTCGCCAGTGGGTACTCTGATAGGCGAAAGGTGGAAGAAATGTTGAAGGTGGATGAAACTGCTTAAGCAGTTTAGGTCAAAGGAAGATGATTTTCTTACACATCTGGTGACTGTAGATGAGACCTGGATCCATTATTATGAGCCAGAGAATAAAACTCAAAGTCACAGTGGGTACTCTGATAGGCGAAAGGTGGAAGAAATGTTGAAGGTGGATGAAACTGCTTAAGCAGTTTAGGTCAAAGGAAGATGATTTTCTTACACATCTGGTGACTGTAGATGAGACCTGGATCCATTATTATGAGCCAGAGAATAAAACTCAAAAGTTGCCAGAGGGTAGGGCCTGGGTCTTTGACGCCAAAGAAGTTTATAATGCAACCCTCTGCTGGCAAGGTGATGGCAACTGAATTTTAGGATGCACAAGGCATTATTACGCTGGACTTTCTAGCAAAGAAAAGTACAATAACAGGTGTGTATAATGCAAAGTTGCTTGATCAACTGAGAACTGCGATCTGAGAACAATGCCGAGGTAAACTCTCCAAAGAGATTGTGCTCCAACAGGACAATGCAAGAGTCCACACTTGCAAAATTGCAATGGATGCTGTTGAGTGGAATGGGTACGAGCTAATACTGCACCCTGCCTATTCTCTGGACTTAGCTCCTAGTGACTATTTCTTATTCCCATACTTGAAAGGATATTCGTGGACTTCATTTCCAGTCCAATGAAAAAGTCATGAGGGCAGTTGAGGAGTGGGTCGGAGACAAGGACCCAGGCTTCTTCAGTTCTGGACTGATGGCACTCGAACAAAGTGGGTCCAAGTGTATCATTCTAGAGGGCAATTACATCAAAAAAGAAGAGATCGATCTCACCCAGAAATAAGTTAGGCTGGTTTTTATTGATTCGCTCTTGTATGTTATAATCACTGAAACATGAAATATAGGTCACACTGACGATATATATTGAGGTATATCATCTGGTTGCATAGAACTAATATCCCAGGTATGACATTTCTCCAAGATTTAAGGCAAAATCACTGAACCATTAAATATAGGTCATATTGACTTACACATATTCTATGTCAATCATCAGGTCACATGGAACTTATAAGCCAGGTATGACATTTCTCCAGTAAACAGTATTCAAGATAAATGGCAAAATCCCTGGTCAATGAAATATAGGTCACACTGACCTAGAGGCCGGCCTCGGTAGCACAGTCAGATGCGTGTCTGACTGGCGATTAGGAGGACTCGGGTTCGATACCTGCCGGGGTCGGCAACATTCTTTCGTGGAGATTGATCATGAAATCTTTTCTATTCTATGGTCATTCTCTCCCTTCTGCTGAATCAAGAAGGGCAGTTGTCAGTTTCTGGTGAAAGAATGTGCACTGTACTGGTTAACCGCTTACGTATAAGCTTGCCCAGGACAAAAGTGGTTAGGTAAACTGACCGGCTCAAAAATGACCTAAATAGTGTTGACTGGGCCATTAAACTCAAAAACAAACAAACAAACACTGACCTAGATATACTTTGAGGTAAATCATTGGGTCAAATGGAACCAATATCTCAGGTATGACATTTCTCCAACATATATTCTTCAATGTAAGAGATAAAATCACTGGACTGTGATTGTCACTTTTTACACTTCAACCAATGTCACATAGTTGGCTGATGTATGACCGGTTGTGTCTATAAATTGTTAGCATAAGAGAAATGCATTTATCATATGACCTCGTGTCTGAGAGTGTAATAAAGCCATGTAATATTTTCGATAATCCACTAGTGGATTAAATATGCAAATCAGCTAGATACGTCCCTTAATGTTACATGTACGACGTCCTTAACAACGTCGCGTTTACTAATGGCGGAATATTGATATCTTTGTAAACAATCGTGAATAAAATGAGTTTTAAACGTCATATGATAAATAGAATCTTGCATTCGTGCTCATGTATTATTGAATTTATTAAACTCATTGAGGAAAAGGGATAAAATGCTCGGCAAAGCCTCGCATTTTATCCCTTTTCATCAACTCGTTTAATAAATTCAATAATACATGAACACTCATGTAAGATCCTCTATATAGGGGCTAAGGAAAACCTTAAACAAGAGCTCTGCAAGCTGGGTATCATACTCTTGTGGCAAGACTTAAGATGCAGCATACATACTGACTCTTGTCCGCCAATCAACCGTCAGCAGCTTGCCATGGCGCTACAGGAAGAATGGGACAAGACCAGATACAGTGTTTAATTTGAAGCAGGAGGCGTCGATACCAAGCAAAACTTGATGCTAATGGTGGACATATCCGTTATTAGGATATGTGATTTTGATTTTTGGGGTGTGTGAACTTAGAGTCTCTGTATCTCTGCATCCAATGAAATGCTGTAACTCTGTAGTGAGTCTATGTATAAGTTAGTGATAATTCATTAAACGCGATCAAATGCTGGAAATATTGTGAATAAATTAAAATTTCAGGTATAGTACATGTACTAGTGGTGCATTTTCATTGAATCTGAGTATAATATGCACTGCTCTACATCAAGTTGTCATTATTTATAAAGTGCCAGCTTAGTCTGATGAACATTAGAGCAGTTAGCCAGGAATTCTCAAAGGGACATAATTTTGCTAATATTTGGTGGATCTTAACCTCAAAACAATATGCGCTGCCCCACATCATGGTCTATATCAAGTTTTAGCTTGATTGAATGTTAATTGTAGGAGGAGTTAGTTGGAAACCAAATTTTCATAGAAAATTTTAAAGCGGCATAACTCTAACTGCAACCTCGAACTAGAGCTGCCGCCTAACGGGCGCCAATTATACCCCCGCATGCGTTGTCAGTACTAGTAGCAAGGTGTGTGGTGTGTGAATATTAAAGAAATCGGTCAAAGAATGAGGAAGTTATGTGCATTGTTAAAGTTTTTTTGTACCGACAAATTTTTACAAGTATTTGACCTTGAGGAAGGTCAACGTAAAGGTCAAGGTCAGGTTTGTGTATATCAATCTTAAGTACTAGTGGCAAGGTGTGTGGTGTGTGAATATTAAAGAAATCGGTCAAAGAATAAGGAAGTTATGAGCAATGTTAAAGTTTTTTGTAACGGACCGACGACAAATTTTTACAAGTATTTGACCTTGAGGAAGGTCAACGTAAAGGTCAAGGTCAGGTTTGTGTATATCAATCTTAAGTACTAGTGGCAAGGTGTGTGGTGTGTGAATATTAAAGAAATCGGTCAAAGAATAAGGAAGTTATGAGCAATGTTAAAGTTTTTTGTAACGGACCGACGACAGACGACAGACGACAAGCTGACTCCTATATACCCCCTTCGAACTTCGTTTGCGGGTGGTATAAACAATATGCACCGCTCCAAATCATGGTCTAACTATAAATCAAGTTTCAGCTTGATCGGATCTAAATTATCGGAGGACATAGCTGGAAACTACATGATAACAGAAATTTTCAAATGGGCATAAAATTGTAAATCTATAAATATTTGGTGGACCATAGCCTCGAAACAATATACCTGCTCCACATCATGGTCTAACTATGTATCAAGTTTCAGCTTGATTGGATCTAAATTGCAGGAGTTAGCCGGAAAAAAAAATGTTTACAGAAATTTTCAAAGAGGCATAACTCTATCAATATTTGGTGAACCTTAACCGCGGAACAACATCATGGTCTAACAATATATCAAGTGTCAGCTTGATCAAATGTTAACTGTACGAGGAGTTAATAGGCTATAGCCAGAAACAAAATGTTTACAGAAATTTTCAGAAGTGCATAGCTGTTAATATTTGGCAGACCGTAACCTCAAAACAATATGTGCTGCTCCACATCATGGTCTAACTATATATTAAGTTTCAGAATGATCGAAAGTAAAATGTAGGAGTTGTATCCGGCAACGAAAAGTTTACAGATGGACACACCGTCGGACAGATGGATGCCAAGGGCATAACATATTGCAACCTTTTTTCAAAAGGGCATATAAATATCAGTAAATTAATCATGATTGTTTGTAAAAGAATTTCCAGCTATCTCGGTAGCAGGCCCTATAAGACTGGACTGGAACTGGTCTGATTCAAATGTTAATGTGCCAGCTGTGCATCTACCACAGATAAGTGACTTGCATGTTATGCATTTCTAGCCAACGAAAAAACTTGTTTCATTTGTGATATACACTAAATCACTTTACATACCTGTAAACAACAGTACAACACATTTGAGTATTGCAATTTCCGGAAATGAAAGGTCCAACTTCTGCATCTTGCCACAGAAATCAAACAAGCTTTCGATATAGTCTTCACCCCAGATTTTACTAAGCTCCTCTTTGTGGAAAGTCCGACCCAGTGGTCCACTAGTCACTTTTAATTCATTATTAAAGAATTTATGTGCCCCTACCGCCCAGATCTCAAACCGAGACACTGTAAAAGAAAGCAAAAATTAGTTTTGACCCTTAAGGGGAATGGATACACCTACAGGGGAGGCAACTCCTGCAAAAGTATTTTTGTCTCCCATGTCACTAGGTGTCAACGCTTAAAGGAAAGAATTTGCTCCTGAGGAGCAAATTCTTTCCTTGAAGAGTAGACCCCTTTTTCAGTGGGACTGGGCCTATAGAAAAGCAAACAGGAAGTCCCGAAGTTTGTCTACCTTTGAAAAATGGTGGAAAAATCTACCAGGTGTTCCCATTTGCCTTAAGATGCCATGAAAAATCAGTGTATGTATGCATTGTCTGCTTATGTTGTCTGCTGCATCTTTTAGCTAACTTTACAAACATATTTTTGCATTCAGGCAAACAGTGTGGATCCTGATCAGCAGTCTGATCTGCGTCCACACTATCTGCAACAATTACTTTTAAAGTAACCAGCAGACATCAAAGAAGACAACAACTGTTGTGACTGGCCTCTTAAGGGTTAATTTGAATGATGCATTCTTGTAACAAGAATTCCGCCAAAGGCTATGTCCCGTCTGTGGGGGTGATAATTGGCAATTTTGTTTTTTACAATCAAGCAAGGTGTCCAGAAGGTGCAAACGGAAGGCAAACTGTAGACCCTGATCAGAAGGTTCCTTCAGGAGCAGTCTGATCTGGGTCTGCAATGTTTGCTTGGGCCTATATGTCCAAATACTTAGGATCATACAGTATTTTTCAGAGTTAGGAGGCCTTCGTGCGGAACGAACAAATTATTTGTCTCAATCGTGACGGAGGTGGGGGCGGGGATTGTGGCTGCGTAGGGTCGATTTTGGCTCCCCGGTGGAGTTCATTTCCGCTGACTGTTCCCGGGCGATTCTTCTGTCGCAGTTTATTTTTGTTATGGTTTGTCTTTGGGTTTTGTGTCGCTTGTGTTATTTTATTTGGATAGCCTATTGGCCATTTTGCGGGAAAGTGACAGTCCTTTTGGCTTTCCGCTATTGATGTTTCCATTAGGTCTGTTGCTTCATGTTTGTGTTTCTTTCCCTCTGGTGTCTCTGATGGGAGCTGTGGGTTAATTGTATCGATTCCTGATAATTGCCTTCACTTCTATTTTGATATTACATATAAATCTTCTGCTCAGCAATTCAACAGTGACAATAACACTGATCACTCAAAAGCCGAGGACATGCTTACCATTGCTGATAGATACCGTATGTATTCCTACAGACAGGCTTGAGCAAACAGTGTAGACCCTGATGAGATGCCACAGAATGTGGCATCTCATCAGGGTCTTCACTGTTTGCCACTCATCCCACTATTCTTAGACACAACATCAGGTAGTAAATTGTCCCACCCCCACCCATCGGGGCTTGGAGAAAAAGATTGGGCTGCATGATGCTTCCATGCAGAGCTGATACCGACCGCACATGAGTACTGGTAATCCGCTTAGAAGGTCTAAGCCTGCCCAGGAAAATTGCTGCGAGTCAGCCCGTCCATGCTTATAAACCCTTTTGCTTTCATTGGGCAGCATGGCTTGGGATGTCATTTCATCTCAATGTCGGGTAAAAGTCCCACAAAATTGGAAGCAACGTCTCCAAAATGACCTAAATAGTGTTGACAGGGATGTTAAATCTAAATTCAAACAAAACATGTTAATCATTGGCTCAGCAGAAAATAATATGGACTCTTCGATCACTTAAAAACCTAAGACTTGCTTACCAAGGCTGATACAAACCCCATGTATTCCGACAGACAGGCTTGAGCAAACAGTGTAGACCCAGATGAGATGCCACAGAATGTGGCATCTCATCAGGGTCTACACTGTTTGCCACTCATCCCACTTTTCTTAGACACAACATCAGATAGTAAATTGTACTTGTTCAATTTTAGAACAAGTATGGTATAGAGTTTAGGTGTCCAAATACTTAGGGTATAAACAGTAATGATTCTCAATACCCTGGGAAATTCTATTCATAACTCCTGACAAGATATTGACTGATTAATCGTGTGCCGGTTTATTCACGTCAACCCTTGTGGGCCATTCTGTTTGTTTGATTTGAGGTTTAACATCCCTGTCAACACTGTAAAGGTCATTTTGGAGACATTGCTTCCAATTTTGTGGGACTTTTACCTGACATTGAGATGAAATGTCTTCTCAAGCCCGCCGCCCAATGAAACCGAAAGGGTTTATAAGCATGGACGGACCAACTTGCACCACTTTGCCTGGGCAGGCTTAGACATTCTAAGCAGTTTACTAGTACTCATGTACGGTCTGTTTCAGCTCTGCTTGGAAGCATCATGCAGCTCATCTGTTTCTTCAAGCCCACTAAATACAGTGAAATTCCGCTATTAAGACCACCTAAAACCAAGAGTAACTAGAACTGTCAGAGGATCTGACTATAGCCCCGCTATAGCCCTGTCAGAGGAGAAAGACTCATGAATTAAAGGTAAAGACTTGTGAGAGGGTTAAATCCCTAACAAGGTACCTACGCCTTATAGACTTTTCGCGTTATTAGATCTGAAAAACAGTCTAAGTTAAAAAATAAGTTTTGGATAATGAAAAAAGCACATGCACATCTTCAGACCTATATGAAAAATTGTGAGAGCTGAGTTGCGATCACAAGATAAAAAATAGCATAATGAAAAGAACTGTAAGAGGAGTATCAAGAACTGTAAGAGGAGTTGCGATCAGTCTAAGTTAAAAAAGGTGAAATAAGTAAAAAAAATTATTTAAGGATAATGAAAAAAGAATATGCACATCTTCAGACTTATATGAAAACACCTGTAAAGTTTCAAAAGGATTGACCTAGAACTGTAAGAGGAGTTGCAGCAACAAGGTAGCTACTCCCTATACACTTTAACATTAGTAGATCTCAAAAATTGTCTAAGTTAAAAAAAGGTGAAATAAGTGAAAAAAATTATTTAAGGATAATGAAAAAAGAATATGCACATCTTCAGACCTATATGAAAACACCTGTAAAGTTTCAATAGGATTGACCTAGAACTGTAAGAAAAGTTGCGGTAACAAGGTAGCTACTCCCTATACATTTTAACATTAGTAGATCTCAAAAATTGTCTAAGTTAAACAAGAGGGCCCAGAGGGCCCTGGTTCGCTCACCTGATCCAATGTATAACAAGTGGGACCCGGGCAGGGTCAATTTTGGCCCCAGGGCTATAATTTGAACAATCTTGGTAGAGGTCCACAAGATGAAGCTTCATATCGAATATGAGAGACCTGGGCTTTCTGGTTTCAGAGAAGAAGATTTTAAAGGTTTAGCCTGCCTATAGACTATGTAAAACAAGATTTTCCCTATATAAGTTTATCTAAAACCAAAGGGCCCCGGAGCGGGCACATTTTTGGCCCCAGGGCTATAATTTGAACAATCTTGGTAGAGGTCCACAAGATGAAGCTTCATACCAAATATCAAAGACCTGGGCCTTGCAGTTTCAGAGAAGAAGATTTTTCAAGATTTTTTGACCTATATAAGCCTATGTAAAACAAAAGGGCCCTGGTGCGGGGGCATTTTTGGCCCCAGAACTATAATTTGAACAATCTTGGTAGGGGTCCACTAGATGAAGCTTCATACCAAATATCAAAGACCTGGGCCTTGCGGTTTCAGAGAAGAAGATTTTTCAAGATTTTCCCTATATAAGCCCACGTAAAACCAAAGGGCCCCCATGCGGGGGGCATTTTTAGCTCCAGCACTATTATTTGAACAATCTTGGTAGGGGTCCACTAGATGAAGCTTCATACCAAATATCAAAGACCTGGGCCTTGCGGTTTCAGAGAAGAAGATTTTTCAAGATTTTCCCTATATAAGCCCACGTAAAACCAAACGGCCCCCGTGCGGGGGGCATTTTTAGCTCCAGCACTATTATTTGAACAATCTTGGTAGGGGTCCACTAGATGAAGCTTCATACCAAATATCAAAGACCTGGGCCTTGCAGTTTCAGAGAAGAAGATTTTTAAAGATTTTCCCTATATAAGCCTATGTAAAACAAAAGGGCCCTGGTGCTGGGGCATTTTTGGCCCCAGCACTACAATTTGAACAATCTTGGTATGGGTTCACTAGATGAAGCTTCATACCAAATATCAAAGACCTGGGCATTGTGGTTTCAGAGAAGAAGATTTTTCAAGATTTTCCCTATATAAGCCCATGTAAAACCAAAGGGCCCCCTGTGCGGGGGCATTTTTAGCTCCAGCACTATAATTTGAACAATCTTGGTAGGGGTCCACTAGATAAAGCTTCATACCAAATATCAAAGACCTGGGCCTTGTGGTTTCAGAGAAGAAGATTTTTCAAGATTTTCCTTATATAAGCCCATGTAAAACCAAAGGGCCCCCGTGCGGGGGCATTTTTGGCCCCAGCACTATAATTTGAACAATCTTGGTAGGGATCCTCTAGATGAAGCTTCATACCACATATCAAAGACCTGGGCCTTGCGGTTTCAGAGAAGAAGATTTTTCAAGATTTTCCCTATATACATATGTAAGCACATGTAAAACCAAAGGGCCCCCGTGCTGGGGCATTTTGAGCTCCAGCACTATAATTTGAACAATCTTGGTAGGGGTTCACTAGATGAAGCTTCATACCAAATATCAAAGACCTGGGCCTTGCGGTTTCAGAGAAGAAGATTTTTCAAGATTTTCCCTATATAAGCCCATGTAAAACCAAAGGGCCCCCGTGCGGGGGGCATTTTTAGCTCCAGCACTATAATTTGAACAATCTTGCTTGGGGTCCACTAGATGAAGCTTCATACCAAATATCAAAGACCTGGGCCTTACGGTTTCAGAGAAGAAGATTTTTAAAGATTTTCCCTATATAAGCCTATGTAAAACCAAAGGGCCCCCTGTGCGGGGGCATTTTTGGCCCCAGCACTATAATTTGAACAATCTTGGTAGGGGTCCACTAGATGAAGCTTCATACCAAATATCAAAGACCTGGGCCTTACGGTTTCAGAGAAGAAGATTTTTCAAGATTTTCCCTATATAAGCCCATGTAAACCAAAGGGCCCCCGTGCGGGGGCATTTTAGCTCCAGCACTATAATTTGAACAATCTTGGTAGGGGTCCACTAGATAAAGCTTCATACCAAATATCAAAGACCTGGGCCTTGCGGTTTCAGAGAAGAAGATTTTTAAAGATTTTCCCTATACAAGCCCATGTAAAACCAAAGGGCCCCCGTGTGGGGGCATTTTTGGCCCCAGCACTATAATTTGAACAATCTTGGTAGGGGTCCACTAGATGAAGCTTCATACCAAATATCAAAGACCTGGGCCTTGCGGTTTCAGAGAAGAAGATTTTTTAAGTTTTCGGTGAAAAAAATCTATTTTTGGCTACTGTGACCTATATGTGCAACGGACCGGAACCATTTGAACAACTTTGAAAGGGGACCACCTAAGGATCATTCCTGTGAAGTTTGGTCAAAATCCGTTCAGTGGTTTAGGAGGAGATGTCGTTTGAAGAAAAAGTTTACGGACGCACTCACGCACGCACGCACGCACGCACGCACGCACGGACGCACGGACGCACGACGGACGACGGACAAAAAGTGATCCCAAAAGCTCACCTTGTCACTACGTGACAGGTGAGCTAAAAAGGTGAAATAAGTGAAAAAAATTATTAAAGGATAATGAAAAAAGAATATGCACATCTTCAGACCTATATGATAACATCTGTAAAGTTTCAAAAGGATTGACCTAGAACTGTAAGAGGAGTTGCGGTAACAAGGTAGCTACTCCCTATACATTTTAACATTAGTAGATCTCAAAAATTGTCTAAGTTAAAAAAGGTGAAATAAGTGAAAAAAATTATTTAAGTATAATGAAAAAAGAATATGCACATCTTCAGACCTATATGAAAACACCTGTAAAGTTTCAATAGGATTGACCTAGAACTGTAAGAGGAGTTGCGGTAACAAGGTAGCTACTCCCTATACATTTTAACATTAGTAGCTCTCAAAAATTGTCTAAGTTAAAAAAGGTGAAATAAGTGAAAAAAATTATTTAAGGATAATGAAAAAAGAATATGCACATCTTCAGACCTATATGATAACACCTGTAAAGTTTCAAAAGGATTGACCTAGAACTGTAAGAGGAGTTGCGGTAACAAGGTAGCTACTCCCTATACATTTTAACATTAGTAGATCTCAAAAATTGTCTAAGTTAAAAAAGGTGAAATAAGTGAAAAAAATTATTTAAGGATAATGAAAAAAGAATATGCACATCTTCAGACCTATATGATAACACCTGTAAAGTTTCAAAAGGATTGACCTAGAACTGTAAGAGGAGTTGCGGTAACAAGGTAGCTACTCCCTATACATTTTAACATTAGTAGCTCTCAAAAATTGTCTAAGTTAAAAAAGGTGATATGAAAAAAATTATTTAAGGATAATGAAAAAAGAATATGCACATCTTCAGACCTATATGATAACACCTGTAAAGTTTCAAAAGGATTGACCTAGAACTGTAAGAGGAGTTGGGGTAACAAGGTACCCACTATCAAATATTACAGACAGACAGAAAGACAGACAGACAGACAGACAGACTGACTGACTGACAGACAGACAGACAGACAGACAGACAGACAGACAGAGACAGACAGACGGAATTCCGGACAAGCCAAATCGAATATAGCCCCCACTTTTTCAAAGCGGGGCTATAATCATGCTTTAAAACCCTTATTTAGCAGTCCCAAAGGTGGTCTTAATATAGGAATCTTAATGTAATTCATGATCAGTCTGCATGAAAACAGACCCAGGGATCAAACATTCAAACTTAACACCAGTCAGACATACTCCCAGTCATGCCACCAAGCCAAACTGACCATTTTCTGCAGAACAGAACTTCTGCACAGCCATGGTAAAGCAATAAGCTTACTTTTGATGAGATTAGCCTGGTCCTCCAGAGGTAGTGAACTGAAGCCCGGAATAGCCTTGGCATACTGGACAAACTTGGTGATGGCGTACTCCATGTGTTTCGCCATGCCCTCCATCATCTCATAGCGATTGTCCAGTTTGAGACCAGTAGTATTATAAAACCTGTTGAACTCCTCATCTGACAGGCCGGACAAATCACCATACATCTCTTTCTTTAATTGGTAGCTGTCCTAGAATATAAATCAAAGCACTTGACAGACTGGTAGGGTGTAGGCTGGAAAAATAACCCTGGACAGAAGCGTTTCTGTTTTGTTTAACCCTTAAATTCCTGTACTGTAAGCAGTGTAGATCCTGATGAGATGCTGCATTCTGTGGCATCTGGTCTCTACACTGTTAGCCAAACCTGACACATGACTATAAATAACCCTCTTCTGCAACACTCTGACCTCACAACAATAAGAATCATGCAGCTATTTTCTTTAATTAATCATTAAGTGCATTTTCCCACCAATTGGACATCAGCAAAAGGTTGTATGTTTAGTAACTCTGGGTTGACTGACCCCAATCTATTTCTCCAAGCCCTGGTAGCAAATTTACAATATGCCACTGTTAATTTCCAACCCTGTTAATACATGGATACATGTATCTACTACTGGCTGAACTTGGATCCGAATTTTGTGATTACGTGAGTGATTGCTGACTGATTTAATAAAAACCAATGAGACTTCCAAAATGTTTACATGGTTGTTCTTAATTACATGGTTTTGTCTGGCCCAGAAAAAAAAACTTATCCAATCAACAGTTTTTCAGTTTAGTTGGCCGAAACTAGCCAGTCTGGCCTAGAAAAACTGTACACTCAATATGTTTCACTTCTGTGGTGTATTCCTTGCTTCCAAAGGATAACCCTTTTATAGAACATAAATGTTGTCCTTGCTTACAAAGGATTACCTTTCCATAGAACGCGTTCTTGGCAAAATGTATACTGGTAAATATTAAGCTATAAAAATTGTTGTTTGCTTTGTAGTCTGCCAGTAACTTTATAATGTTCTAGAAAGGATATCCTTTGGAAGCAAGGAATACACCAATGAACTGGAAAATATGGAGTGTACATGCTTTCTGGGCCAGACTAGCTAGTTTCGGCCAATTATGCCTCATCAGTGACCAACAATATTTTCAAAATTCAACAACGGAATCGATGATCCCAAAGGACAAGAAAATAAGAACTACAATATGATGTAGGGCAGGGAGACTTTTTATGGCCCCCACACATTCCCAGACACCAAAAGTAGTGACGTTAAATATGTTCTAGAAAGGATTACATGTATCCTTTGGAAGCAAAGAATACACCACAGAACTGGAAAATATGGAGTGTACATGTTTTCTGGGCCAGACTAGCTAGTTTTGGCCATTTAGGCCTCATCAGTCTGATCTGGCAGGGTTTTCATTAAGATTTTCCTAACAAGACCAGTCAATAGTTTGAGGCGGCCAAATTATAAAATTTCTTAAGACTTAAATTTGTGAAACTAACATTTGAGACGACCAGAAAATAAACTGAGGCAGTCATTTTTGCGTCCTGCCCCCTCTTAATGATAACCCTGATCTGGGTCCATTCTGTTTGCCTGTATGGGAAAATATATTTAATAAGTTTGCAAGAAGATTCAGCAGACAACATAAGCATACGACATTTTCAGATGTACTGTTTCTCAGCATCTTAAGGGTAAACAAGAATTCAGCTGAACATTAGGGTAAAAGCTAGGGTTGTTACAAATGTTGATGGCTTGACAAACGGCAGAGGGGATGATAAACTCGGATCCTATATCACGCCATGCTTAAAGCAGGTGCAACAAAATTCACCAAAAAAATGGACTTTTTTCTATATTATACTCTATACAGTTTGTATTGGCTACAATTACACACTGTGCAGTGGACACAAATTTTCTCCCGATCTTTAACAGTATAAAAAGACTTGGTTTTGTGTATAGAGACAAAATTTTAATCCATCCTGAAAAAAGCATGATCAATCATACACTCATTTGCCTTACAGGAATAGTCCTTGTAAATCAACTGATCCGCAATATGCTGAATATTTCAATATTTTACACTCCTACCCAATTTTCAGTTAGTTGTAATGCATGATTTCAATTTTTACTATGGCTTCAGAAGCAGTATGTAGAACAGTATAGATCCAGATCAGCTGGCTTCTTGGAAGCCAGCTGATCAGGATCTATAACATTTTTCGAAAAATGATATATCCGAGCAAGCATGGTGAATGTCAATTGGAAAACCACTACACCACAACCTTATTATAACACTGTTCGTTATAACATGGTTGTGGATATTACACGGTTTCAAGATGGATCCTAAAAATGCATAGATTATATAGAACAAGAGGGCCCAGAGGGCCCTGGTTCGCTCACCTGCTCCAATGTATAACAAGTGGGTCAATTTTGGCCCCAGGGCTATAATTTGAACAATCTTGGTAGAGGTCCACAAGATGGAGCTTCATATCGAATATGAAAGACCTGGGCTTTCTGGTTTCAGAGAAGAAGATTTTAAAGGTTTACCCTGCAAATAGAAGTCTATGTAAAACAAGATTTTCCCTATATAAGTCTATGTAAAACCAAAGGGCCCCGGAGCGGGGGCATTTTTGGCCCCAGGGCTATAATTTGAACAATCTTGGTAGAGGTCCACTAGCTGAAGCTTCATAACGAATATCAAAGACCTAAGCCTTGTGTTTCACAGAAGATGATTTTTAAAGATTTTCCCTATATAAGTCTATGTAAAACCAAAGGGCCACATGGCGGGGGGCATTTTTGGTCTCAGGGCTATAATTTGAACAATCTTTATAGAGGTCCACTAGCTGAAGCTTCATAACCAATATTGAAGATCTAAGCCTTGTGGTTTCAGAGAAGAAGATTTTTCAAGATTTTCCCTATATAAGTCTATGTAAAACCAAAGGGCCCCGGAGCGGGGGCATTTTTGGCCCCAGGGCTATAATTTGAACAATCTTGGTAGAGGTCCACAAGATGAAGCTTCATACCAAATATCAAAGACCTTGGCCATGCAGTTTCAGAGAAGAAGATTTTTAAAGATTTTCCCTATATAAGCCTATGTAAAACAAAAGGGCCCCGGTGCGGGGGCATTTTTGGCCCCAGCACTATAATTTGAACAATCTTGGTAGGGGTCCACTAGATGAAGCTACATACCAAATATCAAAGACCTGGGCCTTGCGGTTTCAGAGGAGAAGATTTTTCAAGCTTTTCCCTATATAAGCCCATGTAAAACCAAAGGGCCCCCGTGCGGGGGCATTTTTAGCTCCAGCACTATAATTTGAACAATCTTGGTAGGGGTCCACTAGATGAAGCTTCATACCAAATATCAAAGACCTGGGCCTTGCGGTTTCAGAGAAGAAGATTTTTAAAGATTTTCCCTATATAAGCCCATGTAAAACCAAAGGGCCCCGGTGCGGGGGCATTTTTGGCCCCAGCACTATAATTTGAACAATCTTGGTAGGGGTTCACTAGATGAAGCTTCATACCAAATATCAAAGACCTCGGCCTTGCGCTTTCAGAGAAGAAGATTTTTTAAGTTTTCGGTGAAAAAAATCTATTTTTGGCTACTGTGACCTATATATGCAACGGACCGGAACCATTTGAACAACTTTGAAAGGGGGCCACCTAAGGATCATTCCTGTGAAGTTTGGTCAAAATCCGATCAGTGGTTTAGGAGGAGATGTCGTTTGAAGAAAAGTTTACGGATGCACGCACGCACGGACGGATGCACGACGGACGACGGACAAAAAGTGATCCCAAAAGCTCACCTTGTCACTACGTGACAGGTGAGCTAAAAATGACCATGCATAGATTACATAGAAAAATGACCATAAATGGTCATTTTTCTATATAATCTATAAATTTTTGTTTGAATATAACACGGTTATTTAACTAACATGGTTTCTGCTTTGGTTTATTTTTGTTGTGGTTTGTCTTTGGGTGTGTGTTTCGCTTATATTATTTTGTTTTGGATGGCCAATTGACCATTTTGTGGGAAAACAACTGTCCTTTTGCTTCCAGCTGTAACAGGCCAGTTCTTCCCCTCAGCAGTTTCTTCCCCGGGGAAGAAACGGGCTGGCCCAGTTCTTCCACGGGGAAGAACCGGGCCGGGGGAAGAAACTGACCGTTACACCGCTATTGATGTTTCCATTCGGGTCCAGTTAATTCATGTTTGTTCCCTTTGGTGTCTCTGATGGGAGCTGTGGGTTAATTGTATCAATTCCTGATCATTCCCTTCACTTCTATTTTGGATCGCATGAATAGTGTTATAAAGATGTCATGGTGTATCTGCAACATACCAAATATTTCTTCATTCTCGGCAGCAGTTCCCCAGATTCTAGCACTCTGTGCCAGTGTGGAAACAATGCCTTATGGGCTGTGGATATAATACTGATCAGATTTAATGTCTCTGGCTGAGCTGGTTCAGTCTTCACCTCTAAGCGGGGCGGGGACAGGCGTGGCTTCACGACTGAAGGAGGTGAGAGAGGATCATCTTTATTCTGAAGTTTCTTTACTTCTATGATGTCATTGGTCCGTTTGGCATGAGTATAGCGCCCTGTTTTGATTGCTACAATATAGTTATGAAGAAATCAAGTTAACCCTGAATGGATTATCCTGCTGAATAAATAAGTTTGTCACACCCATTTCTGACTATCAACAAATCAAATGGCATGAACTTGATAAAATGTATTCCTTCAAATCACAAACTGCACAATAAACAGTGTAGATCCTGGTCAGACTGCTACTTCAGAGACCATCTGATATGTATCTTATTAAAAATAATAATAATAATAATCGACTGTATTTATAGAAGGAAACACATTTAGTAAACTAGTACTGATCTTCTATGTGGCCCTCTTTTTCTTCCTGGCAGAAACCAGTTTTGTTTGTTTGCTCGATTTGAGGTTTAAGGTCCCCGTCAACACTGTAAAGGTCATTTTGGAGACGTTGCTTCCAATTTTGTGGGACTTTTACCCGACACTGAGATGAAAAGACATCTCAAGCCCTGTCGCCCAATGAAACCAATAGGGTTTATTAGCATGGACGGTCCGCCTCGCACAGCGGTTCATGGACAGGCTTAGATCCTCTAAGCGGTTTACCAG
Source organism: Lucinisca nassula (assembly GCA_963580285.1). NCBI lineage: Eukaryota > Metazoa > Mollusca > Bivalvia > Lucinida > Lucinidae > Lucinisca > Lucinisca nassula. Next base: position 43,669,787 of record OY757021.1, on the reverse strand, counting down.
TACTAGTGTGCGAATCCAGATTCAGCTCTGCGTGGAAGCATCATGCAGCCCATATATTTCTTCAAGCCCCTATGGGCGGGGGCCGAGGCAGAAACCAGTACTAAGCCATGTAGATAAAGTCTCTTGCTTAAGGAAACAACACTTGGCACTTGCGGGGATAGAACTGGCTACCTCTCGATTTCAAATCCGATGCTTTACCATTGCACAACTGCACTCCATGCTGTCTACACTAGATGCAAAATTCTGACAGCACTGGTATTTTAAGCAAACAGTGTAGACCCTGATCACTCTAAGGCATCTGTTCTGAGTCTACGCTGTTTGCCAATGCCTTTAACATGAATCCCGTCAAAGTTTAACAGGTAACCCCCTTTACACAGCACTCTGATGTCACAATGACAAGATAGTAAGGCTTTAACCCATAAAATACCAATTGCGACAATTGTCGTCTGCTTTGCCATCTGCTGGTTACCTTAAAAGTATTTTTTTTTGCGAACAGTGTGGACCCAGATCTGACTGCTCCTGTAGGAGCAGTCTGATCTGGGCCCACACTGTTTGCCTGTATGCAAAAATATTTTTAAAAAATTTGAAAAAAAAAAAAATCAGCAGCTGACATAAGCAGACGACAGTTTCTCTTTGTCTTAAGGGTTCAATAAGTTACCTGGATTTCATACAAGTGCTGTACTTTATTATAGGAATGAATTTCATTTTTGTGGACTTTATTGATGTGTAGACTCCGGCAAATCACTCACCAACTGCATGAAGCCCTCTTTTAACATGCCAATGCCAAGTTTGCGAGTGATTTGCTGGACTTTACACATTGATGAAATCCACAAAAATGATAATTTACTCCATATAATTCCAATGTTAAAAATGCCACAAAAATGGTAAATTTTAGGAATTCTTTTGAAAGCGTAAGAATGAACTTACCAACGGCCATGGTGGAATGATTATTCAATTAAAAGCTGCCATCTTTGAAAGAAACTTAAGCGAAAAGATGTTGAGTCTTTAAATTCAGTTTATTTTCATCTAACATTTACGTTTTAAATAGTTTCCAAACTTTTAACTGAACGCTGTTGACATCACTTCATATACAATGATGTGTCTTTGACGTAGCGTGATATTACTACCTGTTGCTGTGTGAAATAGTTCTGAGATTCTTGCTCATGGAATTTATAGCAGTACAAAACTTTTATCTCAACCAGTCAAACAGCTTGAAATGTACATAATGATGAAGAATTATAGGTTATTGACTTTATATTGTGAAATATTCAGCACAAGTTCATATGGCGAAGGACGCACAAGCTTGCGAATGCGTCTCCGCCATATGAACGAGTGCCAAATATTTCACTATATAAAGTCAATAACCTTTTTATTATATACCCAAAACTTGAACTGTCAACTAAAATTCAGGACTGCCTGGTATAGAAACTGAATGTAAAATCGGATTATTTATCTTTAAGTGGTTTGAAATGGAAAATAATGAAGGTCGTTAAGTGTCTCCCTACATGCTGAAAAACCATGCCCAACGGCACCAAAGTGAAGACGACGTTAGCGTGTGGATGTGATGTCATGAAAAACAATGACGTTTCCCAACACATGACGCCATTTTTTCCGAAGTGTCGGTTATATTTCTTTCAAAATACTCCTGATTTCTTTGAAGGAAGTATTGAAAATCTAAACAGATTGCAGGTACGTCATATTTCACAGCATAAAATGCACTTTATGCACTTTGTAAGAATCTATATTCATTTTTTTTTTATGTTTTTTCAGTAGATACGCACGATAAGATGGTTGCCGAAGCATAGATTTGAAAGTAGTTCTATTGTGAACGAGACTGCTTATCTACGGGCAATATGAACTTGACTACGGGCAATATGGAAAAATATTGACCGGTAACTTCTGTACAAAGTAAACGGGACATTTTCTGGGTATATAATAAATAGAATAATTGGTCAGTGATATTACGAGAACAATAGCAATCATCAGGTGAACAAGTCCATGAAATGAAGACCCCTCTAATCCCTACTTTATATGGAGAAAACTTGGCTTTACAGGGTTATACATTATTGTTCCTATTTCTGTTCAAAGACATAGGTTGTGAGTACTCATTAGAACCATAACAATATCCCAGATCTATCAATCACCCACAGCCTACGTTTGAAGTTCAAATAAGAACAAGAAAGATGTGTTTGCAAAACACGAACATGTCCCTGGGCAAGGCCTTTATTTTCAAAGTTGGTCACACATCAAGGTCCAGGTCACAAGTCAAAATATTTGCATGAATGTGAAGCTCTTGTCACAAGGAACCTACATGCCAAATATGAGTGCTCTATTTGAACGGTTCAAAAGTTATGACCAACATTAAAGTTGTCCACATACAAACAAACAGACAGGGCAACAACAATATGTCCACGCTATCGCTACAGGGGACATAAAAATATCACAAATTTTCATCAGAAATATTACCGTTTTTGGAGAAATGAAAGAGTGCACTATGTCAATCGGATGTGTTATCGTAATGTTAGCTCAAAATGCATTTGTAATTTTGGGTCAATTAACAAACAACCAAAAAGCTGCACAATAGGCAACATTCTAAACAGAGGATTTCTCACACTCATGGTCATTTTTTTTTTTTTTGGTTTTGGTTTTACGGCCCTTTCAAGATTATTTCACTCATATCGAGCCGATCGTTAATCAGAGGTGGGCGAAAACCGGAGTACCCGGAGAAAAACCACCTGACCTTCCGTTGCAGAACATGGCACTCATGGTCATATGATTTTATAAGTGTGAAAATAGTCTTCTGCTCTCATACATGTCATACGAAATGACCACAAGCGTGAATTCATTTTATCATATGACGTCGCCTCTGAGAGTGTAGTAACTCATGTAATAAATTTGATAATCCACTATTGGATTAAATATGCAAATTAGTTAGATATGCCCCGTAAGGTTACATGTATGACGTCCTTTACGACATCGTATTTACCAATGGCCGAATATTGACCCTTCTGTAAAACAATCGCGACTAAGATGTGTTTTAAATGTCATATGATAAATAGAATCTTCCATTTCTTAAACCTGTGAGGAAAAGGGATAAATTGCTCAGCAAAGCCTCGCATTTACGGTAATCCCTTTTCCTCAACTCTTTTAATACATTCAATAATACATGAACGCTTGAAGAAATAGATGGGCAGCATGATGCTTCCACGCAGAGCTGAAACCGACCCGCACACGAGTACTGGTAAGCCGCTAAGAGGATCTAAGCCTGCCCAGGTAAAGCGGTACAAGTCGGCCCGTCCATGCTTATAAACCCTATTGGTTTCATTGGGTGACATAGCTTGAGATGTCATTTCATCTCAATGTCGGGTAAAAGTCCCACAAAATTGGAAGCAACGTCTCCAAAATGACCTTTACGGTGTTGGTGGGGACGTTAAACCTCAAATCAAACAAATCTAAGTGCCAAGATCAGACTGCCACATACCAGTAAGGTACACAACACACCTTTACCTATACCAACCATCCCAGACTTGTAGGTTAGGAATTTAAAGCCAACTGAATATCCAGTACTCACGTTTGGCAAGCGTCAGCGCTGTGCAGAGGCACCTTGCCCTGATGGGGGGCGGTGCTCATCATGACTTTATATGCTCCTTGTGCCAATTTTGGACATATCTGGTGGAACCATCAAACATGTTCATAGTCTGTATGGGACCATTTTGATATACAAAACGGTGGGGGATTAATTGAAAGATGCTGAAAGCCGGGGGTGTGGCAATACATAGTTCCACTAACTTTTGTAAGGCAAGCTTAACTCATTTTGTACCGGAAACCCTAAAACGGGTACCCTGGCAAACAGTGCAGGCCCAGATCAGATGCAGCAGAACGCGGCATCTGATCAAGGCCCCCACTGTTTGCTAAAAGTTCAGTGATTTTCAAAATAAGTTTTGATGAAGACAGAACCTGACACCCCTAAATTTTGAAATGGTCTCCTGCTATAAATAAGCAGGAAGATTCCATTTGGTCAAAAAGAGTTAAAAGAGATCTCTGGTTCCCAAGAACAGTGTTATGAAAATCTTGTGGTGCAAGTATATACCTTCTTTAGACATGCCGACAGCGAGACATTTGTTGTATCTGCATAAGGGACAATTATTTCTTCTGCCTTTCATTATTGTACAGTCATTGTTTTTCACGCATTTGTAATCCAATGCTTCTTTCTTTAGGCTTCTTCGGAAAAATCCCTGCAAGAAGAATACAATGATATACAGTAAAATTCCTATATTAAGACCACCATTGGGAATGTTCAAAAGTGGTCTTAAAGACCATTTTTGAACATTCCCAAAGGTGGTCCCTGACCAGAGGTCATTTTAGGCAGAAAATACAAAGAAAAATTAAGTGTGTCCTTCAAAATAAGCTTTTTATAGCAGAATTAGTGCTAATTTTAGCTGGTTGGTTGGTTGATTTGTGGTTTAACGTCCCCGTCAACACTGTAAAGGTCATTTTGGAGACGTTGCTTCCAATTTTGTGGGACTTTTACCCGACATTGAGATGAAATGACATCTCAAGCCCTGTCGCCCAATGAAACCAATAGGGTTTATAAGCATGGACGGTCCGCCTCGCACCGCGGTTCCTGGACAGGCTTAGATCCTCTAAGCGGTTTACCAGTACTAGTGTGCGGGCCGGATTCAGCTCTGCGTGGAAGCATCATGCAGCCCATATATTTCTTCAAGCCCCTATGGGCGGGGGCTTTAATTTTAGCTGGACTTATTAGCGGAATTTCACTGTACTACAGTATTTACGTATGTAATTGGGTTGATAACCCCCCATATTTAAGTATGTAATGGGGCAGACAGGCCTGAGCAAACTGTTGACCCAGATGAGACGCCGCAAAATGTGGGATGCCCCAGAATGCAGCATCTCATCTGGGTCTACACTGTCCAACATTTTTGTATGTTATATAAAGAGGTCATCTTATCCTTATCTGGTTAGTGATGTGTCAAAAAAGATGCTAAAAATATCCTTATCTACCTATCCAAAGATTTACTGATTAAAGTATTTACTGAGTAAACAGTGTAGACACAGAGGATAAACCACATAATATGGCTTCTCATCAGTGTCTATACTGTTTGCCACTCATCCAATATAGTGGTTATGCTACTCGCCTTGTAAATCAAGGGTCGCAGGATCTATCCTGGGCTTCTCCAGACTTTCAGATGTGTCTTTAAACCGAGGTCCCGTATCAATATGACCTTAGCTATTGGTGAGATGTAAAACACAAACACAATAATTTGAAACATAATTCTACTTGTTTGAATTATAGAATAAACATGGTAAAGATATGAGGTGTCTAGATATTAAGGGGGTAATACATCATGATTCATATCTTAAAATTAACTGTATTTAAGCAAGTCACATTAAAAGCAAATAGTGTTTGATACCAACATAGACTCAGATCAGCCTGTACATCAAGCTTGTCTTGACAGAGTTTTCACTTGTTGTTCCTTTGACAGCTCAAAGGCTATAGAAGGATCATGCAATTTGTGAAGACACTGATCAGACTGCGCAGATGGGCAGGTTGATCTGAGTCATCAATGGTTGCGCTGGTCTTCTGGCAGTTTTGTCGTGTACTAGCTCATTTAAGTTTACAATCATGCTTTTCAAATACATTATTTGCAGAAAATAAAAAGCAAAATGCCCTTAATACACTGCAAAATCGTCATTTTGATAACACACCCATGTGTCACAATGTGTTCTTTCATATCTCAAAAATGTCTCCTTTTCCGATCAAAATATTTCTTATTTATACCACAAACGTAGGTTGTGGGTGCTCTAACGAGTACCCACAACCTATTTCTTGGAGCGTTTCTGGCAAAAGAATGTGCACTGTACCGTATAAGCCTGCCCAGGGAAAGTGTGGATAGGTAAACTGACCGGCTCATAAATTACCTAAAATAGTGTTGACTGGGCCATTGAACTCCAAAACAAACAGCAAACTTCTTGCAGCAGAAATAAGAGAAATAATGTACAGCTGTATACCCCTGTAAACCCCAGTTTTCTCTATATAAAGTGGGGTTTAGGGGGTCTTCATTTCACGGACTTGTTAACATGATGTTGGCCCATATTTGCCTAGCATTCCAGAAAGATGACATATCCAGAGCAGATGCTGTTTCTTTGTTGTTGTTTTTTATAGTTTAATGGCCCATTTGACACTATTAAGATCATATAGAGCAGGTCAGTTTACCTATCCACACACTTTTACTAGGCTGAGAACAGATGTAGGTCATCTGATCAAAGGCTAGATTCTATGTTTTTTTCTTGTTTTTTTTTTTTTCTTTTTCATAAGGCACTCCTTAAAACTGGAAATGGAACTTGTGTTGTTTGTCTGAGTTTGACAGCCCAGTCAACACTATTTGGGTCATAGCAAGCTGGCCAGTTTATTAAACCCCGACTTTTCCTGGGCTGTGAATGGCCATTAAAAAGCATCTTTTTTATCATCAAGGCTCATATAAGTACTTAGTTTGGCCTTAATGGTAAAAAGACACTTAGCTGGATATGATGGGTGCTTCAACTTTGAACACTCTCTATTTCATTCAGCAGACTACATAGAAGCCTCTGTGGTGTAGTGGTTATGCTACTCGCCTTGTAAACCAGGGGTCGCAGGATCAATCCCGGGCTTCTCCAGACTTTCGGATGAGTCTTTAAACTGAGGTCCCGTCTCCCTATGACCTTAGCTGTTGGTGGGACATAAAACTCAAGCACTCACTCACTCAGCTTGTTGGTATTTTCCTTATTTTTTCAAAGAAAACAGGATTTGACATTAATTGTCAAATCCTGTTTTCTACGGAAAATATGAAAAATATTTCAAAACATCGACTTCTGAAAAAACAAGATGTGTTTGTGAAACACTAACATGTCCCCGGGCATGGTCATTTTTTATTCAAAGTTGCTCAGAGTTCAAGATTTTTGTTTGTGTGGGAAGCCCTTGACACAAGAAACTTACATGCCAAATATGAAAGCTCTATCTCAAACGGTTCAAAAGTTATGAACAATAATATTTTTTCTTTAAAGTAGGTCAAGGTCACAGGTAAAAAAAAATTGCATGAATGTAAAGCTATTGTCACAAGGAACCTACATGCCAAATATTAAGGCTCTATCTTAAATGGTTCAAAAGTTATGAACAATTTTATTTTTTCTTTTAAGTAGGTCAAGGTCTTGGTCCAAACATTTTGCATGTATGAAAAGCTCTAATCACAGAGACCTACATGCCAAATATGAAAGCTCTATCCCAAACGGTTCAAAAGTTATGACCAAAAATGTTTATTTTTTAAGTAGGTCAAAGGTCAAGGTCAGAGGTCAAAATTTTTGCATGAACGTAAAGGGTTTGTCACAAGGAACCTACATGCTAAATATGAAGGCTGTATCTCAAACGGTTCAAAAGTTATGACCAATGTTAAATTTCTCTTCTATGTAGGTCAAAGGTCAAGGTCACAGGTCAAAATTTTTTATCTGAATGTAAAGCTCTTGTCACAAGGAACCTACACGCAAAATATGAAGGCTCTATCTCAAACCATTCAAAAGTTATGACCAAAATGTTATTTTTTAATTTAAGTAGGTCAAAGGTCAAGGTCAAGGTCACAGGTGTCAAAATTTTTTGTCTGAATGTAAAGCTCTTGTCACAAGGAACCTACATGCAAAATATGAAGGCTCTATCTCAAACCATTCAAAAGTTATGACCAAAATGTTATTTTTAATTTAAGTAGGTCAAAGGTCAAGGTCAAGGTCACAGGTCAAAATTTTTGACATGAATGTAAAGCTTTTGTCACAAGGAACATACATGCTTAATATGAAGGCTGTATCTCAAACGGTTCAAAAGTTATGACCAATGTTAACTTTTTCTTTTATGTAGGTCAAAGGTCATGGTCAAGGTCACAGGTCAAAATTTTTTGTGTGAATGTAAAGCTCTTGTCACAAGGAAGCTACATGCGAAATATGAAGGCTCTATCTCAAACGGTTCAAAAGTTACGACCAAAATGTTATTTTTCTATTTTAAGTAGGTCAAAGGTCAAGGTCAAGGTCACAGGTCAAATTTTTTTGCATGAATGTAAAGCTTTTGTCACAAGGAATATACATGCTAAATATGAAGGCTGTATCTCAAGTGGTTCAAAAGTTATGACCAATGTTATTTTTTTCTTTTAAGTAGGTCAAAGGCCAAGGTCAAGGTCACAGGTCAAATTTTTTTGCATGAATGTGAAGGTCTTGTCACAAAGAACCTTCAGGCAAAATATGAAAGCTGTATCTCAAATGGTTCAAAAGTTATGGCCAACGTTAAAGTTGTCCACGTACAAACCAACAAACCAACAAACCAACAAACAGACAGGGCAAAAACAATATGTCCCCGCTATTGCTACCGGGGACATAAAAAACACCCAGCATGCACAGCGTTATGAGTTAATGTGGTAACATACCTTACATGCTTCACATGTATTGGCTCCATAGTGAAACCCACTTGCTTTGTCCCCACACACCCTACAAGGGGGAAGGATATGACTAGGCTTTGGTAACACAGTCTCATAAATGTCACATGACCCATCTGGTGACATAAAAGAACCAGTCTGAGGAAAATCATTTTCTTGCATTTGATTGGTCAATATATTAGAAGGTGAAAGTTGTGAGTCTGGAGACATCTGCTCTGGTAGACAATCCAGATAAGTGTCAATAACTTTGATATCTGCTCCAAAAATTGAAACTGATGTATGATCAGTACTTGAGTCCAGCTCAGTAAGTTCTTCACAGATGTCTTCTACAGCATCTGGGTCAGATTGCAGTTTTTTCAATATGGCCGCCTTCCTTTTGAAAGGAGCAAGAACTGCTTCAGCAATCTGAAGAGTGGTAACATCTGGTTTTATATCTACACCAGATATCATTGGGCTACTAGGAGAAGTGGCAAGTGGCCCTATAGTTTTAGGGCTACCACATTCGATGGTCATTTCTGGTGGGTCTACCATTGAAGAATGTTGTGTGAAACTTTCTGGCTGTCTAGAAAGGACTTCCATGTGTCACATCCACTGTAGTAGAGTTCAGAAAAAATCCTTCCTGTCACATGATCATGCAGTCTGAAATTGAATTGATGGTTGCATGAAAATCTTTTGGGATAAAAAGTTGTTTTTCTTTTTCGGTTCAATATATATATATATTATAAAGACCACCTTTACCAGTATTCTGTTGAGGCACAGTTTACACCCAGTGACTTTATATAATATCCATTCATGGTACAGTATTATTCCTAAAAATTTTTAATAATTTCAAAAGCATGCCTTACAGGTTTGGTTAAGAGTTAAATACCACAGTCAACAAACACTGTTTATGTCATGTCAAGGTGGTTAGTTTGCCTAATTACACTTTTCCTGTGCTGGGTAATAACCCTTATCCTGCTGTTCACAATAACCCCGACCTTTGTAAACAGTGTAGATCAAGATCAGATGGCTTCTGAAGAAGCCATCTGATCAGGATCTACACTGATTGTCATTCAGTTTGTGAACTTGACCGAAAACATTATATCAGGCAATCTGATTGGTGGATGTGGCCAATTGCCACCACTAGCATACAATGGGTTAAAAGACTCATCAGAAAATCTGGAAAATCACATAACCACTACACAACATACAATGAATAATGATAATGACTACATGTACTATTATCTTAAGCCACTATTAATCAGTTTTACACACATAATGTGAATGACACAAAATCTGGGTGATGGTCACTCTGTTCACGATAATATTAATACCTAATAAAAGTAAACAGAAACCTATCTCAAGCTCATAACTGTGACACACTGAACTCTGATGGTCACTCAACACTGCAACTAAAGACTCTATAAGGCCCCCGCCTATCGGGGCTTGAAGAAATAGATGGGCTGCATGATGCTTCCACGCAGAGCTGAAAACCGACCGCACACGAATACTGGTAAACCGCTTAGAGGATCTAAGCCTGCCTAGGCAAAGCGGTTGGAGTCGGACCGTCCATGCTGATAAATCCTATTGGTTTCATTGGGCAACAGGGCTTGAGATGTCATTTCATCTCATTGTCAGGTAAAAGTCCCACAAAACTGGAAGCAACATCTCCAAAATGACCTATACAGTGTTGATGGGGACGTTAAACCTCAAATCAAACAAACAAACAAAAGACTCTATAGGGGCCGATAAGGGCAGCACAGCAATGAAGCTTTTGACTGTGTTGACATTTAATGACACATCAATCATTGTGGGTCATTTTGTGTCATTTCCCTGAGAAAGGAAACAGGAGACAGTAGGATTTGTTTGTTTTTTTTATTTGAGGTTTAACATCCCAATCAACACTGTATAGGTCATTTTGGAGATGTTGCTTCCAATTTTGTGGGACTTTTACCCGACACTGAGATGAAATGACATCTGAAGCCCTATTGCCCAATGAAACCAATAGGGTTTAATAGCATGGATGGTCCAACTCGCACCGCTTTGCCTGGGTAGATACTGTTACATTATTAGTCAATCCTCATAGTAAACTGATGACAATTCCCACTGTATACCTCACTGAATATAACTACTTTCAGTCTCTAAAATACCACACTTCTCTTGTAGCTATGATCATGTTTGTTATATGCTAGAGACAGTCGTCTTATTAAATAATAGTTTGAACACATTGTCGTTCTTCATAAATAATAAGTTATTATCACTGCATCATATATCAGTGCATAATAATACATGGTGTCAGAAAAAGTGGATTTTACTTAACTGATAAAAACGGTTCATTAATTAAGCTTTACAACTTGGATTTAAACTTGTGAAAATGGACCTATCAGGTATTCCACAGCCGCGTATGGACTGGGAGTCATCCAACCTCCCCGAGGCTTGGAAAAAATTCCAACAACATGTGGAATTAGTGTTCAATGGACCACTTAAAGCAAAGACGGAAGAGGTGAAATGCACTTATCTTCTCCTATGGGTAGGGGAAAAGGGTCGTGACATTTATAACACTTGGGTATTGGACGACGACGACAAAAAGAAACTTAAACCACATTATGACAGATTTGCAGCACATGTTAGACCCAAATTAAACCCAGTGTTCACACGTTTCAAGTTTAATAATGAAGTACAAGGGACACAATCCATTGAACAGTTTATTACCAAGTTAAAACTCCTAGCTAAGGACTGCGCCTTCGGAGATTATGAAAATGACATGGTCAGGGACAGAATCGTGTTCGGCGTGACGTCAGTCAAAATCCGGGAGAAGCTCATTAACGAAGGGGACAAACTCACGCTGGACAAAGCTATTCAGATAGCTCAAAGTTATGAATATGCGCAGGAGCAACTTAAGACAATGGCTGCTCCTACAGAGGTACATTACATAAGTAACGCCACCCAGAAGACGTCGCCACTGCAGGGCACACATACGAATCCTAAACCACAGGGGAAACCGGGTCGAAAACAGAGGAACAGAGGCGCTCGAGGCACGGACAAACCAGTGCAACAGAGATATGCAGTTGACAAGTGTGGAAATTGTGGCTATAAACACACAAAGTCGGAAACGTGTAAGGCTAAGGGCAAACAGTGTAATTTCTGTCATAAATGGAACCACTTCGAAACCGTATGTAGATCTAAAAAGTCTGTTCATGAGGTTTCTGAAAGGAATTATGATTCACATGTGCAACATAGTGATTCGGATGATTTCTTTGTGGATAGTGTAGAGAGCAATAAGTTTGTGAATGATCAGGCATTTGTGGAAATAGAGGTAGGACCACGTTCTGTACCTATAAATTTCAAAATAGACACTGGTTCCCAGGTTAACATTTTGCCATATCAAACTTACACAAAGCTAAATCTACATCATATACTTCAAAAGCCTACAACCAAACTGACCGCCTATGGTGGTAACACACTCAATGCATTAGGTTGCGTCACATTAACCTGCAAACGCACAGACAGAAAGAAAGACCTTTGTTTCTACATCGTAGAGACATGTTCCTCTCCCATACTTGGTTTAAGGTCTAGTATTGACCTGGAATTGATCAAGTTAGTGTTATCCTGTGAGACACAAGCCTCTCAACCCTTAGAAAATACGCATCTCACGAGAGCTACTGTTTTGACACAGTATGCCAAAGCATTCCAAGGTGTAGGTTTATTTCCAGGTGAATGTAAAATTCAACTGGATCCATCCATTTCGCCCATAGTAAATCCGCCAAGACGGATACCTGTGGCCTTGAGGGATAAAGTAAAACAGGAACTTGATCGCATGTTGAAACAAAACATTATTGCCAAGGTCACTGAGCCAACTGAGTGGGTGAATTCAATGGTCGCTGTTGAAAATAAACATACAGGCAAACTTCGAATATGCCTAGACCCACAGCATCTAAACAAAGCCATTCTGCGTCCGCATTACCCCATGAGAACGCTTGAGGATATCTTACCTCACCTCTCAGGTGCGAAATACTTCACTAAGTTAGACGCCCGGAGCGGTTATTGGGCTATTAAACTGACAAATGAGTCCTCATTCTTAACAACGTTCAATACGCCGTTCGGAAGGTATCGTTACCTTAGACTTGCTTTCGGTTTGAAACTAAGTCAGGATGAGTTCCAAAGAAAAATTGACGAGTGCCTAGAAGGCCTCCCGGGGGTTGTCGCTATTGTTGACGACATCCTTGTCTATGGGCGAACGCGTGATGAACACGATCAGAACCTTCGCAACGTAATTAAACGTTCATTAGAAAAGGGTATCAGATTTAATGAGGACAAACTTGTAGTCGGGGTTCAGCAGGTTGAATACTTTGGTCATATTTTGACAGCACAAGGGGTCAAGCCTTCGCCAAATAAGGTTTCCGCTGTCAGCAATATGGACCCCCCCACAAACAGAGCAGAACTGGAAACGTTTTTGGGAATGATAAACTATCTTTCCAAATTTTGTCCAAACTTGGCAGAACTTTCAAGTCCACTTCGTAAGCTTTTAACAAAAGATGTGGAGTTTACATGGGATAAGCCCCAGGCTGACGCCTTCCAGAAAGTCAAGGACATTATCACTCAAACCCCAGGCCCTGTATTGGCATATTATGACCCGAAGAAGCCACTAACGTTACAGTGTGACGCGTCTAAGTCAGGTCTAGGTGCCACCATTATGCAGGATGGTAAGCCCATCGCATATGCGTCCAAGTCCCTTACGCCCACAGAAACCCTCTATGCACAGATAGAGAAAGAACTATATGCATGTTTGTTCGGATGTAAGCGCTTCGAACAATACATATACGGTCGCAAAGTACACGTAGAAACTGACCATTTACCTATCGTATCTATCATGAAAAAGCCCCTTCATGCAGCCCCACCGAGACTGCAACGCATGCTTTTACAATTACAGCGGTATGACATAGAGATCAATTTCGTGAGTGGAAAAAAGATACCTGTCGCCGACACACTCTCGCGTGGATATGTGTCAGATACATTCCCCGAACTTGCTGAGGGTATGGATCTACATGTCCACACAGTGTTGTCGAGTCTACCAATCAGTGATCGCAAAATGAAAGAGATTAAGACACACACTGAGCAGGATCCACAAATGGATCAGCTAAAACAGATTATTCTAAAAGGTTGGCCTGTCGAGAGACATCTTTGTCCTGAGCAGGTACTAGAATACTGGAACTTTCGCGACGAATTGACAGTTGTCGACGGCTTAATGTTGAAGGGCCAGAAAATCGTAATTCCGAGTGCTTTAAGACCCAAGATGCTCGAAATATTACACCAAGGACATTTTGGCTGCGATAAAACTCTCCGCAGAGCACGAGACGTCATGTTTTGGCCCAAAATTTCAGCCGAAATCACCGAAATGGTATTAAGCTGCCCTATCTGTCTTGAACGAAGAAGTTCGAATCCCAAAGAACCTCTTATACCCCACAAGGTCCCAGATTACCCATGGCAGAACATCGCCTCTGACATATTTACTTGGGATGACAAGAATTTCCTCATTACTGTAGACTACTACAGTAAATATTTTGAAGTACAGAAACTTCCCAGCATGAAAACCAGTACAGTCATTGCCAAGTTAAAAAGTACCTTGGCCAGAAATGGCATTCCTATGAACTTTTTCTCCGATAATGCACCACAATTTTGCTCGGAAGAATTCTTAGAATTCGCCAAAGATTGGGACTTTTCTTTGACAAAAATGTCCCCAAAACACAGTCAGTCCAATGGGTTGGTTGAAAAAATGGTGGGCATTTGTAAGAGAATATTCGCTAAGGCAAAATCAGCAGGAAAAGATCCATATTTGGGCATACTAGAGTACCGCACAACTCCCACAAAACTTGGATTTTCTCCTAGTCAGTTACTCATGGGGAGAAAGTTGAGATCTGTATTACCAGTCACCCTTGATCAGCTATTACCAAAAACACCCCCTACCGAGCAAATAAAAGAAAACATTCAGAGTGCTAAACAACAGCAAAAGAAATATTTTGATCCAGGCTCTAAAACACAGACTTCACTCAGTATAGGAGACACTGCTAGAATTCAGCAAAATGACAAAACATGGAAACCAGCTGTCGTAATAGAAAAACACAATGCCAGGTCGTATTCTGTTAAGACACCAGACGGTGCTGTTTATCGACGCAATAGACGTCATCTTCTGAAATCCAAGGAAAAAATTCCAAATTATCAAGCAAATTCTGAATCTACACTTGATCATTCACTTTCTGATCAGCCCTCAGTTAGAAATGAAGAAAAGGGAAAATCCCTTCAGGAGCCTCAAATTTGGAAAACAAGCAGTTTCACACGAAATAATAATGGTGATTCAGTTATACCACCAAGGGAGAATGACATGACGCCATATATTACACGCTTTGGTCGTACTGTGAAGCCAAAAATAATTGAATCTATGTGAACTATGACACAGGATAATGTTAAAAACATATGTGAGGTATAAATCCTGACATTTTAATGGAAACATAAATAGTTCTCCCTATCCTGGAATATATTTCATCTCATGTTGCTGAAAATCAATTTGACTTTGTCAACAAGTTGTCATATAAGTGTGTGTGAAAACTGTTAGAACAACAGCATCATAGGTTTACCAATCATTTTTAAATACAGCCACTCAGACTGGTGAAAAAACTGTCTGCCTTGCAAATATCAATGTTTCACTGAACTGGCTGAACTTTCTTGTGCTAGTTGGGGACTTAAAGTTTGATATGTCAGATTTTCAAGGTGTTTAATTGAGTTTAAATCTTTCTTCTTTTAAAGAAGGGAGATGTTACATTATTAGTCAATCCTCATAGTAAACTGATGACAATTCCCACTGTATACCTCACTGAATATAACTACTTTCAGTCTCTAAAATACCACACTTCTCTTGTAGCTATGATCATGTTTGTTATATGCTAGAGACAGTCGTCTTATTAAATAATAGTTTGAACACATTGTCGTTCTTCATAAATAATAAGTTATTATCACTGCATCATATATCAGTGCATAATAATACAGATACACTTAAAGCGGTTTACCAGTACTCATGTAAGGTCGGTTTCAGCTCTGCGTGGAAGGATCATGCAGCCCATCTTTTTCTTCTAACCCGATGGGTGGGGGCCACTGAGACAGTAGGAGCATGAAAATGAGGGGCTGGGGAGATTGAGTTTGAAGGAAGGGCAGATAAACTGAACAAGTCTCAGACATGAAATAGACCACAAAGAGATCTCATTTAAGTTGATAAAATATCCAAATACAGTAATATTCCTATATTAAGACCACCTTTGGGACAGTTCAAAAGTGGTCTTAAAGGTGGTCTATGATCAGAGGACATTTTGTACAGAAAATACTAAGACAGGGTAACTGCACTCTTCTTAAGCTTTTTGAAGCTGAATTAGTCTTAATTTTAGGTGGTGAGAGAGTGTTTGAGTTTACGTCTCACCAACAGATAAGGTCATAGGGAGACGGGACCTGGGTTTAAAGACTCATCCGAAAGTCTGAATTTTAAGTGGTCTTAATAGCGGAATTTCACTGTATCAGCAGCAAACAACCTACCAAGTCAACAAATTAGTGCAGTCTGTGTCTACTAAAAGTCGAGGCGTGATTTTTTTTAAACGTACCTGCCTCAGAATATGGTGAAGGCTCAGAGAGTTACGTGGAATCCAACGTACCATTTCACTCCACCACAGCGATTGGTAATTATCCCCCACTGGTAATTACCACGAATATTGAAAATTACCAAATTACCACTCCAGCCACGTAGTAAGTTACTGGCAGACCATTTTGCAAGATCTGAGCTGACACCACCCCGCTCCCTCCCACCCATCAGCACCCACATCAGAAAAAGTACAAGTGTGGAATCACCCTCAAAGTATGAAGTATGAACATGGTTGGTTGGTTGATTTGAGGTTTAACATCCCCATCAACACTGTAAACGTCATTTTGGAGACGTTGCTTCCAATTTTGTGGGACTTTTACCCGACATTGAGATGAAATGACATCTCAAGCCCTGTCGAAGATAAATGACATGTTTATATGGGTACACAATGTTAACTTTTATTTCTGCCCAGCTATTTGACAACAGGCCTCTGTGGCATAGCAGATAAGAGCTTTGACTCTAACCATTAGGTCTCTCACAGCTGAGGGTTAGAGCCTGGTTCGGGTCACATGTGAGACACCGAGTTCTGCAACGGAAGGTCAGGTGTTTTTTATCTGGGTCACTCTGGTTTTCACCAACCTCAGATTAACGATCGGCTGGATATGAGTGAAATAATATTGAAGGGGCTGTTAAACCAAAACCATACCAACTGTTTGACAATCAAACCATTCACAAATGCTATTATATACAGTTCCAAAGGTGGTCTCTGGCCAGAGGACACTGTATGCCGAAAACACAAAGAACGAATAAATGAAACCTACTACATAAGGTTTTCCGAGGAGAATTTGTGTTAATTTAAGGTGTTCTTAATAGTGGAATTTCACTGTATTTCAAACTCATCTTTTATGTTCATACCACATATCATGCACATAGTTACACGTACAATGCCATTCTTTAGTTTCCCTATGGCCACGATGAGCAGTAACACATACTTATTAGGAGGACATGCAAAACTTGTTGTTTTGTCAGCCAAATTAGACCCCATCCCCCAAAGTGGGCTTTCCTTTGAAGGTTCCAGTGTATGTTTTATTGGATTTATGTCTTGTTTTATGTTTTGTGCATGCGTTCATGTAACTAACATTTAACAATTACAGTGAAATATTAACCCTTATCTTGCTGTTCACGACAACCCCTATCTTTGGAAACAGTGTAGATCCAGATCAGATGGCTTCTGAAGAAGCCATCTGATCAGGATCTACACTGTTTGGCATTCAATTTATGAATTTGTAGCAATAAATTACATCAAGTAATTTGATTGGATAATAGACAGAAATGGGTGTGGCTTAAATGAATATTCAGCAAGATAAGGGTTAAGACCACCTAAATTAAGACTACCTTCTATTTAGTGCCCCCATCGGTTAAAAAATTGTAAAAAGAGAGGTCACTTATTCGAGACAAAAATCTTAACAGATCTAGAATGAACGGTTTTAAAACCCATTACATGTAGTAGTTTTCCATTAGAATATGATGGAATCATGACTTATAGGAGCAGGGGCGCAAACTGGGAGGAATGTGGTAAATCTGCTTTTAAAAGCTTACTGAGAAGGTTTCAGTTATTCTTTCTTTGTGTTTCCATGTACACTCAGTGTCTCCTAATAAGTGACCACATTTGGGACTGTTCAAAAGTGGTCTTAAAGACCACTTTTGAACAGTCCCAAAGGTGGTCTGAATATAGGAATTGCACTTTATTTTCAAAGAAAATGAAGACATTCAACTATATAAAATTTCTTAATGTCCTTGCAATACCTGATGCCATGTTCGGCCATATTCTTTCAGGGAGATTTATCATTTGTTTAATTGTTTGATTTGATGTTTAACGTCCCCATCAACACTGTATAGGTCATTTTGGAGATGCTGCTTCCAATTTTGTGGGACTTTTACCCAACATTGAGATGAAATGACATCTCAAGTCCTGTCGCCCAATGAAACCAACAGGGTTTATAAGGATGGACAGTCTGATACACACCGCTTTGCCTGGACAGGCTAAGAGCCTCTAAGCGCTTTACCAGTACTCGTGTGTGGTCTGTTTCAGCTCTGCGTGGAAGCATTATGCAGCTAATCTATATTTCTTCAAGCCCTGATGGGCGGAGTCAGGGGGAGATTGATCATTAATTCATTTCTACAGTCTTTCTCTCCCTCTGCCGATTCTTTGAAGGGCAGTTGCCAGTTTCTAGAGATTGATCAAGCCCTGTACTGCTTAACCTATTTAACCCTTATCTTGCTGAATATTCATTTAAGCCACACCCATTTCTGTCTATCAACCAATCAAATTACTTGATGTAATTTATTGCTATATATTCATAAACTGAATGCCAAACAGTGTAGATCCTGATCTGATGGCCATCTGATCTGGATCTACACTGTTTGCAAAGATAGGGGTTGTCATGAACAGCAAGATAAGGGTTAATATGTACATGTATAAGCATGCCCAGAGCAAAATGTGACTGTCTGGCACGATACGACCTAAAATGTGTTGACTGGGCTGATAAACTCAAAACAAACACATCTTTGACATACTATGAGTATGAAGAAGAAAAGAAAATAAGGCTCAACACTACACGTTAATCGTCTACTGTTCAAATGATTCACATGAAATGTCAAGCCTTTTTTTTTTCTCTGAAAAATCAAGAAATCTTCACCTGCTCTAGTTTTGTTCTATAGGACTTGAAATATATCCTTCAACTGAAGTTTCTACCGTCTACTGAAGTTTCTCCCGTCCTCAGACACTGAACATACAAACTCCCACTGTATTGTATGAATGTACATAAAATTTAATTTTAGACTTTCCCTGACCATTTCACCCTGAGTTCTTTAAATGGACTCTCCCATCTTTGAATGTGGAAAAGTCCATTTTTGTAAATAGGGATTTCTGTCAAAATCATTAATAGTATGGCAAACTGTGTAGATCCTGATGAGTTGGCTCGTGAGGAGCCATCTCATTAGGATCTACAGTTTACATAGGTATCCATACCAGTCTACAGGGTTGAAAGTGCAAGAAAAATCAATTTTTCAACAGTTTAACTCTGTCTTTCCACTATCTAAATATTAGCTGAATGATTTTACTATTCTCCAACAGGTAATACCATAATCATGCATAGCATTATCATGGATATCACTGGATGTAACAGGAGAATCAGCAAAATATTTGTTCTTATTTCAAATTGGCCCCCGCCCATCGGGGCTTTCCCCGCCCATCGGGGCTTGAAGAAATAGATTGGGCTGCATGATGCTTCCACACAGAGCTGAATTTTACTGACCGCACATGAGTACTGGTTAACCCTTTACCACTCAGATACGTGTTTTTACGTGTCTGCACCCCGCCCCCCCCCCCCCCCCCCATTTTAAGCCCCAGTAGCACCTAAAATCTGCATTTCTATGGTACCGAAAAATTTTGGGTGTATGGCCCAACTGGCCGCTAAAATTTATATCTGAGTGTGTCTGGGGTCAAAAATACCTGAAAATTGATGCTGATAAAACATGCTGCAAACAGTGAAAATGGCCAGTGCCAAACACCTTAATTGTTGCCTTGACAGCTGTGTGAAGTTTAAAATGGGGTCAAAAATTCATGTGAAAACACACTTTTTGGCAACTTTGAGATGCCCCCTCTTTACCATGACAACAATGATCAAGTCATGAAAGGTTGCATTTGAAAGGCTACTGCCCAATGAACATTCATACCGAGTTTCGTGTAAAACAGACCATCCATTATGAAACAATGGCTAGTTGAAGTTGCTGTCAGGTGCAACACTGTGAAAATCAGCGAAATTCACAAAATCCCTGAGTGGTAAAGGGTTAATGAAGAAAATCCCAACTGACCAAAATAATGTTTTTTCATCATTTTATTGCAAGAAACAATATTTCAGATTTAATGCATTTTAGGCTAAAATTCAGTACGTTCCCAGATTTCAGTTAACCCTTTACCACTCATATACGTGTTTTTACGTGTCTGCACCCCCCCTCCCCCATTTTAAGCCCCAGTAGCACCTAAAATCTGCATTTCTACCCCTGGATAGTTATGTTTGCTTTAGGATTTGTTGGGAAAAAAAGTGACCTGTTTTTTCGCGCGCCTCCCCACTAAAAATATTCTGGGGGGGGATTGAAGGGGGGCAACGCCGCCCTCACATCCCGAAAAATTTTGGGTGTATGGCCCAACCGGCCGCTAAAATTTATATCTGAGGGTGTCTGGGGTCAAAAATACCTGAAAATTGATGCTGATAAAACATGCTGCAAACAGTGAAAATGGCCAGTGCCAAACACCTTAATTGTTGCCTTGTCAGCTGTGTGAAGATTAAAATGGGGTCAAAAATTCATGTGAAAACACACTTTTTGGCAACTTTGAGATGCCCCCTCTTTACCATGACAACAATGATCAAGTCATGAAAGGTTGCATTTGAAAGGCTACTGCCCAATGAACATTCATACCGAGTTTCGTGTAAAACAGACCATCCATTATGAAACAATGGCTAGTTGAAGTTGCTGTCAGGTGCAACACTGTGAAAATCAGCGAAATTTACAAAGTCCCTGAGTGGTAAAGGGTTAACTGCTTAGAGATTCTAAGCCTGCCCAGGAAAAGTGTTGCGAGTCGGACCGTCCTTGCATATAAATCCCAAGTGAAAATGTGAGCGGGATCCCGGCGGGATTTTTCCGGGATCCCGGATCCCGGCGGGATTTTTCCGGGATCCCGGATCCCGGCGGGATTTTTCCGGGATCCCGGCGGGATTGTGAATCCCGGCCGGGATAATCCGGGATCAAGACTTCAGTCCGGGATCAAGACTTCAGTCCGGGATCCCGCTTGTGGCAAACCGGGAATTTTGGCAGAGTCCGGGATCCCGAAAATATTATCCCGGACTGGGATCCCGGACAAGTAAAGGCCAAAATAGCTTTAAATTCTTTTAATTCTCTTATGTAGAATACCTATAAAATTTTTATCCCCCGACCGAATAGGTTCGGGGGATATAGCGACCATAACCAGTCACTGAAAAATGCGACCAAAAATTTGGCCCGAGAAATTCTGGATATGGTAGTTGACTGTTGCAGGCATGGAAGCACGCAAATAAATGCATGGTCAAGCTGTTTATTGTCATGACTGCAATCCGATATAATTTATCGACACGCTATCCAAGTTAATCAAAGCACTGAGAGTGCTGATGGAGCGTAGCTTTGATAATTTGATTTAGCGTCTGATTGGTATTTTAATTCAGGCTCATATTGATCCAATGAACATAGCTGTTTGAAGCTATTCTGGGCCAGAAGTCGTGTTAAAGCAACAAGACCAATATTGAAATTAACTCACGCTAAGGTGTAGACCCCGCAACAACCATCACGAAAACACGCCTGTACAAATACATTGTCATTTTTTTTTGGCAAAAAAAAAAAAAAAAAAAAAAAAAAATGGAAATTTTAAGATACAAAATTGTGATATTTTCTTATCTCTGCTCAAAACATTGATTGCGGGGACTTGATTGAACCGCCTTGGCGAGGCAGTTTTATCAAGAACCCACAATCAATGTTTTTGAGCAATACAGCAACCTTGCAGTTCAACAGTTTACTTGAAGATTTCTGCTGAGCTATAGTTCGTGCAATAACTGCGGCTTGCGCACTTGTTTGGCGGCTTTAAAGTTATTTTATGGAAACAGTTTTTGAAAAATTACCTTTGGGAGGTTATTTATCTTGCATTAGACATTCTTCTTGGTTACGACTTGATTGTGAAAACTTATCATACTTTTCCCAGCAGTTTATAAGTTATACATCCGCAATCAGTCTTTAAAAATTGCCTCGGTGAGGCTGTTTATAAAGCTATCTGGCATTAGACAATACCATTAGCTTGATCTTGTCAATTTACATCTGCATGCAAAACATTATAAAAATATACCCGTCGGGTTGAAAGTTATAAGACCGTGTCAGTGGGTGAATTTTTTACCTTGCCGAGGCTAAAATAAAGAAATTGGGCATTCAGGAATCGCGTTGGTTAGATCTGTACATTATCTCTCTGCATGCTAACAGTTGTCAAAAATATTCCAAGTAGATTAGAAGTTACACTTCGAAATAATTTTTCAGTTTGCCTAGGCGAGGCCGTTTTTAAAGTAATTTGGCATAAGACTATTTTGCGGGTTATGTATTGTCAATATCAACCTGTATGCCGAAAATGATCAAAGCCGGGTTTAGATGTTATACTCTGTATTCATTTTTTATATTATTTTGCCTCGGCGAGGCCATTCATAAAGTAATCTTGCATAAAACAGCCTCACGGGTTAGGTATTGTCAATATCAACCCGAATGCCAAAAATGATCGGAATATTCAGAGAGGTTTGAACATTATACTCTGTTAACATTTTCTAAATATATATTGCATCAGTGAGGCCATTTATGAAGTGATCTTGCATACGACAGTTTCTTGGGTTAGTTATTGTCAATATCAATCCATAGGAATATTTGAAGAGGTTTAGACATTATACTCCGTTATTATTATATAAAAAAAATTGCCTCGACGAGGCCATTTATGAAATGATCTGGCATTAAGGCAATTTCTTTGGTTAGATATTGTCAATACAGCACAGTACACAGTCTTTTACCGGAAACCAACAACTGCCCTTCTTGGATCAGCGAAAGGGATAGAATCACCGTGGAACAGATTTCACGATCAATCTCCTGGACAGAATGTTGCCGAACCTGGCAGGTATCGTCTGAGCTGAAAATTTGCTTTATTTATGGTCACGTGCCTAGGACGCAGACAGGTCGCTTTAAAAAAGTAACACCCCCCCCCCCCCCCCCCCCCACACACACACACACATTAACCCATACTCTGAGTATATGTCTAGCAGCCTTTTTAGGGACAAACATAGCAGACCCAAATCAGACGCTACAACAAGTGGCGTCTCATCTGTGTCTAAACTGCAAAATTTACTCCTTTCAATATAAGCATTGACTTGCACCTGTCCAAACTCATTCCAACTGTCTTATTTTGGTAATACATTATCGACCCACACTGCGTACTTTGAACCCATTTTAAACGAATGGAATCCTCAACACCTTATATCAGTATGGGATGAGTTCATTTTAAAATCAGGGATGTCAGGTTGTGGCTTCCACGAAATATTTTGCAAAAAATGGCTGAACCTTTTTTGTAAGTATGCAGTGAAGGGCATAATGAGACTCCGCGTTGTGTGGTATCTGATCTGGGTTTGTCCTGTTTGCAAGTTGCCAGGTTTGGGATTTTATGGTACAAATGGGCTGTAAACTGGGTTATATGAACTGAACTATAAAACGATTAGACTGCTACACAGTTCATCTATTAAAAATATTCATCTATTCCGTTTGAAATAGGTGGTCTGTGAAGCAGTCTATAAGAAGATACCGCATGGCGTAATAATCTACTACGTTAACACGGGGTACTATATTCTCAGGTCATATGCATTAACACCGAAAGTAGTGCCGAAATCACTTCTCATCTCACTGGAGCTACGCTGGAACAGCTACGCTCCAAAAATAGTCTGGTGAAATATCAGTAGACACTGGTGGTTCAATGGCACGTGCACAGAATCAATGACACGGTTAACTTCACGCTTTTTTGTCACATGTATTTGAAAACACACTGTGTTAATTGTTTAAAAAAATGGATTATAGTTAATTTGCTGATTAATGTAAGCAAGAAATTGGATTAGAGATGGACTAGAGTCAGTATATATCACACCATGATCTGACTCGATAGATGCAAATGTCACAGATTTCCGAGACAATAAAATCTTTTTTTTTTTTTTTTTGATAAGATAAATTTTGAATTGAACTCCTGCTATAATTATATAAGGAGGAAGATTCCATTTGGTAAAAAAGGGTTAAAGTCGCACCTCTATCTATCTATCTTTTATTGATATGTAAAATGAGACGCACGTTTTTCATGCGTCAATCATATTGCCAAGATCAAAAAGACCAAACGTCTCATGCTGCGCGGACAAGTCTGATTACTCAGTTTAAGTGGCCATGAAATAAGATCAAAGATGCCGATCTGGACTAACCCGATTCACCTATTTATATAATTAACTGATCTGACAACTTGTGCTCAACGCTACAGGTGGTCAGTTTCTGACTCGAGCAATTAACACATGGAGTTCAGTCCGGGATCCGGCTTGTGGCAAACCGGAAATTTTGGTAGAGTCCGGGATCCCAAAAATATTATCCCGGACCGGGATCCCGGACCGAGATCCCTGACAAGTAATAGTCAAAAAAGCTTTCTTTTAAAAGATTATCTTGTTATCTAGAATACCTATAAGATATTTGAATAGATATGTAATTTAGATATCTTTAATGGCAGTTTAGATATCTAATATAGCATATACCTATGGGGTGCAGTTTTACTATTCAATACAATTTGAGATATCTATAATTTTAATTAGATATTTATAATTTTATTATCGATATCTATAAATCAAATTACAGATATCTATAATTTTATTATAAAATGATAGATATCTGTACATAAAATTAAAGATTTATATATAATATATAACATAATTGATATCTTTAATTATCAATAGTTATGATATCATAAAATGTAATCAATGATATGTTAAATAAATATGTCTTGATAGCATTAAATTTGTTTAATGATATCCAATTTTCTTTTGCATATATAGATATCTAAAAATCAAATTACAGATATCAATTATAAGGCTGAATTATAGATATCAAAATTTTCATTAATGGATATCATAAAATAAAGTATAGATATCAATAAATGTAATTGATATTAATAAATGTAATTACTGATATCCTCAAATGTTCTTCAATATTTGATATCAATATATCGAATAATAGCTATCTATAATTGGTAAGCAACATTCATATGAAGTTTCAATACAATAGGTCCAGGGGTATGGGATAAGTAGACGTTTAAAATATTTTTTTTTCTATTTTTAAAAGTTGATACTTGTATCAAGTTTCTATGTTAACGCATCTCCACATGAA
Source organism: Lucinisca nassula (assembly GCA_963580285.1). Taxonomy (NCBI): domain Eukaryota; kingdom Metazoa; phylum Mollusca; class Bivalvia; order Lucinida; family Lucinidae; genus Lucinisca; species Lucinisca nassula. The sequence goes on along the minus strand of OY757021.1, from coordinate 43,644,698 downwards.
CTACTTAAATCTAAGTTATTAGGGCCCCGCACTGAAAGTGTGGGTGCCCTATAGTAATCACTCTGTACGTCCGTCTGTCTGTGTCTGTCTTTCCGTCTGTCCATCCACAAATTTTCCTACTCCTCTGATAGCGCTGCCGGGGCCCTAGTCAGTTTCACTGACAGCTCTAGTTTGGCTATGGAATAGGGGGAAATACTCTCAAATAGATAGATTCCTTTCTTTGCTACAGAAAACAGCGCGCATATTCAGAGTGGGCGCCAGTTTTGTCTGGAGTCCAACAAGGGACCGTTCGTAGTCCACTGTTATTCTCCCTGTACACCACTGACATTGACTCAGATATAAGACTGTTCGCAGATGCCTGTGTTTGCTATCGGGAAATTAGAGATACAGAGGACTCACTGAAACTTAAGAATGATATAGATAAATTTGGATGTTGGGCAAGAAAATGGGGCATGGGATTTCAGCCCATTAAATGCAATATTATGCAGGTAACTAGGAAGAAAAAAAAATGAGGCTTCTTACACCTTAAAGGGAACGGTCCTCGAGAACGTGGATTCCATTTAATACCTTGGTGTGACACTCGCACACAATTTGAGATGAAATACACATATTAGCAACATGTCTACTAAGACAAATAGAACGCTTGGTTTCCAGAGGCGATATATTCATTAGTGTCCCCAGGATGTAAAAGAGGCAGCATATAAAGGTCTTGTTCGCCCAATCTTGGGATATGGTAGTTGTATCTGGTCCTTAATGAAGAAATTGAAGAAGTTCAGAATACAGCTGCAAGATTTGTAACAAACAGTTACTGCTTTGAAACTGGGAGCATGACTGAACTATTAGGAAAATTAAAATGGGGTTCTCTCTAGAAAAGGAGAAAAGACAGAATGCTCATTAAAGATTTAAAGGGTGCTGCCCGCATTCCAACAGATGACCTTGTTACCACAACTAGGCACTGTAGAAATCATCCTTCATTGGCGTTTCAGACCCTTACTGCAAGAACTGACATTAAACTCCAATTAAAACAAACAAACATTTATTCTTCCCCGGACCAATACAGGTTGGAATGCCCTTCCCGATTTAATCCATCCTATTTCAGCAGCTGAAGGTGCTGAGGATTGTGTAGCTAAGTTTACCTCTTTAGTGAGAGCGATAGGGACTAACTTCCTATTCTCCCTTTCTTGAGAGGCTCCCATCCTAATTTTCCTAGTATTCCAGTTATGCTCCCAGTTTTATGCAAAACTTAATACACCTATTTATCGTATCCCCAAATTTCTAAACAATCTTTATATTGGTTACTGGGACCTCGTCTGGACGAATTTTTTGCAGAAAGAAGAAGAATCGGAGCAAAAACAATTAGTCTCCCTTCTTTGTTTGTGAGAGACTTACAAGTGCAAGTGTTTAGGTCCGGTGTTGGCTTTAATGGAGCACTATTTGCTACCGCGCATTTTGGTGTTTTTCGCTGAGTTTTCGGTATTTCTATAGACTATATGTAAAATATGTTCTTGCATTTTTTTTACTTTAAGCTCCCTCTTTTTACCCCAAAACCTATGTAGTTTTTAACTACCCGAATGGTCCTTCACATCTATAAACCCCGCTAAAATGGGGACGTATAAAAGCCGGGAGTAACGGTCGGGAGAATGTATTGATAAAGGTATTAAACATGCACCACCTATCTTAATGAAATTTAGAACAATTGTCAAATTCAGAATCTTCTTCAAAATGCATCTTAGGTCTAACATTAGGTCTAAAGGGTGCTGCCAGCATTCCAACAGATTACCTTGTCCCCCCAGCTAGGCACTGTAGAAATCACAATTCATTGGCGTTTCAGATCCTTACTGCAAGAACTGACATTTATAAAGAATCATTCTCCCCCCGATCCATTAGAGACTGGAGTGCAAGTAAAAGATCCCTACTGGTTATTGCATGATTACTGTGTAGACTTTCATCCAGCAAACCAGGAGTACGTTATATACACATGCGAGTAGTGATCTGATATGACTGATCGCAGTACTAGTATCAGTAAACAAGAGGGCCCAGAGGGCCCTGAGTCGCTCACCTGAGAATCAGTGTCTCTAGTACATTCTTGGCCCAAGGGCTATACTAGGTGAAGCTTCATACCAAATATCAAAGACTTGTGGTTTCAGAGATGAATATTTTTAAAGATTTTCCCTGTACAAGCCTATGCAAAACCAAAGGCCCCCAGGGCGGGGGCATTTTTAGCCCTGGGGCTATAATTTGAACAATCTTGGTAGACATCCACTAGATGCTTCACACCAAATATCAAAGATCTCAGCCTTGCGGTTTCAGAGAAGAAGATTTTTAAAGATTTTCCCTGTATAAGCCTATGTAAAACCAAAGGCCCCGGGGCGGGGGCATTTTTGGGCCTAGGGCTATAATTTGAACAATCTTGGTAGAGGTCCACTAGGTGAAGCTTCACACCAAATATCAAAGACATGGGCCTTGTGGTTCTAGAGAAGAAGATTTTTAAAGATTTTCCCTATATAAGCCTATGTAAGCCCAAAGGCCCCTGAGCAGGGGCATTTCTGGTCCAAGGGCCATAATTTGAACAATCTTGGTAGAGGTCCACTAGATGAAGCTTCATACCAAATATCGAAGACCTGGGACTTTCGGTTTCAGAGAAGAAAATTTTTAAAGATTTTCCCTGTATAAACCTATGTAAAACCAAAGGCCCCCGGGGCGGGGGCATTTTTGGCCCCAGGGCTATAATTTGAACAATCTTGTTAGAGGTCCAATAGATGAAGCTTCACACCAAATATCAAAGATCTGAGCCTTGTGGTTTCAGAGAAGAAGATTTTTAAAGATTTTCCCTGTATAAGCCTATGTAAAACCAAAGGCCCCAAGGGCGGGGGCATTTTTGGCCCCAGTACTATAATTTGAACAATCTTGGTAGAGGTTCACTAGGTGAAGCTTCACACCAAATATCAAAGACCTGGGCCTTATGGTTTCAGAGAAGAAGATTTTTAAAGGTTTTCCCTATGTAAGCCTATGTAAACCCAAAGGCCCCCGGGGCGGGGGCATTTCTGGCCCAAGGGCAATTATTTGAACAACCTTGATAGAGGTCCACTAGATGAAGCTTCATACAAAATATCGAAGACCTGGGCCTTTTTGTTTCAAAGAAGAAGATTTTTAAAGATTTTCCCTGTATAAGCCTACGTAAAACCAAAGGCCCTGGGGCGGGGGCATTTTTGGCCCTAGGGCTATAATTTTAACAAACTTGGTAGAGGTACACTAGGTGAAGCTTCACACCAAATATCGAAGACCTGGGCCTTGTGGTTTCAGAGAAGAAGATTTTTAAAGATTTTCCCTATATAAGCCTATGTAAACCCAAAGGCCCCCGGGGCGGGGGCATTTCTGGCCCAAGGGCCATAATTTGAACAAACTTGGTAGAGGTCCACTAGATGAAGCTTCATACCAAATATCAAAGACCTGGGCCTTGCGGTTTCAGAGAAGAAGATTTTTAAAGTTTTCATTTTAAAATTCTATTTTTAGCTCCTGTGACCTGGATGTGCAATGGACCGGAACCATTTGAACAACTTTGAAAGGGGACCACCTAAGGATCATTCCTGTGAAGTTTGGTTAAAATCCAATCAGTGGTTTAGGAGGAGATGTCATTTAAAGAAAAAGTTTACGCACGCACACACGCACTGACGCACACACGCACACACGCACGACGGACAAAAAGTGATCCCAAAAGCTCACCTCGTCACTACGTGACAGGTGAGCTAAAAAGGCACCTTTTTTTACCTTTGACCTCTAAGTATGACCTTGACCTTTGTATAGGGTCACCTAAGCAATATTCCTATGAAGTTTTATTGAAATTGGCTCAAGGGTTAAGGAGGAGTTAGCATTTATGCAAATTGTTGACACCCGCACGACACACGGCACTCGATGGACATTGACCGATCACAATATAGCTCACCATGAGTACTTCCTGCTCAGGTGAGCTAAAAAGGCCCCTTTTTCATCTTTGACCTATATGTATGACCTTTACCTTTGAGGTACCAACCTTAATCATACGTGCGACACATCGTCTCATGGTAGTTAACATTTCTGCCAAGTAATTTTAAATTCTATCTAAAAATAAACAAGAGGGCCAAGATGGCCCTGGATTGCTCACCTGATCCATAGAGTAACAAGTGGGCCCCAGGGAGGGCCATTATTGACCCAAGGGCTATAATGTGCATAATGTTGAGGAAGGTCTAACAAGATGAAGCTTCATATCGAATATGAAAGACCTGGGGTTTCTGGTTTCAGAGAAGAAGATTTTAAAGGTTTAGCCTGCATATGGACTATGTAAAACAAGATTTTCCCTACATAAGTTTATCTAAAACCAAAGGGCCCCGGAGCGGGCGCATTTTTGGCCCCAGGGCTATAATTTGAACAATCTTGGTAGAGGTCCACAAGATGAAGCTTCATACCAAATACCA